>BDMV01000012.1:33745253-34269723 GCA_008326285.1 Oryza officinalis
GCGGCGAGGCCATCGGGGGACGCGTCGGTGTCGCCGGTGAAGACGGCGCAGGGGAGCCCCGGGCGGAGCTCCTGCACGGCGCGCACCGCGCACCAGAGCACGCGCTCCCCGCCGCCTCCGTCGTTGGTGTACGGATGGAAGAACCCCGCGGCGGGCGCAGGGTGGTGGCGGCGGATGCGGCGGAAGGCGGCGGCGAGGAGAGCGACGAGGCCGGCGAGGGAAGCCATGGATTGCGACGCGCACGCGACACAGGTGGGTTTGGGTTTTTGGGTGCGGCGACGGGGATTCGGCCCACAGGCCGAGTTATGGGCCTAGGAGACTGGAGCAGAGGGGTGCCTTCTGTTGAATAAGTTCACTTTAGGTTACTCCTGTCTTGACGCTGAGTTTGGATTGTGTCATTCATATCGGATATAATGCATCCTTGAAATTGCAATACCGAGGTACCCAAGGTATATTGTGCGTGATTTTGGCTAACGTGACACTGAGTCAGCATGGGCCCCATGTGGTCTCTTTTTACCCCTTCTTCCCTAGCTCTTCCCTCTTGCCCTCTTCTCCATCTCTCCCCTAAGTGGTCTCCCCTAAGTGGTCGTCGATAGGGAGAAGTGCAGTAGCCAGCGAGATAGGAGCTGGGCGGCGACGCATCACCGAGCTGGACCAGCCGCCAGAATGGAAGGCGTGCGACGGGTTTTCGCGATGGACCCTCCTCCCCCCAACACCTGAACCTCCGGTTCCCCATCTTTCTAGCGCGACGGTCGACAAGGAGTAGGATGGTAGCTGGCGGGAGAGGAGCTAGGTGGCGGTAGGCGGTGGTGAGCCCGAGTTAGATGGCTCCTCGAGCAGCGGCAGTGCCCCTCTCTCTCTTTTCAACGTGACTACAGTCAAGCAGCGACACTCCTGCAACATGCTACGCAGCCCAATGATATCTAAAGAGTCATGTCTTAATTCTGGCATTTCTCATGACTAGTTACATGCCCATGTGTTGTAATGGGATCAGAAAATACATATATGATTCTTTTTTCCTGTGTCAATTTTTTAATATGGGTTGGTTTTCCTTGCTTCTTTTAGCTGTTTTCTTTGGAAAGGGAGGAGTCGGTTTTTAGAGAGGAGGAAGAAGGACGATTGTGCTTTTAAAGTAATTAAGAAATGAAAAATCGCTATTCCACTTACTCATTGCACAGAGAAAAATCACGGATGGTGCTTATTGTAAGAGCACACTACTATATAAATGATTTTTCTATACAAGAACCCCTATAGGTTGCAAATGGACCGTGGCAAAAATCGATCTCTCTTTTCGCATACGGCTCATATAAAAATCTATTTTCGCAGGTGGGCCACTTAAGGAATCGCATGCAAAAATTAGGCTATTTTCCCATGTGGTCCTCTTAAGGGGCCACATGCAAAAATAGATTTTCGCATATAGACGTCTTAAGTGGTTCGCATGCGAAAATATGTCCTCTTCTCCACAAATATTTTATCCTCTCCTCTCTCTTTTCCCTCTCACCACTTCAAATTTTTTCACCTCCTCTCTCCTCTCTCTCTTTCTCTCCTCTCCTGATGTCTCTTCCTTTCCTCTCCTCTCCTTTATCTCTTTCTCTCCTCATGAGCGGGAGCGGGCGGCGCCGACGAGCCTGGGAGCAGATGGCGTCGCCATCGCTAACAAGGAGGCGGCCAGGAGCAGCGCCGCCCCGTGTGGATCCGACGGCGATGATCCATCCTTGCGTGGATCCCGTGTCGGGGGCCCTCTCTCGCATGGATCCGACGCTGGTGACGACGGCGGGTGACGGATCTGGCACGGAGGATGGCAGGCACTGCCACCGCCCCACACGAATCCGGCCCACGACGACGGTGGGCTAGGGTTTGGCCGATTTGGTTTTTTTTTTGCTGAAATTATTTTCGCATGTGGCCGGTATAGGTGGCCGTATGTGAAATTGGGATTTTTCGCATGCTGTTGCGTTGGCCGCATGCAAAAATTATTTTTGATCGCAATGTAAAGACAATTTTTGTAGCAGTGGCAACCAATTAAATGGGAAGAACTTTGAAGCAAGAACATTGCTACTGGATATTGTTGTGAGCTACTGGATTAAGAAAAAAAATTAACGGTTGGATCCAGTACTTGCTCGATCCACGTTGTCGACCTATTCTCAGTCATATGGTCCACGAAAAAAATTTAATCTCCATTGCAATGCACAGGCAATCTAAAGTTGCAACGGGACAAACAATTGACTAAGGATAGACTTTCAAAGTTGCCACCATCACCAAGTTAACTTCCAAAAAAATTATTACCATCAAGATGTTGTCGGCTTGCTTGGACACATATAGACATAACATTATCACAAATCAAATAGAATATGGACGTCAAAATTCACATCAAATAGAATATGGACGTCAAAATTCACCATATATATGAGCATCCTGCTGGATGTCATGATCGATGTGCTTTTTTGATGGTGGAAGTCTACTTGGCAAGTCAGTGGCTCGCCCTCTACTGGCTACGTACGGTGGTTTCCACTGGTCACGAAAATATGTTACTATGCTAGATATGTTTCAAATCAAACTTATTGATTTTTTACGTGATTTATACGCCGCAGCTTGAAGATATCACCCAGACACTTGATAATGTTATGAATTTATTGTCTAGTTTTACAAAAAGGAAACAAATTTAGTATTACCCAAAATGGTATGTTAAGTGACCTTTTTTTTTCCTTTTAGGAACAGTAAAACACATGAAGACATGCTTCTATGCATGTTTTCATAGAGGCAGCTGCGAAGCCAGCTGAGAATATCATCGGGGTCAGCACCATTACATGGACGATGAACCTTGAACTGAAACAATGTTTTACCACAAAACTTATGGAAATTTCATCCCGGTAGGCTGACCTCAGAAGAAGGTTACTCCCTTCGTCTTCGTTTCAGATTAGTTTGATTTTTTAAGTTAATTTTTTTTAAAAGTTTGATCAAGTTTATAGCAAAATATAATAATATTTTTTTTACAAAAAGCAAACATTGTATTAAAATATATTCAATATTAAATTTAATGAAACTAAATTGGTGTCATAGATGTTGCTAATTTTTTTATAAATTTAATAAAATTTAAAAAATTTTGACTAAAAGAAAAGTCAAACGAATTATAATATGAAACGGAACAAGTAGCTAGCTTCATCCTAAATAGAGCTAAGCATTCACAAGCGGATCTAGAAACTTTTTAGGTCCCACGTAAAACCCGCTAGCATAGATAACATGCATCGTACAATACCAGCAACATGCCATTTTCATTATTTCTTGCCTTGTGTAAGGCAGTTAGGGCCACTATCTAGGATAGTCGGTCATTGGCTGTATCAGGGTCTAGCATGGCAAGTGGCGATATTTTTGATAGTAGCTCTACGAGTCTATTTGCCCTCAACTGTTCGTTCGTTGCCACCCATTTCTTACCCCCACGGACTTCGTGGATATGTGAGTTCATTTAAACCGTTGGATCTCATTTGGATGGAGAAAAAAATCGACAATGAAGGTTTTGAGGTTTTCTTACCGTATACAGGGTGGAGATAGATTTTTTTCTTTGATTGGACATCTATTCATTTTGTACATGTCATTTAAAAAGTCATCAAAATATTTAAAAAATTTTAGCAGGATAGATCAATGTGTGATATGTCATTTTACAAGCATGCAAATTCAAATTTGACATCTACAATAAAAAAAAAACAAATTTAACTACAAATCACTCGTTCTATTCAGAGTCAAATTTATTATTATTTTTATTTGTATAAGTTAAATTTGAACTTGTATGTTTCTGGAGTGATATATCACATATTAATCTAGAGAGTAGCTATATTTATGATGTCATATTTTTCAAAAAAATAGTCAGCATGTATTATATTGTAAGTCTCTAAATTACATATATATATATATATATATATATATATATATATATATATATATATATATATATACAATGTAATTATTATGTAAATGCAATGCAACTTTTTTATTTTTCATTGTAAATTACATATATTAATCTACTTAATTAAAAGACCGTGCCGACAAGCTACAGTCCAAGCAGTGCTTCGAGCCAATCAAATGCAATTGATGAGACCTGCCACCGAAAAAAGCGATGCTCCAGCCAATCAAATGCTTAGAAAAAATTTGACTGAAAATTGAGAAAAAAAGTGTCGCCATATTTATAGCATGCAATACCGTTAAACTATCTTACCATTTATTTTTAAATTTTTATGACTTTTTAAGCATCATGAGAAAACAAAGGGACATCCTCGTGAATAGAGTTTCCTGTATAAGCTTATATATGTGGGAGGATGAACTATAGCTTTTGCTTCCACGTGCATAAACCGCAAACGGTTAGTTATTCAAGTTCGCTCAACAAGGCGAAAAATGGCGCGAAAGCTGTTGTTTCTCGTGCTCCTATGCTCGACCACCGCCATAATTACTTGCACCAATGGCGGCGGCGGCGGCGCAGGCCTCCACATGAAGCTCACCCACGTCGACGCCAAGGGGAACTACACCGCGGAGGAGCTCGTGCGGCGCGCCGTCGCCGCCGGCAAGCAGCGGCTGGCCTTCCTGGACGCGATGGCCGCCGGTGGCGGCGGCGGCGTGGGCATGCCCATCCACTGGGCGACGCTGCAGTACGTCGCTGAGTACCACATCGGCGACCCGCCGCAGCGCGCGGAGGCGCTGATCGACACCGGCAGCGACCTCATCTGGACGCAGTGCTCGACATGCCTCCGCAAGGTCTGCGCCAAGCAGACCCTGCCGTACTACAACTCGTCGGCGTCGAGCAGCTTTGCGCCGGTACCGTGCGCGGCGAAGATCTGCGCCGCCAACGACCTCCTCTACTTCTGCGACCTCGCCGGCGGCTGCTCGGTCATCGCCAGCTACGGCGCCGGCGTCGTCGCCGGCTCCCTCGGCACCTGTTCGTCGGCGCCTCCGCGAGCTTAGGCGGCGGGCATGGCGACGTGATGACCACGCCGTTCGTGAAGGGCCCCAAGGGCTCCCCCTTCTACTACCTCCCCCTCGTCGGTCTCACCGTCGGGGAGACGAGGCTGCCGATCCCGAGCACGGTGTTCGACCTACGGGAGCTCGCCCCGGGGTTCTTCGCCGGCGGCGTCATCATCGACTCCGGCTCACCGTTCACGTCGCTGGTCCATGACACGTACGACGCGCTGGCGGCCGAGCTGACGGCGCAGCTGAACGGCAGCCTCGTGCCACCGCCGCCGGGGGACGACGACGGCGACGGCGAGGCGACGACGCTGTGCGTGGCGCGACGCGACGTGGGCAGGGTGGTTCCGGCGCTGGTGTTCCACTTCCGCGGCGGTGCGGACATGGCGCTGCCGCCGGAGAACTACTGGGCGCCGGTGGACAAGGCGACGGCGTGCATGGTGATCGCCAGCGCGGGGCCTTACCGGAGCCGGAGCGTGATCGGCAACTACCAGCAGCAGAACATGCAGGTGCTCTACGACCTCGCCAATGGCGAGTTCTCCTTCCAGGCTGCCGACTGCAGCGCGCTCTGATCTAATTAAGCCGCTCTCACGACCTTTAGTAGGGTCGAAGTATGTGGTCTCATAAATAAAACCATGCAACTTTTATTCATTATTTATGATATATATAACTATTTATAATACTTTAATTTGTATAGTTAAAGTAAGACGGTCGTAGTTAATGTACTATCCGTTATTCGAGAATAAAGGTCGTTGTAATATTTTATACTAGTCAATTTTTTTAAGTTTAATTAAATTTATAATAAAATATAGTAACATTTTTAATACAAAACAAATATTATATTAAAATATATTTAATTTTAAATTTAATAAAATCAATTTGTTATCGTGGATATTGGTATTTTTTTTTACAAACTTAATCAAATCTAAACGCCCAAAAGCCCCGCCATGTGGCGCACCGCGATTCCAGGGTTCGTGCCCCTCCCGTAGCCGTCGGATCGCGGATCTACGGTGAGGGATCGCTGCGGTGGAACACGTTGTAATATGCAAAATTTGAGGGACTATTTTGCAAAAGTGCCTAATCCTCTCTCTCCTCCCACGCGGCGGCTCGTCGTCCTGTCCGCCGCCGCCGACGCCTCTTCACTTTCCTCTCTCTCCTCCCGCGCGCCGGCGCACCGCCCTGTCCGCCACCGTCCCCTCCTCGTCGTCGCTGGATGAGGGCGAGGAGCTCGGTGGTGGCGACGAGCTCCGGCGACGGCACGGCCTCTCCCCTCAAGCTTGGTGGCGGCACGGCAACAGGGCTCTTCGAGCGGCGGCGGCGGCGGCGCAGATCCATCCCAACGCCCTCTCCGTTGCCGTCGGTCCCCTCCTCCTCCGGCGATTCGCGAGTCGCCACCGCCTGTCCGCACCAGCTTCTCCCCTCGCCGATCCATCCGCCTCCCTCCATGCCGATGTGCTCGACCCGGTGGGCCGGCGGTCGAGCTTGAGATTCGCGAGTCGCCCAGAGCCTGCTGCTGGGGTGCGAGTGCAAGAACACGCTGCTTCGAGTTCGAGCAGGCTACGATGGGTGGCTGCTCTACACGGTGGCATCGGCCGGGATCTCGACTTGTGTGGATCGACCGTGCTGCAAGGAGAAGGCAGCTGGAGGTGAGGCATCTATTTCTTGGCCATTGCTTACTTCTTCTGCAAAATGGTTCATATATAGTAGACCTTTCTTTGTGTCAATGGATGACAAGGTACATGCATCCGCGTTCATCAGGATGTTCGGGTGACATATTTCTAAACTCGACATCTTTCGACGTTACGAAACCAATTTTGCCTTTTGACTTGCTGCAGCTTCTTATCTGGTATACCAATCTTTAGGTTATTGCTAATTATTGATTTGAGCATACATATTACACATGCTTTGGTCATGAGATAATTGATATATATATTAGGAGCTCGGAGATGTATTAAACTTATAATATGCATATTATAAGAAGGAACATGAATATATTGTATTAAACTTTACAGATTGGTGATGGAGGAAGCTGAGGAACCCACCTTTAATTTGACCCCGGCGACGGCTGGGAGCTCGAAGAGGAGGCCATGTTGCGATCCAGGGATGACTCTGATGTTTATCTAGGTGTGCAAACACAGGTTCGGAGGCTGCCTTCCATGCTTCCCTCATTGCATAAAGCTACTAAAGCTAATTATAATGATGTCTCAAGGAAGTAGCTAGGCAACTGCTTAGAATTTCGAATTATTTCACTTCAATATTCTGTGGAAAAGGGCAATTTAATTAGAGAGATGACTCAAAAAATATGGGCTTATAGTTTCACCCCAGACTATCTGCATACTGCTACTTCGATGTTGATACATTATGTCTAAAAAGATAATCCTCTTCTGTTGAAATCCTCCTTGATTTTTATTATTAATCTGCCATATAATTTAACAACAATTACATGCAATTCAAAATCTTCTTGGTCACATTGCTCTATATATTTTTGTAGCTTGCCTACTGAATGTCTCTCCTATTTCCAGATAGCGAACAGTACCGGTCTATTTAAATTTGGAACACTGTCTTTTGTTAAATTTAATCCAATCACCGTCAAGGGTTCCATTCTGACATCGCCAAACGACGATAAATGTGCATCAATATGAATAAGAGCTTCTCTACTGATAGTAAAAACTAATATGAACCGTTGATCTTTTTCTATCAAACGGACCAGATTTATTTATACTATCATCGGGATTAATGGAAGTAAGAACATCGGAGGACATAATGGTCCAATAAAATATGGACGTGGAGGGGGTAAAATTATAAATTTACACATGGATGCCCTAAAGATTTTTAGGTTGTTCTGCGCCGATTGTGCGGGGTGCAGCGGCGCAGTTGCAGAAGAGAAGCAGAAGATGACGAGCTAGTGCGATTGCTAGCAGGGCCTGGGTGGCGTGCTCGGCGGCGGCGGAAGGCGGCGCACCTCTACGACTACCGCGAACTCCTCGACGCCTCTGCGAGCGGAGTTCCGGTACTCCTCTAGGACTACTGTTTACATGGCCTGAGCAGCAATATGTAAGAAGCGGCACTGGTGTGGTATAAAAAAGCAGCGGTGCTCACTTCGACATGAATTAAGAGAGATCTGCACGGCTGTGCTGTATCGTCAGGATTGGTAACTGAAAATATAAATGATCAAATCAACTTGATGATGCCAGCGGAGCAGCGATCGTTTGTGTTAGCTTAAGCAGAAATTTAACCCTTGAACAATTTGAACCTAGCCAAACAAATCGAGTTTTTCCATTTAGTAAGAGGATACAGTTCAATCACACTGGAACTTGTGTAGTATCTGTAAAAAGAGAACAAATATTGTTTTGATCATAAAAATGAAACCGCACTGGTCAATTTAAATCTTAGGGCACTTCTTGGGAACATGCACACAGTTCAACTGATCATGATGAAAACTGAAAAGTATAGTTTCTATCAGCAAAGCTGACCGCTGAAGATCTCTATATGTCGGACATTTCAATATACTGCCAACAAACGAAACGTTTACTAATCATTCTTGCAGGGGCGGTTCGTGAATCCCGGCCAAGGCTCCGGGGAAATATGGCCGTGCTGCAGGGGCGGCTGGCAATGGCAGATGATCCGTATCGGCGATGTTATAACGCAGCAAAGAACTAGCGAAGAGACGGGAGGATGGCCAACTGAGAGTGGCCGGAGTAGGGCGCCACTGCCGGAACGGGGCGGCGAGCCGGCGACCGTGACGACGTCTACGATCGGGAACGGAAGGCGATAGCGTAGGCTGCGCCAGGGATCGAGCACTAAACGACTAAAACAAAGGGAAAAATATAAATATCAAAATTACCTCATAATATAATTTAGAAAAATACTAATATGTCCTTACAAACCAATGGCTAAGATTGTTACTACTAGTAGTATAATATTACAAGTAGAGAACACGGTAGAATAACTCAATGAATAATATAATATATTAACTAAACAAGGTCAATATTTTATGGCCTTCTACAAACACCGAAGTCTGATTCTGTGTGAGCCTAAGCATGATTGACAGAAATTGTTATGTTCTGTATTCTGGTAGGAAACAGTAGCAACATGTGCAATTAAGCATGGTTGCGTGACTTATTAACTTACATTGTAATTAAAGGAAAGTATACTGTACTACATACCATGGACTCTAAAAATGTATCATCTAGAAAACAGTCAATTTAAAAGGTGCAGTTCATGCAAAAGTGCAATCAACAACACTATGTAGCTAGAGGTGCAGACCATTAATCTGTAAAATGACTTTAGCATGTTAATAGGCATGCATGTGGAACAATTCAGCATGATTGACATGATTGAAACTTGTGGTTAAGGCCGGTGCGTATACCGACAGCCAGGCTGACTATTAATTGATAAACTTCGAACTCCACTCGATACGCTCAGGATCTGGTTGTCCTGATCTTTTGGTAAATTGATGATAAATACGATTTGGGAGAAAGTTGACGACCCGACTACAACCGTACAAGACGTTGTTGTGTTGCGCCTTAGCGATCGATACACTTCTCCGTGAGTTGTTGATCTTACCGGTGCAAATCAATCTTATTTCTGTAAGCAAATCGAAGAAACAAACAAGAACAAGAGAAAAACAATCTGAATTACAAATCGGAATTAAAGCTCACGATAAGGTGGGGTTCCGAAGACAAGTAATTAGGTGGTCTAACCGACACACGTAACTACAAAGAAAAGTAGCAATGACTAAAACTTTATCTAACAAAACCCAAAAAATCTTAAAGGGGTACCTAGCTATTTAAGGAGGTGGGACGACGACCAAGGGGTTTCTAGGGTCGTGCTCCACCAGATTGGGGCGCACTCCACATGGGCCCCATTTGGACCGGGGTCTCAGATGAAGTTACAAGTCCATAGGTCCATTATAGGTGACGCAACACCTTGTTTTTGTGATTATGGATGACTGAAAAGGAATTTGGAGATAAGACTGGATCCGTTTAAAAGAGAACTTCGAGATCTTTCCATCAAGTACTCATGAGCCCAAAATGGAGCTCATATGCATTTTTGGCGGCTATCTGAATTCAGCAGTATAGAAGGTGGCCGAATTGGATTCCAGAAATTGGACAGCTTGATCTTGACATCTTTCGGTTGATCTATGATGCGATCAACGGTTGTATCCATAGTAGCCATGATCACATCATCCTCCCCTTCTTCAAAAAAAACCGTCCTCAGTTTTTTCATATTATGCTCTTCTTGTAGTCCATTTAAAAAAACATGTTTCTTCTAATCAAAACTAGAAAAACTCAAAGTAGCAAAATCAGCAATAATATAACTCTCTAGCTTGCAATATTTATCGATGGATGCAAGTGGTTCAAAAATTGAACATATGTAAACTCTGTGCATCGAATATACTCCTCTATCATTATATTCACCAAAGATATAAAAAATAGCATTAATTGGACATGGTAAATCAAACTTAGCAAATAATTTCTCCTTCAAACTATCGAGCTCACAAAAATCATTAAATAAAACATAGCCCAATGTATTTAAAAAAATAGCAATTCACGTTCCTCAACTTGATTAGCAATGTGAACAACATGCTTAAAATCAATACATAAAGAACTCACACTAGAAATAGCATGTTCATTCACTAGTTGTGGCATGGATATAAGTGAAGCATTATCACACAACTCTTCTTTATCACAAGGAACAACAAGTAAATCAACTTGTGACAAAGACATCTCGACAATTGATTCCACTAATGTTTGTTCTACTATAGCATGAAAAGTGGACATATTCAATTCATTAGCTGCAGACTCACCTTGATTAATTTCAGCACCATTTAGTTTAACTTTGATGCTCTCTTCAAATGATGAAGGTGCATCGAATTTGAGTGTAAACAATGGAAATGACGGCTCATTCATGTTTCTCTCCTTCTTTTCGTGATTATGCACTTTCTGCAAATGGTTAGTAATAGGAGGCAAAAACATAGCGTGTTGCTTTTTCATGTCTTCCTTAATTTGACTTTCAGCATTGCAAGCAAGTTATAACAAATGAGAAAGAGATCTATAACTTTGACAAGCAAGTATGTCCTGAATTTCTTTGTTAAGTCCACGTAAAAACCTCAATTCTGTAGCTTCTTTGCATTCATCTAAACCACAATGTAATAAACAAGCATGCATATCATGATAGTGTGAAATAACAGTTCTGGTATCTTGTTTTAAACTTTGTAGTTTGTTGAGAATAATATCAGCATAATATATGGGAACATAAACATCTCTCAAATATAGTTTCAGGTCTTTTCAAGATTGAGGTATTTTGTTATGCCTATAAAAATGTTTCCATTCATAAGAAGTATTTTTAGTTAGAACAACGTCACTATCAACCACTAGCTCCCATTTAATGTAAGCATGAGGATCATAATTTCCTATAAGCTAGTGCAAATTTGATCTTGGTTAAAAAAACGTCACTTACCTCATATGTATCGTGTTGATCACTCCTCATGTCTCGACGAAGATGTCAATGATAAGCATAGTTATCCTCAATCGTCTTGCGTATCCTTACCATTGTTAGTAGAAAACAGAAACATATACAAAAATATGCACACTCCTATCAACTACTAGGTAGTTTAGGTTCAAATTTCACACACTCAAGCCTTTAACCAAGCTCTTACAAGTTTGTACCAATGCAAGCAGAATGGTGACATACACCGACTCAACCAAGCACCCCAATAGAGGTTGGATGTATCGAAGCCTTTGCAAACACTTGCTGTACGGCTGCAATCAAATTTGTAGAGCTCTGGGAAGGCTTAAATATGTAGCAAAGGAATAGCAAATGATCAAATCAGAGGATGCAAAATTGAATAATTGTTCAAAGTCAGTACCGTGCTGGTCCTAGGCTAGAACGTACTAGAGACACGAGCCTAGACACAAACGATACCACAAGATAACACTAGGAACAACTCAAGCACAACTCTGATATACAAAAGCAAACTCAAAGTAATAATTGATTTTCTCTTTTCTTTCTCTTTGTTTCTTTCTTTTTTCCTTTCTTTCTTTCTTTTTTTTGTGGCTTTTGTTTTTTTAGCACCTTTCTGCCTTTTTTTTCTATTTTTTAATTTTTTCAGCAAAATCGACTCAAGGTCCTAAATGCAAGATTACAGGGACTCAAATATAAATATAAAAATTACAAAGACTCAAATGTAAAAGTCTGAACCCTAAAATTCGATATATACAAAAATGGAATGCTCTCCTCGTATGGATTCCGTTTTTTGCAAATAGAACTTGAATCCGACACTAAAATAAAATTTCACCAAAGTATATAGGAAGTTACGGTGTTGATTGAAACCGAGAGGAGAGGGAGGGAGTCGGACTCAGATGGGGAAAGATGAGATTCACGGTCGGATGGGGGAAGATGAGATTCACGTGGGATGGTCCAGCTCAGCTTCACATGGGGTGGGGACTCACAAAAGGAAACCAATATATAGATTGTAGCACTCCATCCAAAAACCGATCTACTATCCTCTTCTTTCTTTTTCCTCGTGCAACAGAAACAAAAAAGCAGGGCACAAGCACAAGTCGACTAAACGGAAAACCCTAGATACAATTCAACAACTCCAAAACCAACCGTCAAAAACTTCTGAAAATTACAAAAATCAAACTTTAGCGACGAGACGATTCCGTTTTCGAAGGTCCCGACAACAACAAAGACACGGCGACGGCGACGGTGACGATAGCGGTACTAAACGTGACCAGAACTCGAAACTCTAAACAAACTAGACGCTAAGACCAGTAACACGACTCGACGATGCAACGGAAAACTCAACAAAGCAAAAACTGAAAGAAACAATGCAATGGCACAAAGATGGCTAGGTAATGGATGCAAAAACTTTTTTGTATGGTTATTTTCTGGTTATAGGTAGATAAAAACTCACCGAGCAATGAAAGCTCTGATACCACTTGATAAACCCTAAGTTGCTCTGATACCACTTGATAAACCCTGAACTCCACTCGATACACTTAGGGATCTGGTTGTCCCGATCTTTCGGTGAGTTGATGATAACTATGATTTGGAAAAAACGTTGACGACCCAACTACAACCGTATAAGACGTTGTTGTGTTGCGCCTTAGCGATCGGTACACCTCTCCGTGGGTTATTGATCTTGTTGGTGCAAATCAACCTTATTCTTGCAAGCAAATTGAAGAAACATGCAAGAACAAGAGAAAAGCAATCTGAATTGTAAATAGGAATTAAAGCTCATGATAAGGTGGGGTTCCGAAGACAAGTAATTAGGTGGTCTAGCCGACACACGTAACTACAAGAAAAAGTAGCAATGACTAAAACTTTAATCTAACAAAACTCGAGAAACCCTAAAAGGGGTACCTAGCTATTTAAGAAGGTGGAAGGATGACCAAGGGGTCCCTAGGGTCGTGCTCCACAATATTGGGGCGCACCCCACATGGGCCTCACTTTGGCCGGGGTCCCAGATGAAGTTACAAGCCCATACGTCCATTATAGGTGATGCAACACCTTATTTTTGTGATTGCGGGTGACTGAGAAGGAATTTGGAGATGAGGCTAGACCCTTTTGAAAGAGAACTTCAAGATCTTTCCATCAAGTACTCATGAGCTTAAAGTGGAGCTCGTATGCATTTTTGGCGGCCATTTGAATTCACCAGTGTAGCAGGTGACCGAATTGGATTTCAGAACTTGGACAGCTTGATCTTGTCATCTTTTGGTTGATCTATGATGCGATCAATAGTTATATTCATAGTAGCCATGATCACATCATTAATAAACACGTGACATGATTGAAAACTTGTGATAAAGGACTAATACTTGACTACATATGCACACACATAATTATCTTTTACAGGTGGAAAAGCATAGATCTCATTGCTCTGCTTAAAGATATATAGGCTTGAATCATTATGAATAAAAATGATACCTTATTATTTCCTACCTGAACAAGTCCCTCTTTGTAATGTTGCACTCCTCCATATTATGCACAGTAGAATCATGAGTAAAACACAAGCATACATGTACACAACGCAATAATATTTATGTCCTTGTAAATGATATAGGATATCCTCTGAGTGCTCTTGTATTTTACCCTCCATTCCTGTCATTTACCCTGAAGAGAACCAATCTTAGGATTTTAGGATTTTGATGTAGATTTTGTTGGTGGAAAAAGGAGTGCATGATTGCTCCTCCACTAGCTCTTACCACTATCTCTCAACTTTAGGTGTGCACGTCTCTGTTAATGATTTTAATTTATCCACAGAGAAGATAATTGATGTTGTCATTAATCATTTTTAATCAACATGTTAGAGGTTGACAAACCTGGAAGCCCGGTATAATTTCTAAACATACTACTTTCACTGTACACATAAATCAAAATTGAAAATCTATGATGGGAATATTTCATGAGTCATAACACTTCTGCTTCTTTATATATTTATTTTTAGCGCTATCTTAATCCTATAGATTCAAAATTTATTAACTACTGGCAATTATTTCAAAAAATAACTTACAGCATGCCTAAGAACAAACATATTAAGAAACGTTCCGCTTGATAACTTCTCCGTTCAAGGCTACATTCTTTTGCTATACAAATAATGCAGACCATTAACGTTTGGCATATATATATATATATATATATATATGGAGAAAAGTAGCATTCTCAGTACATAGACTCATCCTTTAGCCATTTTATTTTACCAGAGAAATGAAATAGAGCTTTATCAAATGCTTTCATCGTTCAAGCTCCTAAACGATTTATGTCCCTGTAATAAACATTACATATCCAAGTACTAGACTTAACTATTAGAAATCTTGAGACATTTTGAATGTATTTGTTTCTGGATTTACTGCTCCGTACCAAACATCCACTAGTCAACATTGGCCAGCCTCCCAGGCTGGCTATCCTCCTCTCTAGCTCTCCCTCCAGCTTCACTGCTGCGCCGCCTCTCCGCCGCTGGGTCGCCGCCGCACCGCCTCTCCGTCCATCGGTCGTCGTCACGCCGCCTCTCCGTCTGCGGGGTCACCGCCTCTCCCCGCCGCCGCCGAGCTCCTCCGCCTCCCCTCGGCTGCCTTGTCGTCATCACCACATTACTGTCGTCGCCCATGGGAGGGGCGTCACTGTCGTCGCCTTCCGCCTTCCACCGCGGCCGCCATCCACAGCCGCCATTCGCCGCCATCCGTCGCCGCCTTCCTTCGTAGCCGCCATCCCTCGAGCCAAGGAGCGCCGTCGCTGGATCCGCCGTCTCGAGCTCCGGCGGCCGCCCCCACCGCCGTCTTGACCAGTACCATCCCTCGCCTCCGTGCTCCCGTCCTCCCTTTCTCTCTCCTGCATCTCCAGCGGTTGCGAAACCTCGCCGTCTCCTCGCCGCCGCCGCCGCCGACGTCACCGCGCCCGCCACCGCCTCGACTGGCGCTGCTGCCTCCATTGGCGGCCTCATCCCCGCGCGGCGGCCCCCTCCGTCGACCTCCTCCCGCGTCTGCCTCGTCCGTGTGCCGCGGCCCCATGTGGGAAGAGGGAAAGATATGGAGGGAAGAAGTAGAGAGGGACCTACTGTCAGTTTCGAGAGTGCCATGGAGAGGCTGTTGGAGTAAAAACAAATATGACTATCTATTTTTTTTGGATAGTTGGTTAAATGAATATTTGGATAGTCAAAAATAGCCAATCTGTTGAAGATGCTTTAAGGCGCCAATTGTTGTGCTCTTTACAATTCAATTTGCTAAAAAAAAAACTTTCTACTGTATCTCATCTATACTATTATAAAACCTAGGAAAGAGACCCTTGCATGTTTCTTATCTATTGTTTATAAGAAGAATGCTAAAATAAGTCATATCTCACCACATTCATCGTAATCGTAATAAAAACGAATCTATAAAAAAATAGACCATTGACACTCATATATTAAATATTAAGAGTATGTTTCGGATTGAATAAAAAGTCACTTTGACCCGGTTAAATCTAAACTCGCCTATCATTTCTACTTATTATCATTATCTTCTCTTCTTCCTTCTTAAAAGTGAGGCCTTTTTAAGATGTAACTACATCCGTGCCACCAAAATAAGGATAACTGTCGATGGGTTATATCCGTAGACCGTATTCTGAGGGTATTAGGGTACGTTGGAGCAAGGATTTACACGAAACAATGTCAAGCACACAAAAATAAGGATTTATACTAGTTCATGCCTCTCATAAGATAATAGCCCTACTCCAATTTATATGGAATTACGACAAAAACGACAGAGATTACAATAAAGAACAATACAAATATCGAGTACCAACGAGATCTCTGTCAAGAACGACTCGATGAGATCCAAATAACGAATTGTTTTTAAGTCCTTCGGGTTGCCTCTGCAATGGTGGTGACTTACACTATGATTTAATGATCCCGTACCCCCTACGGGGTCTTGTATTTTTACCACAGACTGCCTTGGCCTTGAAGTAGAACTCGGAGAGTGCTTTTGGCTTACGAGATTACAGAGATTGTATCTTTCCCGAATACTCTAACACCTTTTATTTGGGATAGAATTTCCCTGTTTATTAGCCGAATTCCATAATGTTAAGATAACGTTTCTATATACTAAGGGTATTCTGTATTCGTATACTTCATGACTCTAAGGATAAAAGGTATGTCTTATCCATAACCCTGACAATAACAAATCATCGAAACGAAAAAACATCATCTATACTTCATACCTATGTGTCAATGTTTTTTCTTGGATGCCTTAAAACATGGGTATTGCTTCGGTGTAGCCGTGCTCCTCAATACAAGCGTGGAGCACAATTTTAATGCCTAGTTCACATATGGCACACCCGTAGAAGATTACATCGATAAGTAGACCAGTTGAGCCATGTTGCCAATGGTAGCCTCCCACTGGGCAACTTAGGTGCGTTTGTTTCTCCCCTTTCCCAACTTCTACTATATCATTTTCTACGCTCTGAACTACTAAACGATATGTTTTTTAAACATATGCATGCCCTCGCGTACTTTTCTATAGAAAAGTTGCTTTAAAAAATATATTAATCATTTTTAAGTTTTGCTGTACAGGGAGAAGTTCCCAACCGGAGCTCCTGGATGCAGCCTTAGCCATATGCATGCCCTCGTGATACTTGTGATAACATAGAAAGCTCTCTTGTCCATGGTTAGCGCCCTTCAGGAAAAGATAGAGAGAATATGAAGGTGATGAAAATAGTTTTTTCATCAATTTTGAGTCGATTTGTTGTATAGAGTAGATACAATTTGTCTATGATCTAATCTGAACTATTCAAATTTCAATGGTATAGCTATAATATTCTCTTTTAAAAATGATCGTGGGTTTTGGAGTGTACTTACAGTCTTGTCAATCGGTTTATGACATAGATACATCAATTATACCCGACATATTAGAATTCCTATCAACTATAGAAAAATACAAATACAACATGAGTAGTTTAATGTGCATGTTACCGAATTTTTTTTAAAAATACTTGGCAGAGAAAAAACCTATATATATGACCACTGGGTTGTATTATGGAAATATCAAAGGCTAAAAATATTTTTGTGTCACTTGTCAAATACCAACCAAATAGTTTTGATAACTTTAAAAAACAGTGACAATCCAATCCCACAGAAATTAATTTAATTGAATCTACCTGAAAACACAGCTAAGTTCTATTGTTTTCATTTTTACACAAATTATCGTGGTGTATATGTCAAGTGTATTTGACACCATGTGAAATTGTTTGAAAAATTATTATGATATTAATTATTAGATGGCAGTGTCATGTACTGTGATATATTTGGTACTAAAAGTCATCAATCCGTTGTCAGTTATTTAAACACAGAGTAGCTAAGTGTAAGACTATTTAGATGAGAAAGTAAAATATGGTTTAATGCGACAAAATTTTAATTAATGAAGTATAACTGATGGAATTTTATTTTTTTTAGTGTTATAGATAGATCTTATATTTTAGATAGTCACCTACCGTGAAAAAATAAAATAAATGGGAGTAAAAGAGGCCCCGAAGGAGGAGGCAGATGGCGTACATGCATACAAACATAACAACGGTTTAATTTAAGAATTAGGAGGACTGGTTTTTTTTTCTCGATCGTGCGCAATATTTCTTTTTGCCACCGAACAACGCGTAAGTAGTTTTCTTTCGTATGTAGACAGGAGATGAAGGAGAGAGGATCATTTTTTTTAATAATAGATCAAATCATTTGAATTTAATTGAAAATTAAGGGCTAGATATTTACTTTTTTCTCTCACCGGAATTGTGCACGTGACGGCATGAGCGTGAGCATTTGTAGGATGTCAGTTATATACAATGATAAAATTTGTATTATCATTTTTCATAATTTTCTATGATTGTTTTAATGACACCCAAAGGTTAGTTGTCACATGAAGGAGTAAAGATACTAGAGTAGAGGTGGGGGGGACTTACGTAAGTAGGTACGTAAGAGAGAAGGGCTAGAAATACATACTATCTTTTTTTTAAAATATATGACACCGTTAATTTTTTATAAATATATGGCGTCGTTGATTTTTTATATAACGTTTGATCATTCATTTTATTCAAAACTTTAATATAAATATATAAAGGTATAAATTAAGATTATATTTCATTTGATGATAAAATAAGTTACAACAAAATAAATAATATTTATATAACTTTTTTGAATAAGATAAATGATCAAACGTTATGAAAAAATTAACGCCATCATATATTTTAAAATGGAGAAAGTACGTTGGTACCTGAGAAGAGGAGCCGGAGGGAAATCGGGGTGGAGATATTTGCTGCGTATGTACATGCCAAAGAGGGGTTCAGGTGATGGGTTTTGGGATTTTTTTAAAAAAATACAAATCAATGTAGATTCAATAGTGTAAAATAATGGATCCATCATATTAAACGAAAATCGAGAGTTGGATGTTTTAATTTTTTAAATTAATTTATTAGAGTGTCACGTGACGGCTTAGAAGTATTTATAGAAAAACACGTGATAACTTGAGAGTGTTTATAAGAAATTTAATGGACATTTAATATATAATAGATAAATAATATATATCCAGCTAACAATTTTCATAGCTTGCATAGTATTGTGTCTAGATTCTTGCAAAAGGCTGCAGAATTAACGGGGCATTAAACAAGCATACTACTCTTCAATGCCAGCGGACAGGGCCAGCATTCAGCCTTGCCACGTAGAAAATAAACAGTAACCTAAGTGACTGTTGTTTTCTCTATTAAAGTTTCTAGATGGATTTACTGAGAGCCATATACTACTACACTAGCTAAGATTTTAATGCTATTCACTTTACATGGTAAAGGGTGATTGGCTCAGTCTTCGATGCCTATCTTTAGCCTTCAATGTAGTATGAGTGATGTTTGCCTGTTTCTCGTCTAGCACATGGCAGCAAAGTATGCTCACTGGGGTGGGCATTTGGTCAAACCAAAATTTCGGTCTCGGTCTTCGGTCTTTTGGTTAGTTCGGTCATTGAAAAAACACAAAATTATCAAGACTGGTAAATTCGGTCTCGATCTCGGTTCTGATCGAACTGTGCCATTTTCACGAGACAATATTTACAATGATAAATTTTGAAAGCACTTCAACTCTTTTTAGACAACTTTTAACAATTATATATCACAAAAATACAAGATAATAGGCAAAATCAAACACCAAACAATGTATCACAAGATAGGATCAAGTAGCGTGAATAAATCACAACCATCATGCACTTAGTTCTCAACTTCACATTACATGTAGTACATCACAAATCACAATTTTGTTAACCGAGGCCATTGACCGAATTGACCGAATAAATTTTGGTGTTTCGCAGATTGAGACTGAACTACTAACCAGATTTCTTGTTCTCGGTATTTTCGGTTTGGTCTTATTCTGCCCACCCCTACTGCTCAAGCAAGTAGCGTGTGCGTACTACTCGTCTCATCAGCTCAATGTCTGTGGCACCATCTCACATGAACAATGCACCAGAATTATGGCTTACTTGTGGGATCCGATGGCGAAGGGTTACTCAGCATTGTGAGTGATTACATGTGCTATGTGTACTCATATTCATGCTTGTGCTGCTCGATGGTGGTGATGGTGTGCATCTTTATGCAGGCTAAGTCATACAGGATTGCAAGTCAAGTAATCCAATTCACATCCACAGGAAGAGAGTCTTGCAAGCAATAATATTCTTCCTTGCTATTTCATCACTATACCTTTACCATTTCACCTCTCTCTTCTCTTCCTTCGACGCAACTGGCAACAAATTGAGCTCGAGACGGCTTCATCGCATCCTCCCTTGGGAGGAGATACTCACAACTAGCCAAGCAATTCGTTGTCGCGGCTGCCACAACCGCGGCTAATCTAAGGTCGGTTCATTGGCGCTCCTTGAAGCTGCTATGAGATCCATGAGGCCCAGCTCGGAGGTGTTGAGAGGTGGCTGCAGGCAGAAAGAGGTGTCACAGCGATGCGTCTGAGAGCCGCACGGTGGCGTGTCTATGCGGTTGTGTTCGGACGAGCACATTGGCGCGTCTACTTTACGACGGCTAGACCAGCACAGTGGCCCGACAATGCTATGCCGGGGAAAGGAGCATAGTGGCTCCGTGACAATAGGACAATGGAACGAGCATGTATGCACATTTGCTGCATCCTTCAACCACGCCTCCAGTTTTTTTGCTGCTGTTGCAGCCTAGGGTCGATATCGACATCACGATTTCCAAGACAGAGGAGTGCCTGTGTGGCAATCCATCTGGCTCCACAGGTTGTGGGGGTGAATTCCTTGACCTGTAGCCTAAACACGACCGCCATCTCGCACATGCCGTGACAACATTGCTGCATGGTGATCTTCACGACTGCTGGTTTTGTTAACTGCGATGGATGTCCACCGCGGCATGCTGCTTTGGGACTTGCTCCACTATGGATGCAGCTTTGCAGATGACCAAGTGGCTTTAAAAGACATCAACATGGACGCTTGAAAATTTCACATTGTAACCAGGCATCTAGAACCAACTATTTGTAATTTCTAGCAATTGACTATGTGCTTTCTATTTTATTCATCTAAAATGTGATTGATGGCACAATCCAATTATAGAAAAAGCAATGTTTTTCCCTTTCTCTATAATAAGTAAATATCATCATACATTTTGTCACATAATTGTGGAGTATATGGCTACATATATTCTTATATATCCTATATATGTATTTGACCATCTAATTAGTTGTGACGGGGATAACATTTTCACATCTTTAACCTGTGAAACAGGGCAAGCTAACATAATTGATAATTTACATTAAAAGTTGATAATACAACCTACACTAGACAAGCTAGGCGATGCGCCATTGGCACACTCTAGCCTCAAGTGTAAGAGCAAGGACAATAACCTTCATAGCATCAGCGACAGTGATTCCACCTAGGTTTGAGGAGTGAGCTGGAGGGGTGAAGGGAAGAGAGAGAGAGCAGCTTGGCGACTAATTTACAGCCGAACTGTATACTGCTCCCAATGTTGTATTAGTACCTTTTTCTCATTCATGCATCTAAGCTGCTGCTCTCAGCCAATTGCAGCATTCAAGTGAAGATTAAAAAATCAAAGCTAGCTATGGGAAAGGTGTAGAGATGTATATACAATCCATTATTGTATTGATTAGCTTTTGTCATTGGCTATAGTCAAATGATGTGGTTATTTTTGGAGCCAACGACAAGCTGTACTGTTAACCTTGCTCTAAGTAAAGGGGGATGGATTTGCATCTCTCGAGGGGACATCCTCTCGTTTTTTGCATGTCACCTAAATAATCATCATAAAATTTAAAAAAAATTAACAACATAGATTAATATGAAATATATCACTCTATAAACATACAAGGCCAAATTCGATTTCTACAAGTTGCAACAAAAAAATAAATTAAACTGAAAATAATTAACATACCTTCACAGTTATATTTGTCATTTTTTTATAATTTATAGAAGTTGAATTTAAACTTACATGTTTGTGAAGTGATATGTTTCATACTAATCTATCTTATCAATTTTTTTTTAAATTTTTTGATGATTATTTAGATGACATGCATGAAACAAAGAGATATCCTCTCAGGAATAAAAACACTTTCCACTAAAGATTGATGATCCCTAGTTAGAATGATGAAACAATATATACCTGGCTAGCTCCCCAACGCTTCTGATTTCCGACTATATATGGTCACCTTTCTTTTTGCACTCCTTTCAGGTCTTACCAGTCTTCACTGCCATGGTGATGGCTTCTTCTCATCTCGAGAGTGGGACGGCCAGGACGAATGCTGGCTGCGTTCCTAATGGCATCTTCCACAGCTTGCACGTGACTCATAGTGGCAAAGATACAATTAACGCGGACGATGAGATGCTGGAGGCTGGAAAGGTGCACGTAGCTGCGCTCGAACCCAAGGTTGGATGCTGTAATTTCACATGCGAACAAATGAATACTAAGACTCTGGAGTTTTGGCATAGCTCCAGGTCCAAACAACAACCCATGGACAGCGCTGTTTTGGATCTTGAACTCCTTTAGACATCGGAATCCGCCGCTGCCGATGGTTATTCTTCCATTAAACTGGTTGTAGTAGAGCTGAAGATAGAGAAGCCTAGGTATACCCCCAAGCAGCTCAAGATTTCTCTGATCAATGCTGCTAATTACAATATCAAGCACTACTACAAAAAAAAACTATAGGTGCCGGTTGGGAAACCTCATCGTTGCCGGTTTTCCCAACCGGCATCTATTGGTTGGCACCAATAAATCAACCGGCACCTATACCAAAAATACAACCGGCACCTATAGATTCACACTGAGCCAAAAAAAAATGAGCCGGCTCGAATCGAGCCGAACTCACAATCGTCGTCACCGCGCCATTCCCCACATCGATCCCGATATCCCCAAATCATCAAATTGAAATCCCCAAATCCCCACATCATAGATCACAGATCGAATGAACATACTCAACAACAAATTATAATCATCCTAAAATCACAAAACACATCTAAAAAAATCTACAAAATCATCCACAAAAAATCATCCACAAAAAATCTACAAAATCAGAATGGTGCCGCCGCCGCCCGCCGTCTCCCCACGAGCGCCTCCCGCCCGCCGTTGTCACCGAGGTCGCCATGGGGATCCCTCTCCGTGCTGAGGTCGCCGCTGAGGTGGTCACCGCCACCAGATCTGGTGCCACGTGAGCTCCAGGCTACCGGATCTGGCCCTCCACGCCAGTCTTCTTCGTCATCACCGCCGGATCTGGGCGGCCACGGGCGGTCCTCCTTCGTCTCCACTTTCTCCGCTCTCCTCGTCGCCCATCCCGTCGGCCTTCTCCATCGCCCATGCACCGACGGAGAGGGCCCTTCCCGTCGCCCTCCTCCACCGCGCGCCCACCGACGGAGAGGGAGAGGAAGAGGAGAGTAGGCGAGTGGGAGAAAAGCGGCCGGGAGAAAGAAGGGGAGGGCGCGGTCGCCGCCGCCGCCGCTGCCGCCTCCCCTAGGTAGCCGCCGGCCACGGGAGAGAGTGGGGAGGGAAGAGAGACACGAGAGAGAGGGGGGAGGGAGAGAGATGCGAGAGAGAGAGAGCTGAGGGGAAGGAAGATATGGATAAGGACGGGTAGATAAGGATGGGTGCGAAGTGCAGTGCTGATCGATGGGCTCAATCGGCTCACCGGCTCGGCTCAAAGATATAGGTGCCGGTTTTTTAAATAACCGGTACCTATAATATATTATAGGTGTCGGTTCTTTAATTAACCGGTACCTATAATATATTATAGGTGTCGGTTTTTCTAAAAAACCGACACCTATAATATAGGTGCCGGTTTTTTTTTCTAAAACCGACACCTATATTGCTTAAAGGTGTCGGTTCTATATTTTTTCATCGCAGGGAGGTGGGAAAAGCTTCATAGGTGCCGGTTTTAAATTAACGGTACCTATGAACCGTTCTTTATGAGGATTTTTGTAGTAGTGAAGGTAGGCAAGATTAGTACGTGAGACTATCCGCTCCGAAATTTCAGGTATACAGTAGCCATCAATAGAGAGCTCTCTGAGATGTGGAGCACTGGTGCAAATACTACAGAAAACATATAATGATCGAAGACTATTTTTCCCCAAGACTTTGAGAGTCAAATAAAATGCCTCCTTGTAACTCTGGAACCTCACTTTATCACCTTCAAAATCTTCAATGTCATAACATGCTATGTGCAGATGTCTCAGCCTTGACAGCCGACGGAGCTCTATCAGAAATTTTGTGCCATTATATCTGCCAACTTCGGATAGCACCTGCAAAGCTTGCAAATCTCCAATTTCATCTGGCAATGTTGTTGAGTCATCAACAATTAGGCGCTGCAGTTTTTGCAGTCCACCAACACTCCCTGGAAGAAGTTGAAGTTTAAGTCTATATAAAATTAATGTTTCTATTTGCTGCAGCCGCCCAATATCCTTCGGCAGTTCTGTAACTGGTATACAACTAAGATTCAAATACCTCAACTGGAAAAAGCATGATAGGCTTTCACTAGTACAGAAACAGCCTTTCCGTGCGGGCCGAAAGGCACCTTTCCGTGCGGAAGGCCTGCCCGCACGCGCGAAAAGGTCTGGGAAAAGACCATTTTCGCGTGCGGTCGGCCCAACCGCACGGGAAGATCCATTATCCCGTGCGGGCCGCTTAAGCAGACCGCACGGGATAAGCGATCTTCCCGTGCGGTCGCGTTAAGTGGACCGCACGGCATTCGCTTATTCCGTGCGGTCCACTTAACGCGACCGCACGGGATAAGCGATCTGCCCATTTTTTATGTGCATATAAAATAGTATTTTATATGTTGGTTTATTATTTTATGTGAATATATTACCTTATCTCTCCCCTCTCTCTCTCCGTCTCTCTCACTCTCAGTAATAGTATCCATACACATGGCTCGTATTAAGAATATTGAACGTAATTAATTATTTTTTCATGGAATTAAGATATTAAATTTGTACGCATGCATCACATATGTATATAATATACGTATCATCGCGTCTCGCAATTTACAGAAGTTTAAAAAACCACATAAAATATATCCTTAATTAGAAATATTTGTACTAGCTAGCTACTATACATATGTTCTTTTTCCCACTCTCTAAGTCGTTTGAAGGTATCCTCCGTCGCAAGCTAGCTCTCCGGATCGTAGAAATCACCCAAATGGTTGCAAACATCGCGGCGGATGAAGCGGCAAATATCTGCACACAAGTTTAGTATGGTTCGATCGTCGAACCGGTTCGCTACAACTGGAACAGACGGGATCTGTTTCAGAAGGAATACACATTGTTATAGTTAGGAAAGTTATAAAAGATCTTATAATGTGTGAAAAGATATTTTCTCTCGACTTACTTCTTCAAACTTTGTAGTGTATCTCCCGTTGAGTCTAAGCATCTCGCATACGTAGTATCCGCATAAATTAGTCTGTGGTGGTTGCTTAAAACACTATGTTGAAAAAAATTGTATACTTCAATATTTTGAGTGAAACAAGTATATGTAAGAAATGTCGGAACAAGAGACATGTAATTACCGGCCATCTTGTCTTCACGAGAAGCTTCTTCTTTTGTGGATTATTGATTGGTCCACCGTGGTCTACGTAATATCTGTGTGCTCTATAAAGACAAAACAATTATTTGAGTCAATTATGTGTATTCGAGAGTACAATAGCCAACATTTAGTAAATGGTGCATAACAGGACTTACAAATTTAATATAACGAGAAACTCTGTAAATGTTTCCTCGCCATAGTGCGCCGGATCCAGCACTACGGCCAGGTGGTCCCGTGGATATATCAGAAAAAGTATGTAATGATCGCTGCAAAGAAGATATGTTAGTTGTATGTGATATCGTACTAAAACATAAGTACTACAGAAGAATCATAACGTACCGCAGCGCGTAAGGGACGAAGAGGACAGTTTTGTCTTTGTGCGCAACCATCGCTCTGCCCAAGTACAGTGCTACGCCGACCATCTTTTTCTTGTGCATTTTTTCGACGACCTCTTTTTTCTCGGACGTCGTTTTACCTTTGAGCTCAGCGGAATCTGCACGAATATTCACCGTGTGTTCCGTCCAGCAAACCCTTGTTGGGTTTATGTATCCTACTGGATGGTTGGCCTTTTCAGCGGCGTGGAATTGCATCCTAAGTAATAAAGCGGGTAATTTATCAGAAGTTAGTTAGCAAATGAATTAATATATGACATTAATTACGAATGACTTACAGGCAAAATGCAGCAACGAGATTTATATCCATTTTGTCCAGCTTGAATAATGCGTGAAGGTCGTTGAAATCGATTACCAGCATCCCATTTGGGCCACTGGTGAAAGCGTTATCCGGGACCTTCACAGTAATCATGCCCAGGCCTTTTTTAGATGCCTTCAGATACCAGTCATGCATCAGCCTCATTTCCCAAGGCAGGCCTTCCATGAGCTTCGGGGGCAGGAACGGCTTCCCGTGCACGTACTTTGTTGGCACCTCGTCGGAAGTCCAGTTTTGCAGGTCCTCCATTTGATTTTTCACCGATTTTTGTGAATCCGACAAATGTGGAGTTTCATCCTGCTTCTTGTCAGTCGACGCTCTCCCCCTGAAAGCCTGGAATACTAACCTTTCCTCGTATACGGCCATTTTTTCCTTATCATAAGTTGACCTAATCATTGTCGGGATAAGCCGACGAGGTTCAAGCTTGGTCGGACTTGGAAGACTTGCGCTTCTCATAAGAGGCCTTTCAGGTAGCGCCAATGCAGACTGTGGTGTCAGAGGAGGTTGTTCTGCTTGGACTTCAGGGGCTGATAGATGTGGTGAACCTGGACCTAAAGGATTAGGGGAGGAGGGATGTGGGGAGGCAGGCCTATTAGTTGGCGAATCTTGCCCTGGTGGAGAAGGTGGTGCAGGCGCAGCAGCTATCTTTGGAGCCGGCGGGCGTGGGGTTGAAGGCGATGGACCGACCAGCAGTATATCTCGTCGATGCCATAGTATCAACTGATTCACCGCATCCCCAAGCAATTGTATCCCGTCCGGTGTTGGAATATCTATCTCTAAACTGGTATGCTCTGCATGCACCTTGGCCACTTGGACCCTTGCATATTCTTCAGGGATTAGCGTGTTCTGAATTTGGCGCCCTGGTATCGCAAGCCCTGTACCCACCTCCTTTGTCTTCCCGGCCCTTCCTATCGGCACGAGCAGGCTGCACGGCGTCGGGCCAGTTATGTTGTCTACTGGATAAGGTGCGGTGTCCACTGACCCGACACTGCTTGGCACCTGTACTGTGGGTTCTTCGGATTGCTGGAACAAGTGCGGGAAGGCTTGACGATTTTGAGCAACAAGAGAGTAGAAATGTTGTTCAACTTGTTTTGCTATCCTCTCTTCCAATTTCTGTTTGTACCTGTCCCGTTTCTTATAACCCTTAGCTTCCTCCGGAAACCCTTCCTTCCAGCTCGTCCTTGACGATAGGCCCCTTACTCGTCCGGAATGTTCAGGGTTGCCTAATGCAGCTGTTAGTTGATCATGTTCTCTCTTGGCAATGAATTCCCCTGTTTTCTCTTTTTCCGCAATGTCCTTAAGACTACTGGTCACACGCTCGATATCCGGATCCTCGAACTGGATCTCTCCCGCATCGGTGACTTGCCCTGTGCTCCGTGCCCAAACCCAGTTTTTGCTTCTTTCCTTTAGGGCATCTACAAGCAGGGGCTTGCCTTGGGCGGCAAACTTCTCTTCAGTTGCTCGCCACTTCTCTACGTGGCCATCGTAGCCGCTCGAGCCCAACCGGTGCGGGTATTTGTTCCTTTTAGCTAGATCGGACATCTTTTTCCTCCGCGCTAAGGCTTCCGGGCTTGTCATCTTTGCGACAAAGGTGTCCCATTCGGCCTGCGTAATACCACCGTAGTCGGCGAATGGACTCTTGTTCTGTTGCACGTAGTGAGTGTTCAAGTCCGATTTCCACTGCCTCCACCGATGCGCCATCGTTTTTAGGGCAAATTCTTTTCCCATAGCCTCTGAACCAGGCGGATAGACAAGCCACTTCTGTAACTCGTTCCACATGAAGTTCTTCATGTTGTCATCCACCTGCTCCCAGGAATCTACATTCAAAGGGCCGTGCGTTCTGGCCACCACACCGCAGGTGGTGCTGAATTTAGTCATTGCTACCTTGGGCTCTACTGGTTTCCCATCCTGGTTCAAAGAGGTGATGTAGTATGTCTCCTTGGGGGTTTGTGTCTTACTTCTCTTAGCACGTCTTCTCTTTTGACCGGACGTTTCTCCGGTGTCGGTTTCTACCGGACCGGACGTTGCCGTGTCCGTCTCGGCTTCGGCTATTACGGCAGACTTGGCAGCCTTTCTTTTTGTGTGGCGTCTTGTTTTCATCTGCTCGTACATCAGAAAAAGTTAAACGCGACCGAGAGTGAGACGGCTTAGTTTATAACACTACAACTCGACTTACTGCTTCCTCCATAGGGATGTAGTCAGGGTCTTCTTCAACCGGTGGTGCTGGCGTAACTTCGACGTGGCACATCGGATCACTTGGTGTCTGCCATGTGCCTTCGCTCGAAACCTCTTGCGTTGGTTCGATGTTGGGTGCATCGGAGGGAGCTTTCTCGGTCGACATTTGATCTACGGTTGGTCGTAACACAATTAATTTTATTATCAACTTATTTTAACTAAAATACCAGGCGGAAGAAATATTATACATAATATTAACATTTTTAGAGTATTAAAATTTGGAGCAAATATACATAAAGAAACATCTAATTTACAAACATCACATATATTATACATATATTTACAAACAATGCTAATATTAAGTATAATACAAATATTATGTATATTAAAAAATGCTAAAATCATACATATATTAAAAAATGCTAAATATATATTAAAGTATATTATACATATATACATAAATAAACATCTAATTTACAAACATCACAAATATTATACATATATACATAAATAAACATCTAATTATGTATAATATATGAAATGGCTTAATTAATACATATATTAGGGGATTCCATTTAGGCTAGCCTGCAGACTAATGCATGAGTTCGATAACAATGCAAGCATGCTTTATCTTTTTTCTTTTACGCGTATACTATGATCGAACGGGTCGCCGGATGAATGGCCAGGGAAACTTTAGCTTTTTCAAAAGTTAAATTAGCAATTACTAGTTTTTATACTTTATAATTAAATGGTGGTCTCCGAGAGAGCTAGTACAAACAAACAAAAAAAAAGAAGATAACGGCTGGAATTAAACATACCATGCTTATATTGTGTTTTGTGTTGGTGGGGGACGGAATGTAACAATTTTAATAGTACTAAATATTAAAATTTACAAACATCACATATATTATACATATATTTACAAACAATGCTAATATTATGTATAATACAAATATTATGTCCATTAAAAATGCTAAAATCATACATATATTAAAAAATGCTAAATATATATTAAAGTATATTATACATATATACATAAATAAACATCTAATTTACAAACATCACAAATATTATACATATATACATAAATAAACATCTAATTATGTATAATATATGAAATGGCTTAATTAATACATATATTATTTTATATGTATATGTATATTCAATATATATATGTATATGTATACATATGTATATTCAATATGTATACATATGTATATTCAATATATATATGTATTAATTTTTCATCACTTCACATATCACAAAATTTTCATATATCACAAATTTTTCACAGAACACATTCACATATCACAAATTTTTCACATAACACATTCACACATTCACACATTCACATTTCATCACTGAATTCACATCACATAAACTAACCACAGACGGCGGCGGTCGGTTGATCAGTGGCGGCGTTGATCGAGGCCGGTGTCGGCGAGAGAGAGAGAGAGCGGCGGCTAGTGGGTCGAGGCTCGGCGGTCGGGGAGCGGCGGCGGTCGGCGCTCGGCGGTCGGGGAGCGGCGGCGGTCGGCGCTCGGCGGTCGGTGAGGACGGCGGCGACCGGGTCGAGGGCGGCGCGCGGGGCGGTGGGAGGAGGCGTCGGGGTCGAGGGCGGAGCGCGGGGCTGTGGGAGGCGGCGTCGGTGAGGCCGGCGGCGTCGGGGACCGGCGGCGGTCGGCGCTCGGCGGTCGGGGTCGGTCGAGGAGGGCGGCGCGCGGGGATGGGCGGCGCGGCGGGGGCCGGCGGCGATGGGGGGGCACAGATCTGGGTGGGGGGGCTTGAGGCCGGCGGGCGGGAGGACGCCGAGAGAGACAGAGATGGGCGGCGGCGCACGGCGGCTTAGAAAATTTCGGCAGCCTGGCGGCAGAGATCTGGACTCGTCGGGGACTTAGAAAATTTTAGGGATCCCGCGCGACTATATATAGGTTCCAATTATCCCGTGCGGGCGGCTTAAGAGCCCGCACGCAAAGATATCTTTCCGTGCGGGCCGCTTAAACCGCCCGCACGGAAATAAATCTTTCCGTGCGGGCCGCTTAAACCGCCCGCACGGAAATATGTCTTTCCGTGCGGGCCTCTTAAACCGCCCGCACGGAAAGACATATTTCCGTGCGGGCTCTTAAGCCGCCCGCACGGGATAATTGACGCCCTTATTTTAAAACTGTAAAACTAAAAAAGATATGAATACTAAAATATTTATTAACATATTAATTATTCCATTTATTAATTGTCCCATGTAAAATTTAACAAATATGAATGCACATGCTAACATATCAATGTAAAAAAATTCAATCAATATAAATTCGTCACATATTAATATATTAACATATAAAACCACACGTTCACTGGTAACCGCCCGCACGGGATAATCGCCACCCTTATATTTATAAAAAATATCAATGCACATATTAATTTTAGTAATATGTACATGTACATACTATTTTATTAACTAACATATTAATTGTTCCATTTATTAATTACTCCATGTAAAATTATAAAACTAAAAAAATATCAATGCACATATTAATTTTATTAATTAATGTAAATACTATTCCATTTATTAATTATTCCACGTGAAATTATAAACCTACAAAAATATCAGTTCAAATATTAATATATCAATGTAAATTGATCACATATTAATATATCAATTGATCACATATTAATTAATTAACATATTGATCATCCACAGAAATACCATAAGTTCGATATACTTATATACATTCAGTCGTAATACCATAATTAAGTTTGATACATTCGCTAGCAAAAACATATTGTACACGAAAAACAAACTAACGTTTCATAATTTTTGGATTAACATCCTTCCGCACGGATGCAAACTTTGATTCGTCGAGGACACTCTCAATGTGTTTCATCCGCGTAGGAAGATCTGTGAATAACTCAATGGCATCGTATTGATTATAATCGCGTGCGTCTTGAATGTTGTCAATACCAATGATGTGTTGGTTGCCCGGTACAATAATGTCCATCTTTTCATCGGAAGGATCCTTCACGTAAAAAACCTGTGCAACACGCTCGGCAAGGACCCATGGATCATCCTTGTGTCCAATTTTACTCCGTTCAGCACACGTAAATCCAAATTTATCTACCATGCTGTCTTTCACCCATTGGCATCTGAGAACAGGGATCTGAATATTTAAACCGTAGTCAAGTTCCCATATTTCTTGTATGATCCCGTAGTAAGACTTGTTCTGCCCTGTTGCGTCCAACGCTACGACACGAACCCCACTGTTCTGCGCTGAGCTTTTCCTATCTTTGCTGTTTGTGTAAAAAGAATATCCTCCGATATCATACCCTTGCCATGAGGTCACAAGGCTTGTTGGGCCAGCTGCAAGTCTTTCTATCGTTTTTTCCTCGATTGAATCTCCACACGGTAGCTTTTGATCCTTCAGCCACTGGGGAAACGTGTTCTTCTGTTCTTTCGAAACCCAACCGTCGGATCGCCCAGGATTGCATGCTCTGATATCGGAAGTGTGTTGCTCAATGTAGGGCGCAACGATGGCGAGTTGTTGAAGAACACTGCTGTGTGCATCTGATACCGCTTTGTAATCGTTGTCGTAGAAGCATTTTCTTCCCACAGTACCCTTCCCAGATAACCTTCCATCATGTCGAGGCACCGGTATCCCAATGGGGTTGGCATCGCTCATATAATCTAGGCAACACTCGACAACCTCCTCAGTTGTGTAACCCTCTATCATCGAGCCCTCCGGATGAGCACGATTACGGACATACCCTTTCAGAACGGCCATGTATCGCTCGTACGCCCACATTTGATGTAGGTATAGAGGACCAAGTTCAATAATTTGAGGGACAATGTGAACAATGAGATGTTCCATCATGTCCCAGTACGATGGAGGAAAAAACATCTCTAGCTGGCAAGCGGTCTCGACTGCGAATTTCTGAAGGGGTCCTAATTCTTCTGGATCAAAAACTTTCTGTGAAACTCGATTAAAAAAATAGCACAGCTTTGTTATCACTACCTTGGTGTGCACTGGTTTCACCGCCCTTATAGCGATAGGGAGGAATACCGTAAGCATCTTATGACAGTCGTGAGCGTTGTATCCAGAAATCGACAAATCTTTCATTGATACTAGTTTCCGGATATTCGATGAGAATCCAGTCGGCACTTTCAATCCACGAAGACATTGACAGAAAGCTTTTTTCTCTTCTGGTGACATTGAGTAGCATGCCGGTGGAATCTCAATCTTACCATTCGTTAGCTCTATCGGGTGGAGATCTTTCCTTATGCCCAAATTGACCAGGTCGTTACGTGACTTCAACCCATCCTTTGTTTTACTTGGGATGTCAAGTAAAGTCCCGATGGTGCTGTCGAACACGTTCTTCTCGAGGTGCATGACATCGATGGCATGGCGAATCTCCAGGTCTTTCCAGTACGTCAGGTACTTGAAAAAGATTGAATGTTTCTTGAAGGGCAGCGTGTTTTCTACCACTTCTTTCTTCCTCTTGCCTAAAGCTGTCTTTCCCTTGCCGAACACGACCTTTATGTTTTTTGTCAGCTTAAACACCGTGGAACCATCCTTTGCTTCGGGGGCAGTACCTTCCTCAACAGTTTTGTCAAAAAAGGTAGCCATCGCACGATACCTATGCTTTTGTGGTAAGAAACGACGATGACGCATGTAAACTAACTTTTTTGACGAGGTCAGGTATATGTACGATGTGTTGTCCAGGCATATAAGACATCCGGTCTTTCCTTTAATCTGTCCTGAGAGAGAAAAATTTGCTGGTAGATCGTTTATAGTAACGAATATGATAGCACGCAGAGTAAAATGCTCCTGTCGGTACGCATCAAACAATCGTACACCCTCTTCCCACATTTCTTGCATATCCTCCATCAAAGGTTCAAGAAACACGTCTAGATCGATGCCAGGCTGTTTTGGCCCTTGTATAAGGATAGTCAACAAAATATACTTTCGCTTCTGACATAACCATGTCGGAAGGTTATACATGGTGAGCAGAACAGGCCAAGTGCTGTGCGAGCTGCTTAGATCACCAAACGGATTCATTCCATCCGTGCTCAACGCAAACCTTACATTTCTCGGATCATTTGCAAATTCTGGATGCTTCGAATCAAAGTTTCTCCATTGTCGAGCATCGGCGGGGTGTCGAATCATACCATCTGTTTTCCGACCCTCTTGATGCCATCTCATCAACTCGGCGTCGGCGGGGTTCGAGAACAATCGCTTCATGCGATCTTTCACTGGCAAGTACCACATCACCATGGCCGGAATCTTTTTTCCTGGCTCAACCAATGTATTTGGTTCGGCAACAGCACTATCGGTGGCACTGTTATCCTTTTTGTACCTACTCGCCCCACAAGTTGGACACTTCTCCAAGTCAGCGTATTCATTGCGATAAAGTACACAGTGATTAATACATGCATGGATCTTTTCCACACCAAGTGATAATGGACATATCAGTTTCTTGGCTTGGTAGGTGTTAGCTGGCAACAAGTTAGGCTTAGGAAGTATAGCTCTAAGGAGACCCATCAATTCATTAAAACTAGTATCAGACCAGCCGTGCCTGGCCTTCAATCTAAGAAGTTCTAGCACCGAACGCAACACTGTATACTGCATGTCACATCCCTTTGATTGATCGTACAAAAGATCTTTCGTTGATTTCTGCAACGCCTCCCAATTATTTAAATCTTTTGCTTTCTCTGTTAGGACCTCTGGTTCAGCGTGCCGCAACATATCCTCAAGATCAAGATCAATATCAACCTCTGCGGCGTCAAAACCAGTGCCGCCAAAATCACCAGTCATTTGACGAGACATGTCATCAATTATAAAATCCTCTGCCTGATCGAACCAAATATCACCAATCTCTACAGGAGGGGCGACTTCCCCGTGATAACTCCAAACTGTATATTTCTCCACAAATCCACGCTGAATTATGTGTCCCAGGATTACATCCGGATCTTTCCACATCTTCTGATTCTTGCAATCCACGCATGGACAAAAAATATCCTTCCTACTCTCTCTCAAAGCGTGTGTCTTAGCCTTGTCAATAAATGTTGATGCTTCTCTCATGAACACCGGATGAGTTCTCCGTGTCTCATACATCCATGTCCGATCCATCTAAAAAATTCACAGCATTAATTAATATTATATTGCCGGTGTTTTCTAAATAAACAAATTAAACTTAATTCATACTTTTTAACTAAAACCTCATTCACAACAAATAATAATACGGAGACAATATTAGCTACCAAAAAATGGTTCAATCAAAAAAATAAAATATTTGACCTACAAATTACATACATATATAGCACAAAATACCAATTCGCACAAATTTACATATCTTCGCATTCAACCAATGAAATTTTACAAAAACGGAAGCAAATGAAGGAGATGATCGAACACATTACCTTTTATATTGATTTCAATCGAAGATTTTAACTCTACCAAAAGAAAATGCCTATTTTTGGAGAGAGAAACCGAGTTAAAATAAATTCAAATATCTTCACATTAAACCAATAAAAACTTTTAAAAGTGGAAGCAAATGGAAGAGAAGATCAAACATGGTACCTTTTGTATTGATTCCAATTGAAGAATACAAGTTGAAAACCTTCCCCCCTATAATTGCATTTTTTTGGAGAGAGAAACACCAAGTTCAAATGGCACTGTCGGGGGGTGGGAGCTGTTTTATAGTGCATCATCACGTGCGGTTCACCTAACGAACCGCACGGGATAATCATTATCCCGTGCGGGTTCTTAAGAGGACCGCACGGGATAAGCATTATCCCGTGCGGGTTCTTAAGCGGACCGCACGGGATAATCTTATCTCGTGCGGTCGGCTTAACGAAGCCGCACGCGATAACTTATTATCGCGTGCGGTTCAACAGCCGGCCCCCTCGGGACCGGTTTTTCCAGGCGCGGCCACTTATGGCCCGCCTGGAAACGGTTGGGGACCTCGTCCAGAAAGCCCCTTTCTGTAGTAGTGTTTCAATATTCTGTTTATCCAACCTCGTGCACGATTCCAGAACCAATACCCGCAGAGCATGCAATTTCGGAAATAGTGGTATTTGCACCTCCATTCCGGGATGGATCACCCAACTTCGGGGATGAAAGATTAGCGAACGAACATGCGACCAGCTGTTCGTTATGTCCTGGACAGTTTCATTTTCCTCACAATCATCGGATGGGAACCAACTGATCCTCCGGATCTTCTTGAAACAACTCTTACGCCGTTGTTCATTCACCGTAGTGTGGAGATTATGGGTACCGGATATTCTCACGGCTAGCTTATCCGACTTACCATGGGGGATAGGTTATGCTTCATGATTATGTAAACCGGCTATAACTTGGGTATTACGTTACCATTGAGATAAGGTTATAGCCCATAGTCTATAGTTGGTAAGATTGAAGAGTCCGACTTAGAATAGAATAGGTCTCCGACTTGTAAACCCATCCTCCGGAACTATATAAGGAGGGTAGGGCGTCCCTTGAGGGGCAGAGAGAGAGATACAAAAAAAATACAAGGACAGAAAGAAAACTTGTGAGAGCCCCTATTGAAAGAGATCAAGAGATCAATAAACACTCGGCAGATCAAATCCCCGAAACAGGAGTAGGGTATTACCTCTCATTAGAGAGGGCCTGAACCTGTCTAAACCTTTATCCCGACTAACCCATTATGTTTGGCACTTGACTGCTACCCCAGATTGATATTGTCGAGACCAAGTTTCGACAGTTGGCGCGCCAGGTAGGGGCTCTGCGTCAAGCTTTTCTTCTACACCTCGCCGACAAGCGCAATGGGATCTCCTTCAAGCTTTGCCGACTTCGTCTTCGCCCCTAGGCAGGCGCTTCGCTTCGGCGGACTCGACTTCATCACTGACAAATTCGGTAAGCTCTCTCTTCTCGACTCGGATTCGAACCAGTCGGGGAGGGAAAATTCCTTGGCGCCGCTCGGGTTACCAGACGACGCTAAAATCTGCCATAACCCCTTATCTTTTGAGTTGGATCTGATCCGCTCGGGAGAATCTTCTTCATCGCCTTCGTGCTGTCCCCCGGCCGCGAGGGAGGTCGCGGTCATACTCGAACGACTCGGGTCGTACTCATCTACGGACCTTGACAAACATCTAAGCTCCACCGACTTCGACGACCTCTATGACATCTCCACGGACGAGATCAACAGCTACGACGCAGACAAAGACTACTACGATCCGGACCTTCTCAACGTTCTCATGGCCGAAGTAGCCGAGACCGACTCGGCCATGGCCCGGAGGATTGCGGATGAGGAACGAGCAAAGCTTGAGCAAGAGCGCAAGCGCGCGGAGGAGGAGAATAAGCGCAAGGAGGAGGAGGAGCTCAGGAAGAAACAAGAAGCCGACAAAAAGAAACGAGACCTGAGGGCGACTGGGCGCTCGGCCCGCGAGGCCATATTGCAGACACGAGTCGACAACGCCAACATCTTCCAAACGCCTCAACAGAACGCCATCGCTGCCCTCACCCTCATCGACACCATCATCGAAGCGGCGCCGGCTGCGGTGACCCCACTCCTGGACAAGATCAAGACCATCGTCGCGGCTACGTGCAACGGCCATCCTTCCAGCTCCGCACGAAGGCCGACCGAGTCCGTTGCTGAGACACCCGACAGAAGCCGACTACCGCCGCTGCGGTCCAAGGACTGCAAGAGACCCGAGCAAAGCAAGACACCAGTCAAATCTAAAGACCCTCGCCACGAGGCAGTATGGAGGCCACGAGTTCATACGGCTGACTCTCACGAGAGAGAACACAGCCGACAACCCGTCCACGACCGGAATCATCGCAACAACAACTCCAACTACCAAAGCAGCCCGCGAAGGCCCCCGCCGAGTGATCTGCGGGAAGTACTCGACCGACGCTACCGGGAACGTGAACGGCGCTCTTCTGAAGACAGAAGGAAATCACCCGATGGTTACGACGATGGAGTACCCGCGTTCACTAGGAACCTGCGTCGAGTGGACTGGCCGAGTGGTTTTAAGCCTGCCGGGATTGACAAGTATGAAGGTAAGACCGACCCTGAGTCATGGCTAACCGTGTACACCCTCGCCATCCGCGCAGCAGGAGGAGACAGCAAGGCTATGGCCAATTACCTGCCCGTCGCTCTCACCGACTCAGCCAGGAACTGGCTTACGAGTTTGCCAAGAGGCTCGATTGACTCGTGGAGTGAGCTTCGGGACCACTTCATCGCCAACTTCCAAGGCACTTTTGAAAGACCTGGGACCCACTTTGACCTCTACAACGTCATCCAGAAGCCAGACGAATCATTAAAGGACTACATCCGGCGCTTTTCGGAGAAGCGGAACAAGATCCCCAACATCACCGATGACGTCATCATCGCTGCATTCCAGAAAGGCGTCCGAGACGAGTTGCTTATCGACAAGTTTGGGCGCAAGCCACCGAACACGGTCAAGCAAATGTTCGAGACGGCAAACTCCTATGCCAAATCTGATGACACAATTAAGGCCTCGCGACAAGACCGGCACGACAAGAGGGACGACAAGTCATCCGGAAGCAGCGGGCGTCCTAAGAAAGACAACGGCAACAACAACAATAACGGCCAAAAGGATCGCAAGCGTAAGCCCGAGGATCTGGTCGCCACGACATCGAACTACCAGCAACAGCGTCCCCGAGTCGCTGCCTATGACAAAATCATGAACGCTCAGTGCACGCACCATCCAAACCACAAGCACGCGGCAAAGGATTGCTTCATCTATAAACAATTCGCTGAGCAGTACGCGGCACAACTACGACAAAAGCCGGCTGATGAGGCCGGCCCATCGGGAACCAAGAGGAACGACCCGGCTAGCAGCACAGAGCCCTTCCAAGACCCCGTGGGCGAGTTAAACCACATCTTTGGGGGACCGCAGGCGTACGAGTCCAAGAGGAAGCAAAAGCTGACTGATAGGGAAGTCAATGCCACGCAACCCGAAGTCCCACATTATCTACGATGGTCGGAGGTGGCAATCACGTTTAACCGCTCGGATCACCCTAACCGAGTGGTTCACCCGGGGCGGTATCCCCTGGTACTAGACCCGGTGGTTCGTAACATCAAACTCAAGCGCGTCCTCATCGATGGCGGCAGCGCTCTCAACATCCTATTTGCCAAGACGCTGGACGAGATGCAGATTCCAAGATCCGAGTTAAAGCCGAGTTCAGCCCCCTTTCATGGAGTCATCCCAGGGCTATCATCCACGCCACTCGGGTGCATTACTCTTCCAGTCACCTTCGGGGTTCGGGAGAACTTCCGGACGGAGAACATCACTTTTGAGGTTGCCGACTTCGAAGCGGCCTACGACACGATCATCAGAAGACCGGCGCTCGCTAAGTTCATGGCGGTACCACATTATACCTACCTTATCATGAAGATGCCCGGGCCCAATGGAGTCATCACCCTGCACAGCGACGTCAAACAAGCCTTCACTTGCGACAAAGAAAGCTGCGACATGGCCCAGACTCACGAGAGATTACGCGGCCAACAAGAGGTCCGACTGGCTGCATCAACATCTGGAGGAGAAGTCCCCGCCAAGAAGATAGCCAAGTCGGGAGAAGGCGACGCCAAAACAAAGAAAATCCCCCTTGACCCATCTGATCCCTCTAAACCTGCTGTAATATGCGCAGAGCTAGATCCTAAATAGGAAAGCGCGCTCGTCACCTTCCTTCAGAATAATAAAGATATTTTTGCTTGGAAACCGTCTGACATGCCGGGTATTCCTAGGGAGGTGATCGAGCACTCTTTAAACGTCAAAGATGACGCTAAACCTATCAAACAACGATTGCACCGTTTCGCTCAAGACCGAAAAAATGCCATCAAGGAGGAACTCGCCAAGCTCTTGGCTGCCGGGTTCATCAAAGAGTTTTACCATCCCGACTGGCTAGCCAACCCAGTTCTTGTCCGGAAGAAGACAGGGCAATGGCGCATGTGCGTGGACTACACCGATCTCAACAAAGCTTGTCCTAAAGATCCTTTCGGACTACCTCGAATAGACCAAGTCGTCGACTCAACAGCCGGCTGCGAGCTTCTAAGCTTTTTGGATTGTTACTCGGGTTACCACCAGATCAGCTTGAAGGAATCTGACTGCCTGAAGACATCATTCATCACCCCGTTTGGAGCCTATTGCTACATCACGATGCCCTTCGGCCTGAAGAACGCCGGAGCCACTTATCAGCGCATGATCCAGAGATGCCTTCAGACCCAGATCGGGAGAAACGTGGAAGCCTATGTCGACGATGTTGTCATCAAGACCTGATTGCCGACTTAGAAGAAACCTTCGCGAATATTCGGGCCTTCAGAATGAAGTTGAACCCGGAGAAATGCACCTTTGGTGTACCGTCAGGTAAGCTGCTTGGTTTTATGGTATCTCATCGCGGCATCGAGGCGAATCCAGAGAAGATCAACACCATCCGTAGCATGAAGCCCCCGAGTACCCAGAAGGACGTCCAGAAGCTCACCGGCTGCATGGCGGTGTTAAGCCGTTTCGTCTCCAGACTCGGCGAATGAGGTGTGCCTTTTTTCAGGTTGCTGAAAAAGACCGACGATTTCCAATGGACCACCGAGGCTCAGAAAGCTTTCGAAGACTTCAAGGAGTTCCTCACGACACCACCCGTGTTGGCGTCACCGCACCCTCAAGAACCCCTGTTGCTCTACGTCTCCGCAACTCACCAGGTGGTCAGCACGGTCTTAGTCGTCGAGCGCGAAGAAGAAGGCCGAACTCAGAAGGTTCAACGGCCAATCTACTTTGTCAGCGAAGTGCTGGCAGGAGCCAAAACCCGCTACCCTCAGGTACAAAAATTATTATACGGAGTTTTAATCACTGCTAGGAAGCTAGCCCATTATTTTCAGGGTCACTCAGTCACCGTCGTCACGTCTTTTCCACTCGGCGATGTCATCCACAACCGGGAGGTTACTGGGCGCATCGCGAAGTGGGCACTGGAGTTGATGCCGCTGGATATAGCTTTCAAGGCGAGGACGTCTATAAAGTCTCAAGCCCTGGCGGATTTCGTAGCCGAGTGGACCGAACAACAAGAAGATGTATCTAGAGAAGATTTGCAGTACTGGACCATGCACTTCGACGGATCCAAAAGAGTCACCGGCTTGGGAGCGAGAGTCGTGCTGATTTCCCCGACTGGGGAGAGGCTACGGTATGTCCTTCATATCCACTTTCCCGCCTCACACAATGTCGCCGAGTACGAAGCCCTCCTTCACGGCCTACGACTTGCTGTGTCACTCGGGATACGACGGATGATTGTGTGAGGAGATTTCCAGTTGGTGGTTAACCAGGTGATGAAGGACTGGTCCTGTCTCAATGAGACCATGGAGGCCTATCGACAAGAAGTTCACAAGCTTGAAGACAAGTTTGACGGATTGGAGTTATCCCATGTCTTGAGACACAATAACGAAGCGGCAGATCGGTTGGCACAGTTTGGGTCCAAGCGCGAAGCAGCCTCGACTGACGTTTTCGTGGAACACCTCTACGAGCCGACTATTGCCAAGAAATTAACCCCCGATGAGGAAGACACAAACCAGGTTGCCATACTCGACGCCGACTGGAGGACACCGTTCATCAAGTTTTTAACTCAGCAGGAGCTGTCGGGTGACCGGGATGATGCGGAACGAGTCCGACGTCGTAGTCAAGGCTATGTCATGGTTGATTCAGAGCTATACAAGAGAAGCCCCTCTGGAGTTTTGATGAGATGCGTCACGCCGGAGGAAGGACGACAATTATTGCAAGATATTCACTCGGGCATCTGCGGCAGTCACGCCGCGGCGCGCACTCTGGAAGGCAAGGCTTACAGACAAGGATTCTTCTGGCTTACGGCGGTCTCCGATACAGACAAGGTAGTTCGCACATGTGAAGGTTGTCAATTCTTCGCTCGGCAGAGCCACGTTCCAGCCCAAGATCTTCAAACAATTCCCTTATCGTGGCCTTTCGCCGTATAGGGCTTGGACATGGTCGGTCCGTTCAAGAAGGCGCCAGGAGGATTCACGCATCTGTTCGTCGCGATTGATAAGTTTTCAAAAGGGATCGAGGCTAAGCCGGTTGCTACGATAACTGCAGACAAGGCGCGAGACTTTATTCTACACATCGTGCATCGGTTTGGTGTCCCGAACAGAATTATAACCGACAATGGGACTCAATTCATTGGAGGCGTTTTTAAGGAGTTCTGCGAAGACTTCGGTATCAAAATTTGCTATGCATCAGTGGCGCACCCTAAGAGCAACGGACAGGTTGAACGTGCTAATGGTATGGTCCTTCAAGGTATCAAAGCCCGAGTGTTTGACAGACTACGGCCGTACGCCGGAAGATGGGTTCAAGAATTGCCTTCGGTGTTATGGTCATTGCGGACCACACCTAGTCGGGCTACCGGCCAATCTCCTTTCTTCTTGGTTTACGGAGCAGAAGCAATGCTGCTGAGTGAGATGGAGTACGAGTCTCTTCGTGTTCGTAGCTTCGACGACGAGCGTTACGACCAAGACAGAGTTGATGACCTCACCCGACTGGAGGAAGCCCGCGAAGCCGCATTGATTCAGTCGGCACAGTATCTTCAAGGACTTCGGTGCTACCACAACCGCAATGTTCGGTCACGAGCCTTCATTGTTGGAGACATGGTTCTATGCAAGATTCAAACTACAAAAGATCGCCACAAGCTATCTCCACTATGGGAAGGGCCCTACATAATTGCTGAGGTGACTCGGCCAGGGGCATATCGCTTGAAGCGCGAAGACGGGACCGTGGTGGAGAACTCTTGGAATATTGAGCATCTTCGTAGATATTATACTTAGGCATCTTTTTTCTCTATGTTCTTCTCGACTACCAACTTCAAGCAGGATGACCTCTTGGGTTGTTAGTCGGGGGCTATATGAATATCAATAAAGCATTATTTTCTTTGATAACTTGTTCATATTTAGTTTATCATTGTTTAGTGTTTTGGTTCGAGTCCAATAGATAAGGACTGAGAATTTTTTGATGGTCTAATCAAGCTTAGGCTTGATGATAGTCAGACGAAAATTCTTAAGAAATTATATATGAAGACTCGGATCAGGGCATTAACATAAATAAGCGTCAACATTACAACAAGTCATATATATCAAGGCAAGTCAGCTATTCCTGGAAGTTTGCGGCTACATCACCAGCTACCTTTTTCGCCGACTCCTGTGCTTCACTTATGAGCTCCAGGGCTCGCTCATCTGAGGTGCCAGCCGCAAAGCCATCTCCGACAGAGTCCACGTCTATCCGGGGATAGAGTGATTTCGTCTGCGCAAGAGCGAAGCTTGCACCCATGACGGCCGCGTCAGAAATATTCTCCATATATTTAGCCGGGGCCGTCCTGAGTTTATCGAAGACTTCTACGGCATCCAACGAGCTCGTCCCGAGTCCTTGTTTGTACAGTGCCGATAGGATTGGTGCAGCAGCATTGGCGATATCATCCCGCACGCTTTCAGCCCTTCGGACTCTCTCGGCGAAGACATTGAATTGTGCTTGGGACTTCACCTTATTAGCTACAAGATTAAAGAGGCGCGGGTTACATTGGCAGTCGACGATCAAGACCAAGAAAACTCAGGGACGTGAATTTCGCGAGTTACCTTCAATCTCTTCCAGAGCTTTCTCCTTCTCGGACTCCAGCTTAGCTTTGTCAGTTTCTGCTTTCTCTAGCTGGGCCTTGAGAGAGTTGACCTCGGATAAATTGGCTATAGCAATTGCATCATGACAGGATCAGACACATATATGACGTTGAAATAAGGATGGGCTGGTTTGACTTACCTCCAATTGAGCCACGGAGTTCCAAGTTCGCATCTCGGAGCTTTGTAATTTCTGCTCGCAAGACGACTTCTTGAGCTACAGCCTCTTCTCTGGCGACCTTGAGGTCTTGGTGGACGTTTTCTAGAGAGTTTACATGGGGGACCAGTTTCTCGAGTGTGTCTGATTTGGCCATTGAGCGGCAATATATTCTCTGCGCAAGGGGATGAAGATAGTCAACCACATCAGACAACGATGATAAGACATAGAGGAGATGTACTTACATTCATCAGCCGGGTCGCTTCGTTGAGGCTGGCCACGAGCATGTCGCGTTCCTCGTTCTCCTTTTGTTTATTTAAGACGATGCCTTGCTTTATGCCTTGGGCATCGCGCCACTCGATCTTGATAGGAGGGACCGAGTCAGTTGAAGACTTCAGTCGGGAGATTTCCTCCTCTTCGGCTGGTTGATTTAGAGGAACTAAATGAGGATAAGAGCAAAGAGCATGATGAAGACAAGAGTCTGGAGATTATTGAAAGATTTACCTGATTTAGGAGCTGGATCCTCGGTTGGTGTTTCTTGACTGCGCGAGCCCTGTGGATCTTCATTCGGCTGGTTTCCAGTAAGGGCATCTTGGCTGGCAGTCGGGGGCTCAGCCTCAGGAGCGTCTTTGCCTAAGGATTTCGCCCCAAGAGCATCCTCACTCGTGGGAGGGTCTTGAGTCCCTTGTTCTGCAGATCTTGGTGTTTCTGACACTGTAGGTGGATTTGTGGTTTCAGCTTGCCCGGTGGGATCTATATCTTGAGGTTTCCTACGAGAAAAAAGATAAAGACAATTGAGTTGGAAGTGAAAAAGATTTTTAATAAAAAGCTGATTCTGGTTATGAGAGATACCTATTAGATCTCCTGATCTTGGGAGTAGATCTGGAGGACGGCTTCGGAGGGTTTATGTTGACTTGTGGAATCTGGATTTCTTCGTCATCCGAGTCATCGATGACCAGTCTCCTTTTACTCGCCCGCTTGCTGATATCTTCGTCGGCGGCAGCCCTCTTCTCTTGAGGCTCTACCTTGATTTTGGGACCGCCAGCCGGTTTTTTGGCAGCAGGCCGAGTTGGCATATCATCATGATACACCTTGTATGGCTTGAAAATAATGAGAGCGTTTGCCTGCAAGTAGATTTTTTGAGATATATTGAAGGATGTGTGCAAGATTGAAAGAGTTTTGAAGAACCGAGTCGACTTACCGGAGGAGGAGGTCGGAACAAGTTGAACGGAGGAACCGGCATCTTGTGGTTGCGATCTACTGTGATTCTAGAGGAGAAAATCTTGTACATGCGAGTGCACAAGGCCTGGTAACTCAGAGCATCGCGGTCCTCCCGATTGGGATCGCTTTCACCCTCATACTCGAACGCTAGTTTGGATCTCTCCTTGATGGGAGCCAGTCGGTTCTTAATGAAGTGCCGGGTAATTTGTTCTCCTTGGAGGCCTTTCTTCTTCATTTCAAGAATGTTAGCCAGGAGGTTATTCGCTTCTACCCAATCTTGGTTCTCCGGCATTGCGCTCCAGTTGGCTCTTTGGATCGGTGGAAGGCCGATGAAGTCGGGCAAACTGGGATGGGGGTTCGAGATATAGAACCAGTTTGCGTGCCAGCCCTTGTTGGAGGATTTCAAGGGGAGAGAGAAGTAGTCTTTGCGGAGAGTCCCGCGGAGTTGAAAGCCAGCACCGCCGACGACGCAGGGGTCATCCTTGTTTGGGTGTGGCTTGACATAGAACATGCGGCGAAAAAGATTGAAATGGGAGAGAATGCCTAAAAATGCTTCACACACATGGATAAATATTGCAATGTGGAGGACAGAATTGGGATTCAAGTGATAGATTTGAAGGCCGTAGTATTCGAGAATACCACGGAAGAAATCGGAAGTGGGAAGACCAAATCCGCAATAGAAGAAAGAGGTGAAGACCACAATCTCACCGGTGTTTGGAGTGGGGAACTCCTCGCCGGCCGCCGGACACCAGCCGATGATTTCTTTGGGCGGAAGAACTCCGTTCTTCATCATTTCCCGCAAGATCGACTCTTTCACATCCGAGGTAGCCCATTGGTTGAAAGGGATTTCTCTCTCTTCCGCCATGGATGCGAGTTGAGTGGAGTTGGATCTAACGTAGGAGATGGGGATTTTTGAGGGGATGCTTGCAACTGGATGTGGATGATGGATTGTGGTGGAACTTGAGTTCTTTGATGGATGATTTTGCGTGAGCACGAGTTCTCGAATTCCTCAGCGCGGCTGATGAACAGGAGCGCGAAAAGGGGAAAGATTTCGGGAAGATGATGCGGCAGGGATGACGCTGGCGCTTTGAGAAAGATTTTAGGGTTTTTTGCTGGGTTTTCTCGTATTTGGGCCGAGCCCATGAGAAACTTGCGGCCCATCTTATGAGTACGTCTTGACATATGTCCATGAGGACTTAAGCAAATTTGCTCTAGCAATACGCGTATGTCTCATTGTCCGATGACTTAAAAATCCTTTCATAACAGCAGTTACACAACTTGTTGAAGGTTGGTACGATGCAATTTGGAAGGTAACAAACAATTTTTTACCCATGAGGGTCGGCTGCGAAGTCTACTCTGAGATAACTCAAGCAAAAAGACTCGGATGAGCATGAGCTAGCCGAGTACTAAGCACTATGCCTTAATTATGACGTTATGTGTTATATGATTTTTTATGATTATTTCTGGCTTGAGCTAGGCATTTATTTAACTCAAGAGATTCTGATTATTATAAGTTCTTGACTATATGCTTAGTTTGTTTAACTAAACACATAGTCGGGGGCTACACCTAATTAGGTGCATCAGTTGATGCACCTAAATTTTTATGTTTGAAATTTTTTGAATTGATTTCAGCCCTTCACAGTCTTTTTTGGATGATGAAGCACTCGGAAAACTCAGATAGAGGTGATGGAGGCACTCGGCAAAAGAAGCACTCGACTAAGAAGTCACTTGGCCACGTGTTATTCAAGTTCGAGGCAAAGTTATCTCGTCGACTGCAAAGGTCTCGGGGGCTACTGTGGAGATTATGGGTACCGGATACACTCACGGCTAGCTTATCCGACTTACCATAGGGGATAGGTTATGCTCCATGATTATGTAAACCGGCTATAACTTGGGTATTACGTTACCATTGAGATAAGGTAACAGCCCATAGTCTATAGTTGGTAAGATTGAGGAGTCCGACTTAGAATAGAATAGGTCTCCGACTTGTAAACCCACCCTCCGGGACTATATAAGGAGGGTAGGGCGTCCCTTGAGGGGCAGAAAGAGAGATACAAAAAATACAAGGACAGAAAGAAAATTTGCGAGAGCCCCTATTGAAAGAGATCAAGAGATCAATAAACACTCGGCGGATCAAATCCCCGAAACAGGAGTAGAGTATTACCTCTCATTAGAGAGGGCCTGAACCTGTCTAAATCTTTATCCCGACTAACCCATTGTGTTTGGCACTTGACTGCTACCCCCAGATTGATATTGCCAAGACCAAGTTTCGACACGTAGTCACAAAATTCTGCTAAGTGGAAAGGCTTATGATAAGATCAAGCACAACATCGTGCACTCGGCAATACTTTGCCCTGCCATCATACTGGATATCAACTGGTTGGATCCAGCTTCTATTTATAAGCTCATTAAAGTAGTTCTCTCCTACTTGCTCCATTGTTTGCCCCCTCACTTCAACGATGAAGCCTTCAGCTATCCATCTCCATATAAGATCTTCTCTGTCAATTGTACAATCCTCTGGATACATGCTTAGATACAATAGGTAATTTTTTAGAGGATAAGGAAGATCGTAATAACTGAGCAGCAATATTTTTCTCACTTCAGTGTCTGATTGCAGTGAAGCACCGATAGAATTGTGCACTTGCACCCACTGGTCCTCCGAGTCAGGTCTGTTTGCTAGCAAGCTAGCTATGGAGATTATAGCTAGTGGCCAACCACAACATTTTAGTATAATGGCTTGAGCAATGTCTTCCAGGTGGGGAGGGCAAGAATTCTCAGAATTAAAAGCAATCCGAAAAAATAATCTCCGGGAATCTTGCTCTTTTAGTGGTTGCATGCTGTGAAGATAGCCTTGAGATGTGGTAGAACAACATGCTTTAGCTACGTGGGCATTTCTTGTAGTTGTAATTATTATACTGCGTAAGTTATTCTCTGGGAAAGCACAACTAACTAGCTTCCACGCATCTATATCCCAAATATCATCGACAACAATGAAATACCTGCACAAATTAAATTCGTCATCAGGTTATCAGTAGTACTTTCATACTTCGCACTCCGACGATGTGGAAGAATTAATGAACACACACACAACTTGATTGATTAACACTTCTACCGCGTCAGAGAAAAAGATTAGTAGTGAAGGGAAGAGGCGTTGTTTTAGAAGAGCTTTCTTCATGGTTTGAGTGTTGCTTTGGTGGAGTATGAGAATGAAGATCAATTGTGGTTGTCTTTGCTGCGGCATGATATTAGTTGTCATGTTGTCCTTCTTTTTTTTAAAAAAAAAATCATAGCTATGCAGAGATTAAAAGTGGTTTTGGAGTAATTAGATCATCTTGATATGATTGTTTCCGTTTAAAAAAATAAAGAAATATCCTAGCGTCCATCTGCGGGTATGTGTTTTCATTTCGCACCACCAAACATAAATGAGTCAAACAGGTATATATCAAGTATCGATCACTAGTACAGATTTAGGCATATATGACAAGTCATATTTGTCACGTCCTGATAAATTCATCCCGAGTTAAAAATCATTTTCTAAAAGGAATAATAGAAATAATTAAAATTCAAAAGAAAATGGCAAAACACTAAAATATGAGCAAGAAAAATTCGAAAGTGGCTTGGAGTATTTTTCCTAAATTCTCCATGCCCTAAATTGGTCCGTCAATTTTTACGTGAATTTTCAGAGCACAAGAAATAATTTTAATGCAACAATAACCAATTTCAGACTTAATTAAATGGAAAACCTAAAAATAATTCTCTCCCTCTCTTTGGGCCACTTTCGGCCCAAAGTCCTCCTCCTCTCCCTCGGCCTGCCGCCAAAGTCTCCTTTTCCTCCTCCCTCTCTCCCTCCCTCTTGGGCTATTTTTTCCCCTAGGCCCAAAGTCCTCCTCCCCTCCCCTTGGCCCAGCCGGACCCCCCCCCCCGCCAGCCTGCCTTCCTCCCCACCGCAACCCAGCCAGCCCAGGGAGGGAAGACATCGTTGTCTTCCTCCTCCAGCCGAGCTGCCGCCTTCTCCTCTCCCTCCCGTGAACAGAAGCGCTGCCTCTCCTCGTGATCTCCCTTCCAACTTGATTCCTCCCCAATTAAAGTGCAAAAATGGGTTCCTCTCCTCTCCCTCATCAATTCCCCCACCTTTTCCCCTTCCAATTCATCCTTAATTCGCTGAATTTAATCCTCCTTTCATGGCTGCCATGGATGGCCGGCCAGTGACCTCCCCGGCTGTCCCCTCCTCTCCTCGACCATCCCCTCATCTTCCCGGTCATCCCCTCCTCTCCTCCGGCCTATAAATGGCACGGCAACCTCCTCCCCTCCCTCTCCTTTGCATTTCCCGAGCCCTTTTTGCTCTTTCTTCGTCTCCCTGTGCGGCTTCCTCTCTCCACCGCGCCGGCCAACTCCGGCTGCCCTCCCCATTGGCCGGAGCAGCGTCGACCGTGCCGTCGCCTCCCCCGACATTGCCGCTGCTCCCATCCCTCCCGGCCTCACCTTCGTCTTGTCCGAGGTCAGCCGGAGCACCGTGGACGCTGGCAACCCATGGTAGCGCAGCCGCTGCGCCGTCTCCAATTGTCGTCGTCGTCCTTGTCCTTCGGCAGCCCCTCCCTCCTTGCCGGAGTGTCGTCCCGCTGCGCCATCGCTGCCACTGGCTACCGGTCGTCGTGCTAGCTGTCGGCCTCCCTTCATCAAGCCGAAGCCGTCCGCGTCATCAAGGTCGTTCGTGCCGTCGTCGTCCGCCTCTTCGCCAAGCCCGAAGTTCATCGAGTGCTGCCCGTTCGTCTACATCGTCCCCGAGTCGTCACTGCTGCCCTCGTTGTCGCCTTCGTCCTCGGCACCGCGTCGTCAAGGTCGTCCTCGCCTTCGTTCAAGGGTCACCGCCGAAGCCGTCCTCCTCGTCGTCGCTCCGTTCGTCGTCGGCTGTCTCCTCCGTTCGTCGTCGGTAGTCGCCGTCGTCGCGTTGTGGTAAGGACTCCTCTCCTCGCTGCCCCGTCCTCGTCCTTCCCGTGTAGCCCTCGTGTTGTGGCCCTCGTGCCCGTCGTGCCGTTGTCGGCCCCGGTCTCGTTCACCGGTGTCGACGGTTGTTCGTGCGGTCTTCGCGTGCACGTGTGGTGGTCGTGTTCGTGTGCCCGTTTGGCCGCCTCGTGCTTGCCCACGTGTGCAGCCCGCGTGGCATTTCCATGAGGCCCGCTTGTCAGCCACTTGTTTCAGTTGACACGTATGGTCTCATTCCGTCCTTCTCGTGGATCGTCTCTGTGAACCCGATCCACGGTGAACTAGCCGTCTGACCTGTGGGTCCCGGCTACCGGTCGCTCGATCCTTTCTTTCCGCGAGCGATGTTACATTAAACATAATTTAATGGTACAATAATAACTAAACAACTCGGAAATCTCCACTTTGATTACACCTAAATTTCGGATGGTCGTTTCTCGGCCATACGAGCTCCAAATTGACCCGTTCCAAACTGTTTAGTTTTTGTTATAACTTAAAGAACCCGTGTCTGTTGTTTTTATGTACTGTTGTCGTTTCTTTCTTAGCGTTGTAGCTTTGTTTTGTTTGTTCGTGTAGTTGCTGTCGTTCCGGAGTTCCCGTGGTGCAGTTCGAGTTCGTCGTGGAAGCTTCAGAAGCCCCCTTTTTTCTCTGAGCAAGGCAAGTCACGCTCTCCTTGAGCATATTGAATCCCAGTTTGTGAAAAGTATTTTAATTTAAATTATTGCATTCGCTTTATTAAATTTACCGCGTTATAACTGTTTTATTTAGCATTTCCTACATTCCTTGTTATAGCCTTATTATTTGTTATTGTGTAATTACCTTTGACAACCCTAGGTAACAAAAATAAAACTAGTAAGGACTTTATATATGTGGTGCTTACTAGAAACTTTAGGAATATGCTTAGCCTTGCTTACATAGAAACAATTAGAGTTGATTTTCAATAATTAGAATGGTGAATAATTTGTAAATAATGGTAATTTTGGTTTAATGGCTGTTTAGCCATGAAATGATGTTTCCCCTTCAAAATTTCCCCAAACTTGTTTTCGGCTGGGCTCGAGGTGTATGGTTTTGCTAGTCGCACCTCGGCCGACATAAGGACCGGTCTTCGGGCCTCTGTTGCAAGGCATATTCCATACTACCACTTGTCTAATGGGTAAGGCTTAACTTGTCGTCTACGATGGCCATGAGCAAAAAGACACGGATAGGGATGAATGAAGCCCTTGGTGGGGTTGACGTCTCTGGCAGTACACCCGGGGGCATAGACTGTCTGCTCGACCCAGGGCGCCTGGCGGGGGAAGTCTATGTCGGTCTTTTTCGCTTAGGGCAATACTAGGCGGCAGGTTATGTCATGGCTTTCGTCCGTATGCCGTGGTGGCATGTGGCACGTCGCAACACGTGAGGAAGACATGTCTGGTGGGTAAAGATGTACACCTCTGATCAGAGTTTAATCTATTCGAATAGCCGCGCCCTCGGTTATGGGCAAGTTGAGCAATGTACCCAAGTTAGAATTTGATTCTGTTTAAAACTAAAATAATTGGAGTTAGTACCTGTTGGCCTAGGATAAGGCAAGATCGCGTCGGTGCACGGCTTGATGATAATTTTGACTAGAGATAGGTTCGTGTTGATTTAAAATGCCTTTAAATATTTAAATGTTTTGAAATGCTGGTTTTATGCAAAATATCCCTATATATGAATCCTTGTACTCCCTTGCATTAAGTGCATTTTCCGGTGTGGCTTGCTGAGTACGGTGGTTGTACTCATCCTAGCTCAATCTTTCCCCCTTCAGTCTGAGAAGCTCTTGAAGAAGAAGTCTTAGGTGGAGTCCTGGCTTATACCCCAGTTGAGCGCCTGTGAAGATGGAGCCGTAGGCCCGCTAGTCCGCTGCTGTTTTTCTTTTGTTGTTAGGCCTTATGTGCCTTTGTAATAATGTAAATATTATCGTGATAATTAATAAAGATGTGTCTTTTGTATCAAGTTTGTGTGGTGTACCCCGGCTTTTCCTGGGACGGGGATTAATACACTAGCGTTCGGGAAAGGTATTTTCCGGGCATGACAATACTTGACGGGGTAATGCGATCGGTTTGGGATGACTCATCTCTAACAGATCAAAAAGTATCCTATTTAAGATGTGACTATCGGGAATAACTCGTCACCGATAGGTCATCTGTGACGGGTCATAGTTGTAACACGTCACGGATGACTTATAATGGGTCACAACCATGCCTCGTCACAGATAACATGTCACCCGTGATAGATGTAATAAGATGATCCATCAAAGATAAAAGCAGTCATCCGTGACGGGTTGTAACTACCACCCTTCACAGATGATGTTGGCTGTGAATGGTGGTAGTTACAACCCATCAAGGATAAGAGAAAATTTAAATTTTTAAAATTTTCAAATAACCTCGGATAGAGACATGTCCTATATGAAAGTTGTAGAGTTTGAAGAGATCTATAACTTTAAAATTGATAACATTTGAATTTGAATAGTTTACATGCCCGAATATGCATTATAAGTTGTGAGATCTTTTTGAAAAACGTAATTTTGAATTTTTCAAATGAACTCGGATTGAGACATGCCCTATATCAAAGTCAAAGGATTCAATGAGACCTACAACTTAATAGATTGTTTACATCTCTGAATATGTGTTATAAATGATGTGATCTATTTTCACAATATTTTTGGAATTTTTCAAACGATCTTGGATGGAGACATGCCTTATATTAAAGTTGTAGAGCTCGATGAGATCTCCAATTTTGTAGTTGAAAGTGTTCTCATTTAAAGTAATCTAGAGTGTCAAATTTGAGTTTCATGGTTGGACAAGAATAGTCAAAAAATAACATATGAAGACTTACCAACAAGTGGTCTATAGGTGAGATGGTAAAATTGGTTTGCGTGTGTTGAGAGGTCTTGGGTTTAAATCTCACTTTGGTGGTGTGCATGCTAATGTCCTTGAAAAATCATGAATTTGTGACTAATGATATATGACCATGGTTTGACGTGTGATAAGTTACCACCCATCACGGATGAGTCATCAGTGATGGATGTTGTCAAGTAATGATGTTGTGACCATGGTTGGAATACCCTAGTAATATTTAAAATATTTTAGGATTTTTTTGGTGCATTTAAAATTCATCTTTGACGTGTGGTAAGTTACCATCCATCACAGATGAGTCATCAGTGATGGATGTTATCACTTGAAAAATCATGAATTTGTGGCTAATGATGTTGTGACAATGGTTGGAATACCCTAGTAATATTTAAAATATTTTAGGGTTTTTTGGTGCATTTAAAATTCATCTTTGACGTGTGGTAAGTTACCATCTGTCATGGATGAGTTATCGGTGACAGATGTTCATCCATCATGGATGAGATTTTTTCATCAGTGACCAATAATCACTGACGAGGCTTTTCTCCGTCATAAATATGTGTTGCTATCCATTACAAATAAGGGGTTCTGTTTCAGTGTATCAACTTGCCAAAAGCAAAAGTTAAGCCAACACAAACATCGTAAAATAAAATCTTATAAGAGTGATTTAGCAAAAAGAAATGTTGTTGCATACGCAAAACAGATGTGTAAAAAAAATGATAACACTACGATTGTAAAAGTCAAATTTGAATGACATGCATCCAACAAGAGGACATCCATTCTCGCGTGAACCAAATTGCTATTAGCATTCAGATCCAAATATTGTGATCTTGATGCTTTTTAACCAGCAAAAATACTCTGAACTTAAATTATTTCTGGTGATGTTGGGGATTACCTTTGTTTCCATGATCAAGTAAAATAGCATCGGTGAGTAAGAAAATAAGAACACATGAAAATGGTTTACCTTTTATTTTGCAGAAGCTCCCGGAGGCGATCAATAATTAGTTGATGCTCATCTTCCGATCTATCTACATAGGTCCCAAGTCCGTTAAGCATATCAGCCAAGACTTTCCTTATGGAAGGATTACGTGATACGGTCACAAAAGGTGTACACAAAAACTCCCCTGGAATTGTCTTGTACACTTCATTGGCTAGAGTTGTCTTACCAAGGCCACCCAAACCAACGATTGATAGCACTTTGCGTTGTTGTGATGAGTTCTCTTGGTTCATGAGCCACTCAATGACCATCTCCCTTGGTCCATTGATCCCCACGAGCCTGTCCACCTCCTTATACAGTGCTGGCAAGCGAGGGTCAATTTCCACAGCGCCTAGTTTGGAGATTAAATCATCAATCTCATACCTCTTGTGACGGTCATTCTCCTCCATAACCCGAGCCTTGAGTTCTTGGATATGCTTGGTAATTTGACGCTTCTTCCATAACTCCTTTATCTTGTCTCCAATCTTACGAACAAAGTTGGCACTGGCATCACCAGCACTCAGCTTATGCATGAAGAGGTCGATGCAATCCTCAATATCATAAGCTAGGTCAAGCATGTTGTTCCTCCACTCCTTGGTCCGCATGTCAAGCTTGTCCTCCTTGTTCGACAGATGCTCCAGCAACACACTGATGCTACTGAGCTTGTTCCTCAAAGAGAAAATATCCTTCTTCACACATTTGAGCAGCTTGTACTCTCCATCGATCAAGGTGGAGAGTTTCGCTAGGAGGGGGTTCAACACCCCAAGTGAAGCACTCACAAATACTCCTGCCATCTCTCTCTCCCTCCTTCTTCCCCTCTGTCTCACTCGCACTCTCAGCAGCAGCTACTATAGTTCAGATGTTGTGCTAATGAGAGAGTAACCCAACGGCTTAACTTTAAGGTGGATGCGCCATTTGCTTGCTTTCAAGTAGCACTACGATCGATACTAGTACTACTATCGAAAAACCAGACAAATTTGTCTAATTAACTTACTATACAGAGCTCGAGATTTGTGCATGATCCTATATATCGGCTAACCTAAATCCTATTAACCGCTTAACTCTCGAGTGTAGTCTCCTCTTGTGCACGGAGGTAGATGCCCAATTTACTTTGCTTTCAGGAAATACAGCGATATTGATTATTTCGCTCTAGGTCAACGACCTGACAAATTTGTTTAATTAACTTACTACAGAGCTCGAGCGTCGTGCATGATCATGTGGGCTAATAGCTCTCTTCTGGACTCGGCCTGGATGAGCAGGCGACGACCAAAAGATGCTGTATTGAAAGTGTACGCAATCTCCAAACAGAAAAACAGAACCCTGTAGGACCTAAACCTCTCGGTCGATGGACCAATCTCAGTCGAGCTCCTGGACCAATTGGTCACCCTGTCCAAAGCGTGCAACTAAACCTAGAAGATCCAGATAACATCACTTAGAAGCTCACAAGCCATGGGAAATACATAGCTGGCTTAGCATACAAAACGCAATTCTTGGGATCCACCGGCACGAACTACAACATGATCATCTGAAAGCCTTGGGTGCCAAATAAGTGCAAAATGTTCGCCTGTTTAGTGATCCAAAATAGAGTCTAGATGTGTTAGAATAGGTGTTGAATATACTAGTCCTATTTGATTACAGTTGGACTTGAAGTTGTAATAAGTGGTAGGGGTGGAGTTAGAGTCGGACTCTGTAACCTGACAACTCTCTTAAATAGAGAGGGGGGCACCACAATGTAATCATGACGACTACAATGTAGCATAGACAAGCAGGGAGATGATTACGGCGAAACCATGGACTCGTAGCGGCTAGGTGCTATATTGATTGGGGAGGAGCACCCATAATCATAGCCCCGAGGATGTAGGATTTGGCTGAACCTCATTAACAAATATCGTGTGTTCCTATGTCGTCATCTGACATATCTTGGGTGATCAATGACTGAAACGATCGAGAAGGTTAGTCGTCATTTCGCTATATCAACTAACTTTTATAACAAGTGGTATTAGAGCAGAAGGTTTCAGGATTGAATCAAGAAGACATGTGAAGGAGAAAACACGAGGTGGGATCGTGCATTGATAAAAGATCGTCAGTCGTGGCGATGGGATCGATGGCGACAACGAGGACATTGCGGAGGCAATGATCTCGCTCGCGATCAAACCAACGATGACGGAACGTGACTGGAAGACAAGGACGGGCGTGGCCGAAGGTGTTTGGAGAGGTCGGAGGCGGGCGTGGCCGAAGGTGTTTGGAGAGGTCGGAGGACAGTCACGTTCCGTCATCGTTGGAGGGGTAGCGCTATGGACGACGCGCCCGACACATGCGACGATCACGGATCCACGGCAGCAAGGAGGCCAGTGTCGGAAGGGTGAAGCCGACGAGTGTGGCGTGGCGCGGCAGACATGCAGGGCTAATGATGACATGGTCGTGGATGGTGAACACAAGGGTTGCAACTGCGGTGTGTGCAGGGGCACGGACGTCGTGTGTGGAGGCATGACTTGCACACACATACACACGCATAATGTGGTTTTCACAAGAGCAGAACCAAGAACTAAGACGGATACGGTGCAGAGATGAGGGCAAAGGAAGCAGGGAGTTTTTGATCTACATTGTTAGTGGGCTCGAGACGGAGTTGGAGTCAACAAGGCAATCAAAGGACATAAGCTTCAAGCAACATAATCTCAGCACAGCGGATGTATCTGGACTGGATCGACGGCTGCTTTGGGTGCGGAGACGTCGACTTTACAGCAGGGAGAGGTGGCGGCCCGCTCCATTAGGGAACGGCACGACTGCGAACTCTAGCGGACAGTTAGTGACATCTCAAATCCAAGCGGTGGTAGCTTTGGCTTTCGAGGCAGGCAACGGCCGCGACTCGAAGGAGGCGCTAGGCTGCGCGGCTTGTAGCGCAGGAGGAAGCGGAGCGATCAAGATCGAGTCGGATCGGGGGCTTGGCTTTGGTTTTGGCTAGTAGAAAACAGGCGTGTGTTAGGAAGTGCATGGAATGGTGTTAACCCACTCAGAGTCAAGCGGTGGACCAAAGAAAGAAAGGAGTAGCATTTGCATGGTCACATTGTGACATGGTTGCATGTGTTCAAGCATATGTTGGCTGCCATAGTACGTACATGCATACTTCTGTGCAACATTGGTTTACGTATGGCAGGGACCCAGGAAGACCAACAAGCTAACTGTGTGGTGGTGCCAAATGTAGGTCATCAAGCTGGGCGGGCGTGCAGACAGACTTCATGGCTACGAGGAGTCTAGGACGCATTGGTTGGCGTAAGGTGGTGGTGATTTAGCAGATGCACAGGCACAGGGGCAGTTGGTGTGGTGCTGCCATGAGGACCAAGACGGATGGTCTAAGGTGACTTAGGAGAAGGTACACCATGTGATATTCGGTCTAGAGTGGATTGAGGTCGGTTGGACCAAGCCAGCAAGGTGGTCAAACCGACAGACTGGTTAAGACTGCGGAGCTTGGACGGTTAGGCCGGCCAGATTGTAGCAGACATGTGGTTTGATACAGGAACTTGTGAACGGATCCAGAAGAAGGACAAGAAGGTTCTACAGATGGATAGTTTGCAAGTGTGAAGAGAGAGTAGACTAGTGGCAATAGGCTGGTCAGGTTGCATGTGGAATTATCTGCTGAAAACATGATATATCTAGGACTCGACGAGGAGTTAAGATATATGGAGTTAGACCAGAACTGAAGAGGAAGAGCGAACGCTATGGTGTTAATTTCTTCGGGTGATTCAAGCAACAAGTGAATTTTCTCAAATTATCATGAGCTCGGTCTAAGGATGCAAAGAAGCGTGGAGGCTAGATTTATTAGCTCGGTTCATAAGATGAAAAGGAAGAAAGGGTTCTCTTCATGTCTGGTGAGTTTGATTTATCTATTTGGTGATGATGCAAGTTATCTGACCATGGATTAGATCAAGTCAAATTTAAGACGAAAGATAAAGGTGAACATGTCCTTTGGGGAGTCTATGATGTGACAGCTAGGAAAGAATTATATTTCGCTTGGCAAGACGACTGTGATGATAAGAGAGAAAATGAAGCACTGTTGCAGGTGGAGTCCAGAGGAAGAAGTTACGGGGATAGCGGAGTCTCTTATAGGGCGGCTCGTGGTGAAGCTGCGAAAAGAAAACAACCCAAGTCTGGAGGACCGGTGGATCGGCATGGTGATTCTACTACTTCTAGGTGGTGTATATTCGTCAAGGTGAAGTTTGTTAGAATAGGTGTCGAATATACTAGTCCTATTTGATTACAGTTGGACTTAAAGTTGTAATAGGTGGTAGGGGTAGAATTAGAGTTGGACTCTATAACCCGGCAACTCTCTTAAATAAAGAGAGGGGCACCACAGTGTAATCATGACGACTATAATGTAGCGTAGACATGCAGTAAGATAATGGGGGCGAAGCCATGGACTCGTAGCGGCCATGTGCTATATTGATTGGGGAGGAGCACCCATAATCATAGCCCCGGGATGTAGGCTTCAGCTGAACTTCGTTAACAAATATCGTGTGTTCTTATGTCGTCATCTAATGTCTTGGGTGATCAATGACTGAAGTGATCGAGAAGGTTAGTCGTCGTTCCGCTATATCAACCAACTTTTATAATAGGACGGACTGGCATCCAAAGGCTGGCCAAACAATACCTACTGTCCACTCTGTAGACACACGTTGGAAACAACGCTCCATCTGCTTGTGGAGTGCAGATACACAAGGAAAATATGGAGCATGATCGCGAGCTAGACAGCGCAAGAGCAGATCAGCCCAACAAACTGGAGCCACACAACTTCAATCCATGATTGGTGGACTGAGCTGGCAACTTACCCCGGGACACCCAAGCGAGGAGTTAGAACCATACTCCTCCTGTCATCATGGGAGATTTGGAAGGAACAAAACCAAAGAATCCTCCATCATAAAGAGCTCTCCACCCTTTCCCTCATTGCGAAAATCAAGGAAGAGGCCAAAACTTGGGCCCTAGCAGGAGCAAAACACCTGGCACAACTTATACCATAGTTTTTCTCTTTGTATAAAAATTTTACTTTTACTCTGTATAGTTTTTCTCTTGCTATATTCAATGAAATTAGCGCACTCTCAAGTGCTAATTCATTCAAAAGAAATGTGGGCCAATAGCTCCCATGTACGTTAATCGATCAAAAAGATATCTAACCCTTGGTTGATTTATCAAATTGTCATGACCATAGATAAAACTACAAACAATGTTTGATGTGGGCATCTTTTAGAACTAACTAGAAAGGTAGCCCGCTCGAATGCGCGAGCATACATCTTAAGTTGCGTTAGAAGCTATAAGAGAAAAATATTAACTGGATTATTCGTGCTGCAGTTCAAAAGTATGATTCCCAAAAACATTCTTGACCGGTATTGTCGATGGACTATGCCTGCCTAGGCATTTGTAGAGTATGGAGAATGTTGGTGACAGGATATACACGAGATTGAGGTAAAAGAGACGGGAGATAGGGATTTTTATAGAGGTTCGGGCCCCTTAACTGACAGGTAATAGCCCTACTCCTGTTGGCTGAAGCCGGTGTTGCCTTTATATATCAGTATCACACGAGTACAATATTTGAGATGATCTAATCTAGTCCCTTTCAGCCTAGCGGCATGGATCTCTCACATGTGGTCGACAGCTAGTGTAGTTTTCTTCCTCGAATATAAGCTCGGCGAGATTGGAGATGTGTCAAGATTCCTCATATCGGTCTCTGTGGCTCCTACATTGGGTTTGTGTAGATCTGTATTGGCTTGTCTTCGATGTTGGTCTATCTCCCCTCCTTCTGAGGGGTCTTGTATTTATACTCTCGGGTGCCTCCTTATCCAAGTAGATCTGGGAGGCAAATATGGATATGATCTGAGTAGTCCTTGTAGTGCCCGAGTAAAACTCTACTTCTCCTTCCTTATACAAAACGTCTTCTGTATATGAGACATGATTCCGTATAAGACTTGGTATATGATAGGCCCCGTCGAGCCTAACAAAAAAGATATAAGATATGCCTTATCTATAACATTGACATTTATTGCTTAAATAATTTTTTTTCAATCTATTTGTTATCTCTATATTACATAATATTTAATTGACCCCTATAAGAAATTATCTATAATTTGCTTAATCATTTTTAAAATAAGAAGATAGGTTTAGTTTATTTTGGAACAGATATCACAAATAAAGTGTAAATTAAAAATAAGGTGTTTTCCTTTTTATAATTGATTGTTTAGGGCTTCTATGTTTTTTACCAAATCTTAAAAACCATTATCGTTTAACAAACTTGTCTCATTTGTGCAATCAAGCTATCGCCCTCTAATTGATTATGGTAATGGGTGCATACTTACAGCATACTTATATGTAAGCATCTAAGCACTCAATTAAAAATGATGTGATGGTTATGGTAATGGGTGTTCTAGTTTAAGTGAAAGCTAGAACCTATTTTTTCAAACAAATTTATAAGTTTAGCTAGAACCTATTTTTTCAAACAAATTTATAAGTTTAGCTAGAACCTATTTTTTCAAACAAATTTATAAGTTTTTCTATAATTAGTTCACTTTGCTCCCTTTTGTATTTTCTATTTTATTTTATACAATCTTGTTTTAAGTTCATATTTAGTGAGATGATAAAATAGTGACAGAGCGTTACACCTTATATGCCAAGCATTTTCTAAAAAAATGAATCGACTTTTGTATAAACATATAAGACTAAAATAGGGTTCTCATTATTAATTTATTGATGGATTGGGGTGATTCGAAACTATGTTAAATACACATGCTTGTAGAGTCCAATTCTATTGCGCGGTGTAGTACACAACCCATATGGGATCATTTCTTGCAAATGTGCGAGCCTCTACACAGGTTGGCGAGAACACAATTGGATGGCCAAATATAACTGCAAAGGCATCATTATTTTTGAAATGTGAATTTTTATGATTGTTTCACTGATTTAAATTTTTGCATGAAATTTATAATTAAATATTAGGAATTATGCACTAAAAACTAACCTCACTACAAATATTTTGTTTAGCTAGCCTGCATTGCACTGGCATGAATTAAGTACAATGAGATTATATAATCATTTATATGATGCTTATAATTTCTATCCACATGCCATAATTATCACTGATTTCATGGTATATTAGTTAGAAACCATAGTTTATGATAATCTTTTAAAATAAATAGCTATTTTCTTATCGGCATGCCATTGAATTGTTTATAACTAACTTACAATTAAAGATTCATATTAACTATATTTCAACTTCTAAAATAAATATGTTACTATAAGTTATATTCTAACTTTTTTATATCATTTAAACAAATATTAGAAAATATGAAAAAGAACTAATGGTATAGATTTTACTGGCTGAAAATATTTTTGGTGAATTTTCTTCACAACTATGTATCATGTAGGCTTATGACTGTTGAAATACCAGCCAAATAATTTCGAAAAATTCCAAAAAGATTTGAGAATCTTAATCTCGCACAAATTAAAATTGAGATCAAATCTACTTGAAAAAAACAACTAAATTACGTTGTTTGCATTTTGACATATGTAGATTTAAATTAGTTTTGTATATTTCTTAAGTAATATTTGAAACCATAAAATATGATGTTAATTTTTTTAAAAAAATTGTTATGAAATTAATTATTATGTGTCATCGTCATCTGTCACGATGTATTTTGCACTAAAATATAGCCAACATAACTTAGCAGTGTAGAATCATAACAAAAATATGTGATAATTATGTATTTTCTTTTAGTCAAATGAATGATCAAACATATGATCAAAAATCAAAGGAGTAAAAAATGAAGGTAATATAAGTAGGGATTTGCTATAAATATATTGTGGGGTATCCTAGGTAAAAGAATAAAAGAGGATGAATGGAAGGAAAAAAAAAGAGTGGGGTACCTGCATAGGTACATGCGGGGAGTGAGGCGTACATATGCATGAGGGAGAGGGGAGGGAGGGACTAAATTCTGTTTTTAATCTAATCTAATTTAATGGTTTAAAATAATGGGCACACCAATTTAAATGAAAATTGAGTGCTAGATGTTTCTAATATATTAAAATGTCACGTGGCAGTTCATGAGTGTTTACAGGAGTGATACATGACAGCATGAAAGCATTTGTTTAATGGGCTTTTAATATAAAATAGAGAGATAATAGAAGATAGATAGATGTATTGATCAATCGAACAGATCATAGCTTGAGAGAGCGGATAAAGACATCTACTAAAAAGGGAGATCACCGATCCTATCTCCTTAATGATATATGTTAGAATCCGGTTCATGCAAAATGAAGAAACAAGATAGATATAATTACTACAGAAATCATTTATACATGTACCTATAATATTTTTCTATGGATAGATAAAAGGTACACTTGCCTGCGGCGAAGGCTGGGCGGCCTTTAGGCTTATCATTTGCCGGCGCAAATGTATTTTCTCATGCAGTTAATTAAGAGATCTGCCTACAGTAATAGGAGTATTATTGCTGGCAGTTTGTTAAGATAGCATATGAATAATCTATTTACACATGTGGACGATAGTAAGAAACCCTCCGCACTAATACGACCATTTGTACAGGCTGTTTTTTTGAGCATCTGCCCGTGACAAGTGCCCCATAAATACTGTTTAAATAGAGTTTCACTCCTCATTTATGGCGGCCCAAAAGTGCTCAAAACAGGGGAGTAGGTTTTGATCCCGAAATATGTGAAAGTGTAGACTCCCACACTGTCATGGATACGGATAAGGCATACCTTCTATTCTTAAAGTTGTGAAGTATGCGAATACGGTATACCCTTAGGATACGAGAAGGTTATCTTAATGTTATGAAATTTGGCTAATGAACATGAAAATTGTATCCCGAATGAAAGGTGTTACAGTCATATTCGGGGAAGATACAATTTCTATGATCTCGTAGGCCAAAAATACTCTTCGAGTTCTATTTGGAGGCCAAGGCACTCTATGGTATAAATACAAAGCCCCTAGGGGGTACGGGATCATCGAATCATAGCGTAAGCCACCACCAGAGCAGAGGCAATCCGAAGGACTTGAAGACAACCCGCCGCCTGGATCTCGTCGAGACGTTCTCGATAAGGATCTTGTTGGTACTCGATACTTTCTATGGTTCTCTATTGTAATCTTTGTTATTTTTGTCATAATCTCATATAAACTAGAGTAGAGCTATTACCTTTCGATGGGCCTGAATCAGTATCATCCTTGTCTCTTGTGTGCTTGATATCGTTTTGTGTAAATCCTTGTTCCAATGTACCCCAATATTCTTAGAATACGTTCTACGGATATAAACCATCGACAGTAGCACGCCAGGTAGGGGGACTTGGTGCTCAAGGTTTTGTTGAGATGGCTTCAAGCTCAAGGCTTTCCAACAACAATGTTCACATTCGTCCTGACCTGGGAGATCCTACTCAGTCGGTGTTCGTTTGGACTCAGGTCGGATCCATCGTCTTTCCCATCTTCGCCACAACTCCAATCTTGCCTTCCCCAATACCAGCTGGGGTCGAGAACGGAGCCGTGAGGATGACAGAAAACAATTCTTCGTTAGCTATTCCTTCTACCTAGTCAGATAAGAGGAAAACGATGACTTCGGCATCCCAAGGAGTTCCGAAGACGGCCAAACCTCAAACACCTTACAAATTGCAAGATCTTTTTGAAAATCACCAGATCTATGGTTTGTGTTCCCTGCTGTCCGATCCACCAACATCGAGATCAATCTCGGGATGCATCGGTGGACGATAGCGAGATGGAAACCCCAAATCATCTAGTCGGATTCATCAACATCAATCCTCGTGAACCGTTCTTCACAGCTTGGAATCTTCAGGATCCAACTCTCCGCGTGAAGTAAACGTGATTGAGGGGGTTGCCGAGGACGTGCGTGACGAGGGTGAAGTCCGTTCGGGGAAAGAGCCGCCTACTCCCGCTGCGTCACACCAACCTAAAGAGCTGGTTCGAACTCCTGCCGAGCACTTCACCGTGGTCAACTAGTTGCTAAAACAAACTCCATTTGATCCAGTTACCTTCCCAGAGGCAGATGTCTGGGTCAGACAGCTACAGTCAACATTAGCCAACTTCAACTCTGCCATCTTGGCCGTAGCTGGGTCAAACCCGAAAGGTCCGTCTCGAGATCCCCGTCTTCGAGGCAAAGATTGAGCACCAGAAAACAATGCCCCAGAGATCGACGCTGCCGAGGACACCCTTAGTCCACACCCTAGCCGAGATACGGGCCACAATCCCCAAAACGTATCACCAAGAAGACAACACAATCAGCCCCCTCCTCATCGAGATGACCACGACCTTCGCAATCATTTCAATGGGCATAGGTGAGAGCGACAAGATCGGAGCAATGTCGACCACCGTCAACCTTGCGCACCTCGCGAAGGAAACATAGGGCGGGATGACAACGACAACTGAGAAAATCACGTTCGAGATCATTGAGACCGCCAAAGTCAACAGGGCGAGAACAATCAACATCGACGACAAATGATGACAACCAACGACGAGGGAACTCATGATCCCCAAATTCCAGGAGAGACTGAGGGCAAGGCTGTAGGTCAAGGGGCCGCACCCCCGATTACAGTGATCCTTTGTCATCATCATCATCCACTGGAGGCAGTTCTCATAGGCCGCGAGGACGTCGTCCACCCTTTATACCGGGAGGTGGATGTCAGGCTTTCACACCTGCTCTACGAGAAGTTCGATGCCCAAACAAGTTCCGCCCCACAGCAATAGAAAAGTATGACGGTAGCATTGATCCAGATGAGTTCCTGCACATCTATTCAACAGTTCTCTACGCGGTCGGCGTAGACGACAATGCGTTGGCAAACTATTTGTCGGCAACGTTGAAGGGATTTGCTCGGTAATGGTTGGTACACCTCCCACCTCGCTCGATTTCTTCCTGGAAAAACTTATGGCAGCAATTCATCGCCAATTTTCAAGGGACATGTGGCATGCAGTCGAGGATGATTTACACACCCTTAGGCAGAACCCGGGTGAATTCTTAAGGGACTATATACGGCATCTTAATGAATGTCATAATACGATCCCCGAGATCACCGATGCTTCTGTCATACGCACGTTCAAGATCGATACACCATCCAAGAGCTAGCGACAAGGCGAATCACCTCTGCCATGAAGCTGTTTGAGATCATCAACAGATGCGCCCACGCAGATGAAGCCCTCAAGAGGAAAAGAAATCAAACAAGGAAGCACCAGAGTCCACCAAGAAGAAGAAGCAAAGTCACAAAAAAGGAAGGGAGATGCAAGGCGGAGATAGAGGTCCTTGTTGCAAAACAAGCAAACCCACCCCCAAAGCGTCCGGCCCTTCAAGCCGATGAACCAGTATGACAATGGTGCCCAATCCACAGAACCAGTACATATACCCTGGAAGAGTGCCAGGTCTTCTAGAAAGCATTGACAAAACAGTTGGCCCTAAAAAACGGAAAGCGAGTTCGTGTGGTCAAGAGGAGCACTGATGACCTCTTGTCCGACAAGAACTCGTGTTCCCAGATTTCGACCAGCATGTAGCCGATATCTTCGGCGGTTCTACGACGTACACCTCTAAAAGGGAGTATAAGAAGGTAGAACGGGAAGTTTACTCTACATCACAAGGAGTCGCGGTGAAGATGAAGTGGTCTAACCAGAAAATCGAGTTCTCAAAGCGCGACCACCCGACAACAACGATCGTGCCAGGTCGGTATCCGATAGTAGTCAAGCCTACCATCCGGAATATCAAAGTGGCATGCGTCCTCATCGACAGCGGCAACTCCATCAACCTCCTCTTCACCAGCACACTCGATGCAATGGGTATCCCTAGAAACGAGCTCGTTGCTTCCGACCAGCCTTTCCATGGGATCACTCCAGAATCATCGTCCAAACTGCTGGGAAAGATCACGCTAGCCATGACGTTCGGCCACCCTAATAACTTTCATACAGAGCAGATCACTTTTGACGTAGTCGAGTTCGACATGGCTTACAATGCTATCCTCGGAAGGACTACACTAGTGAAATCCATGGCAGTGTCCCACTACATGTACCAGATTCTAAAGATGCCAGGCCCAAAAGGGACAATGACAATCCTCGGGAACACAAAAGTAGCGGTACAGTGCGACAAGAGGAGCCTTGACATGGTCAAGCATACTCCCACGTCACCCGCCACCTCAGAACCCCTCGAAAAGTGAGCAAACCCAACAAGGCACCCAAGCGTAACGGCGCAATCAAGATCATCCTGTTGGCCAGCAGCAACCCCAATAAGACAGTCAAGATCGGGGCAACGCTCATCACTTTCCTCTGCGAGAATGCAGACGTGTTCGCTTGGCAACCGTCCGACATGCCCGGAGTCCTTAGGGAGGTGATCGAACACAAACTGATGGTGCGCCCTGATGCCAAGCCAGTCAAACAGAAACTGCGGCAGTTCGCATAAGATAGAAAATAAGCTATTTGAGAAGAACTAGACAAACTTCTCAAGGCAGGCTTCATCAGAGAGGTTCTCCATCCAGAGTGGCTCGCTAACCTAGTAATGATGCGCAAAGCCAACGGCAAGTGGAGGATATGTGTAGACTTCACCAATCTCAACAAGGCATGCCCCAAGGACCACTTCTCTCTTCCTCGCATTGACCAACTGGTGGATTCAACCGCTGGTTGTGAGTTGTTGAGTTTCCTCGATGCTTACTTCGGCTACCACCAGATCAGCATGGCCAAAGAGGACGAGGAGAAGACCGTGTTCATCACGCCCTTCGGTGTTTTCTGCTATACCAAGATGTCCTTTGGATTAATCAATGCAGGTTACACATACCAGCGAGAAATCTAGGGGGCTTTCAACGACCAGATCGGCAAGAACGTGGAAGCATACGTCGACGATGTCGTGGTCAAGACAAATACAAAGGACAAGCTGATCGATGACCTAAGGAAAAACATTCAACAATCTCCGATGACATCGGCTCAAACTAAACCCGGAGAAGTGTACGTTTGGAGTACCATCGGGGAAATTGCTAGGATTTCTTGTCTCTAGATGAGGAATTGAAGCAAACCCCAAGAAGATCAAGGCCATCGAGAACATAAAGTTGTCGACAAGACTCAAGGAAATGTAGAAGCTTACAAGATGTATGTCAGCTCTAAACCGGTTCATGACCAGGATGGGAGAACGAGGATAACCTTTCTCTGCCCTACTCAAAAAGTAGGATAGATTCGAGTGGCATAGGATGCCGAGAACGCGTTTATCATGCTCAAATGGTACTTGTCCAACCCTCCTGTACTCGTTGCCCCACAGCCAATGGAAGAACTATTTCTATATATTGCTGCCACACCATATTTTGTTAACACTGTGATTATCGTTTTGAGAGGGACAAAGTACAGCATCCCGTGTACTATGTCAGCGAGGCCCTCCACGATGCCAAAACTCGATATCCTCAAATCCAGAAATTGCTCTATGTAGTAGTCATGACATCACGGAAGCTGCTTCATTACTTCCAGGCCCACAAAGTCACAGTCGTCTCTTCTTTCCCTCTCGGCGAAGTGGTAAGGAATAAAGACATCATCGGACGCATTGCTAAATGGGTCGTCAAACTCAGCCAATTCAATGTCAACTTCGTCCCACGTACAGCCATCAAGTTACAGGTTCTCGTTGACTTCGTTGTCGATTGGATCGTTTCCCGAGAACACCCCAATCGGTCAGACAAATGATGAGATATGGACAATGGCCTTCGACGAGGCTTTCAACAACCAGGGAGCAGGGGAAGGATTCATTCTGACATCTCCAGCTGGAGATCAGTTCAGACATGCAATACACCTCAACTTCAGAGCTACAAACAACACCGCAGAGTACGAGGGACTACTCGTCGGGTTACGAGCAGCTGCAGCACTTGGAGCAAAGCGATTAATTGTGAAAGGGGACTCAGAGTTAGTCGCCAACCAAGTACACAAAGACTACAAATGCTCAAACCCAGAGTTGACCAAGTACCTCGCTAAAGTCAGGAAGCTGGAGCGAAAGTTTGACGACTTGGAAGTACGTCACGTCTATCGCAAAGACAACACCGACGCAGACAACTTAGCACAACGCGTGTCCAGAAGAGAACCTATTGAACCAGAGACTTTTCTGGACATCCTAACAAAACCCTCAGTTAAAACCACGGACGACGAAGGCACCTTAGCCAACACCAAGAACAACTCAGGGGCTACTGCAGAGGTCATTCACATCGTCACCAACATCGAGGCCACGAAAGACTGGCATACTCCGCTCATCAATTTCTTGGATGTTGACAAGCTTCCGAATGAAGACACCGCGGCAGAAAAACTTTCTCGTCAGGCAAAAGCTTATTGTACGATCGGCAATGACCTATACAAAAAAGCACCGAACAGAGTTCTGCTCAAGTGTCTCTCCCAAGAATGGCAAAGATCTACTATTCGACATCCATGAAGGAATATGCTGGTTCTCACACTGGTGGGCGAACACTGGTCAGGAAAGCCTTTCAACAAGGATTTTTCTGCCTAACAGCCCTTCAAGACGCTTGTGACTTGGTAAAACGGTGTGAAGCTTACCAATTTCACAGCAAACACACCAAGATGTCGGCCCAAGTGCTCCAAACTATCTCTCTCACCTGGCCATTCTCATGCTGGGGGCTGGACATCCTCGGACCATTTTCTCGAGGACACGCCATCAAATTTATGAAAGAGATATTTTGCATATATGGACTACCACATCGGATCCTGACAGACAATGGCTCCCAGTTCACTAGCGGTGCCTTTCAGGACTACTATACTGAATTCGGAGTAAAAATCTGCTTCGTATCAGTCTCCCATCCTCAGAGTAATGAGCAGGACGATCGGGCAAACGGTATTGTGATCTAGGAGATCAAAACACGTGTGTACGATAGGCTCTTGGCTTATGACACACGTTGGGTTGATGAACTCCCTTCATCTTGTGGACCGTCTGCACAACCTCGACAACCTCCACCAAAGAGACTTTTTTCTTTCTCGTGTATAGTTTCAAGGCCATGCTTCCTTTGGAGCTGCAACAACGGTCCACATGAGTCGAACAGTATTCAGATGAGGACCAAGAGGAGCAACGAGTAGACGATGTCAACCTTCTAGAGAAACATCGAGAACGTGTTGCCGTTCGAGCAGCCATATACCAATAGGCCCTACGTCAGCTATTACAAAAAGCATGTCTGTGCCTGTACACTCACCATCGACGATTACGTCCTCTGACGAGCTCAAAATCAAGCAGGGCGAAACAAGCTCTCACATAAATGGGAGGGACCGTACACGGTGCTCAAAGTTTTAAGGCCAGGCGTGTTCAAGATCACAGACGACGAAGGCCGCGAGTTGGCAAACTCTTGGAACATTGACCAACTACATAAATTTTATGTATAAAATCGATGTACCAAAGTCTGTAAGTTTTGTTTAATAAAATACAGTATTCAAAATTCCTTTCTTTCGAAGTGTTTTACCCAATGACCCCCTTTTCCTATATCACCTTGTCTCAAAGTCAATCCTATGGTCCTTTTACGTTAGTCAGGCAAGCTTCGGGGTCCCATGAACCTCGGCTGGGGACGTCTAGCACTGTGAAAGTTTGTCAGACCATGCAGGGTCAAACGACCATGTTAGATCTGGTAATATTATATTACCCACTTGAGCGTATTAACCAAGCCGTGTAACCAAGAACTGGCTTTCCCGATTTCACAGGTGAGGGCTAGGAATTCATAGCTTCAACTTGGTTTATTATAAGATTTAAGTTGTGTTCATGGAAAATGACTTTTTCACGAAAACAGCTAGGGGCTAGGGAGAGTACCATACTCTGTCGGTTGAGGGTAGCCCTTGCGAGAGTACTCATACACTATGTTCCTCTTAGATACTTACACGATAGATTTCAATTCTTTTATATATATATATATATATATATATATATATATATATATATATATATATATATATATAACTAACATGTACATTAAGTGTTCCCTAGTTACACAAACTACCAAGACAGCCATTGCTAGTTCATTGTGGAGAAGACGTTATCTGCCAGCAGAGCGAGAGATTGGGTGATGCAGTCGATCTCGTCAGCCTTCATACGAGAACACGAGAAACCTTCTCGGAGAAAACCTAAGCTCATCTGCGGACGCCCATCTTGGATGCAGGCGAGAAGGTGGCCACCAGCATACCGGCTAGCATGACGACATTCTTGCTTCAGGCTGCCGTCAATCCGTTTCCCGATCCCTGCAAGTTGGTCGCACGTACTCCACATCCATGACAGATGACCGTTTATGGATTTCTCGAGGGGAGGATGAATCACCCGCAGCTCTTCATAAAGGTGTTGTAGTGCCAGACAACCCTCGAGATAGGCGTCGGTCCAGACTTCCCTACCTCGAAGGGCCTCTACAATTTGATCCTTCTGGACAACGCTGACCATCTTCTCTAGGTCCGCCTTCTCAAACCTCGTCTTCCAGTACTCGGTGCAGCGTTCCCACTTCTCTAAATCGATCTCGAGGCCTATGCAAGACATTGGATCTCAATTAGCTTCCCCCGCGTATACGGGAGAAGGGGCTATAAAGGTCAAGTCTCGTACCTTGATTTCTCTCGAAGAGAGAGTTAAGATGGAGTCCCTGTGGATGCAGCGCGCCATCAGCATTGACGACGACCAAGGCTTGGTTGTCGCCGCTTGGGGTCAAGGAAGCACGGGGAGAAGGAGGCGTGACGTTAAAATTGCGAGGACATCCTCCTTGCAGGACGATCTCGTCTTCGATACATCTAAAGAACGACATAATCACACATAAAGTTCAAGGATAGTAAAGAAGGACATCATTCTCGGAATACGACAAGCCTAATAAACTATTCTTAAAAATTACAAAGGAGTGGCAATTATTGTTCAAAAAAAACAATGACGCTTTCCCCCAAGTCAATGAGCTCTGACATCACGTCCTCACGTGTCTCGTCAGCGCCGCCCTTCTCTAGCGCCTCCTCCAGGTTCACCTCGAGGTGCGTGAACTTGAGACACGCAAGAACATGACATGTGTCGGTCCGGAGACCGGTGCATATCTCCTCGGTGACTTGCTCAGCATGGTTCGTGGATGTACCCTCTAGCTTGTCGATGAGAGAACCCAAAGATCCCAAGACAATTGTCTCGTCTAGGAACTCAGGGCCCTTCTCATGCACACCCAAGCTTCGGGCCACCATGTCGAGCCACTCGTAATTCTCCTGGAGGCCTTGTCAGAGTGACGCCAAGTTCTCTTGGTTCTCCTCCAACCGTTTCTCCCAGACCTGCCGTTGTCTCTCATGGCTAGCGACCAGGTCCTTGAACTTCTTCAAGTCCCTTTGTGCTTTAGCCAGTTGAGTCTCTAGCACGATGACGCGTTTGTTCGAGGTTGAGGCTACCGTTCGGAGCTGCTCGACTTCGACAAGAACGTCACGCGTGCCTGATTGTAGCAGGTGGCTGGCCTCCACCAGCCTGTCGATCGCGAAAAGCGGTATGACGACGAGGGAGGCACTAGGTGGAGGAAGGAGAGGAGCGAATGCGGCGACGACGACTGAGGGAGGTGCGGAGCTTGTGCCCCCGTGACCGGTACTCTGAGCCGAGGTCGCGGGAAAGGGGCTACAATAGGAAAAAACGTGCGTCTTAGAAGACGTTGCGAGAACACCAAAAACAGAAATTGATAAAGACGGTCAATTACTTAGGCTTGGGCCGCTTCAGGAGCATCTTCTTCCCCAATGAAGAAGACCTTGTGCCGGATGTGGTCTGCAAGGTATGTAATCAGGACCAAAGATCCTCCTCAGGTTGGTTTATGGACAGCAGGGAGCGCGACTTACCTCCGAGCCACTTGTCGGCACCAGTGTTCCTGCTCCGGATGGCTTGGTTAAAGCCGCCCACCTCTTCTTGGAGGGTTTTGTTCCATTGCCGCTGGGAGCGTTCTCGGCAGTGGCCTGCTCCGAGATCGCCTTTTTTTTAGAGAAGACGATACCTGGTGGTCGGCGAGTGGGCCAATAATGTCCGTCAGAGGCAGGACCTGCAAGGTTTAGATTACTACTCTTTCGGATAACAATAATCAAAAGAAAAACAATAATCTAAGTCACTTACATTGATGGTGGCGTCCCTATTCGAGGACGGGAGGTCGCAAAGTGGGGTGACAGAGTTGTCCAGGTCCAATGGAGCATCGGTAACCAGGTGACCGACCCGGTTGACCACGGTTGCGTCATCGAGTTCTGCAAATGAAACATAAATGATATGTCATGAGAGTCAGCCATGATCGGAGTAAGGTCAAGAGGGTTACGAGATCGTATACCCTGAACCGATATCTGTGTCTCATCTTGTGCCCCCGTGAACTCGTACACGAGGTGAGCACCAGCTTGGAGGGGCTGAATTCGACGACGTATGAAGTCTTCAGCGACTTCATACCCCGACAGCCCCTGTTCTTGGAGCTCACGGATCTTGTCTACGAAGCTTTTGAGGGAAGGGGTTAGAGCAGGTTTGGATGTCTACAAGGGGGAGCGCGCGGGCTTCTCATCTGGGACAACAAGGCTAGCAGAGCGGTCTTCGACGTGTAGGTAAAACCACTTTGATCTCCACGCTCCTCGAGAAGAAGGGCAGTTGAAGGGGATGTATTCCGCCCTCATCCCATCTCGGAGGCGGAAGCCACAGCAGCTGAAGATTCTACGGATTCCATCCATCTGAGCTCGTAAAAGTATCTAAACAGATCTAGGAAAGGCGATACCCCAAGGTATGCCTCGCAAAGGTGTCTGAAGATACTAAGAAAGGCAATAGAGTTGGGGTTCAGGTGGAGAAAGGGGATGCCGTAGAAGTTCAAGAGAAGAAGAAATTCGGAAGGAGGAGGCAGGAACCCACACTGTGCGAAATCTCCAAGACAAACAATTTGGCCAAGTGTGGGATTAGGGTTTGTACCTTCTTCCGATCGAGGCAGGGTTTTCTTTCCCAGGAGTGATCCTTCGATCTACAGCGCCTTCAGATCCTCCGTACCAACGTTGGATTTGCCTGAATTCATTAGATTGGTTGAGGATGAAGATGAAGAATGAAGATTGGGTTTTGAACTGGCGAAAGTTGAAAGGGCGCAAAGGATTAAGAGGTTACTTGTGGGAAGGAGGCAAAATGAATCTCAGGATGAGAATTTATAGGTCAAGGCCAATGGTTCGTATTTAAAGGAAGAAAGAGAAATGGCCGCCATGATTTTCTCGGTTTGTTTGTGCTAGTTTTTTAGACTTCAATTCATATTCATGTTGGACCGTTGTTTTTTGATGGTGTTGTCAAATACTTCATGTCTTCTCGATAATTCGAGAATGGTTAGGCAGGCACGACATCATTTATTCAAGGATTTTGGTTCGAGAACACTGTGAATTCATTTGATTTGAAGTCAGGGGCTACTGTCAGGGTTACGAATAAGGCATACCTTCTATCCTTGGGGTTGTGAAGTATGCGGATATGGTATACCCTTAGGATACGGGAAGATTATCTTAACGTTATGGAATTCGGCTAATGAACAGAGAAATTGTATCCCGAGTAGAAAGTATTAGAGTCCTATTCGGAGAAGATACAATCTCTGTGATCTCGTAGGCCAAAAATACTCTCCGAGTTCTATTTAGAGGCCAAGGCAGTCTACGGTATAAATACAGAGCCCCATAGGGGATACGGGATCATCGAATCATAGCGCAAGCCACCACCAGAGCAGAGGCAATCCGGAGGACTTGAAGACAACCCATCGCCTGGATCTCGTTGAGTCGTTCTCAATAGGGATCTCGTCGGTATTCGATACTTTCTGTGGTTCTCTATTGTAATCTTTGTGGTTTTCGTCATAATCTCATATAAACTAAAGTATGGCTATTACCTTACGAGAGGGCTGAACCAGTATAATCCTTGTCTCTTGTGTGCTTGATGTCGTTTTGTGTATATCCTTGTTCCAACATATCCCAATACCCTCAGAATACGGTCTATGGATATAACTCGTCGACACTAACATCATAGCATCTCATACTCACCATTTTGTTGAAGTTTAGTGTAGGTTTAAAGCACTGGGTCAAGATCGATTTTATAAATGACACGGTTAGGGATGATAGGTGGATGGAAAGAGTGAGGGAGGGAGTAGGTACGAAGTTAATTAGACAATTTCTCCTCTCCTCTGTCACTCTTGATCTTGAAGGAGATCTAGTAGTGATGGAGGAGAGAGAAAAAGAGTAAACCCTTTATATTTTCTCCCACCACTCTCAAGAAGTTATTTTTTTAGCCAAATATGTTGATTGTTGTGATATATCTCTATTTCATCCTCTCTCCACATATGTGTTTTGTAGGTTTTTTAATATGTTATTTTATTTAAGATATGCAATTAAAATTGAGGCATTGCAATTAATAGTAATTAATCTGTCAAGGTTGTAGATGGAGAGATCATGGATGTATGAAGCTCCTAGACATTGCAACATATTTCTGAAAGCAAAAGAGCTAGACGAATTTATTAGAGCCGCTGAGAGGGACATCGTGTTCATGATGAAAAATAATATACATTGCTCTCGTATTGATTGCAAAAACAATGTTTCATGAGTAGATGCATATGAAATCAAATCACATCTTATTATGAGAGGTTTTTGAAGGACTATGCATGTTAGTTTAAACATCGCGAATAACATATATGCCAAACAGAAGAGGCCGCAAACTGCTAATAAAGTACCCGAGAGAATGGCTATCGATATTGACGATGATGATAGATTCTTCGATGATTATTTCAATGAGGATGGTTGCTACAATGAGCATTTGATGGACGATGATCATGCCTCTTATGTAAAGCAAATGTTGTATTAAGCATATTCGTAAGTGTTAAGAGCGATGACATGTTTAGACAATGTGAAGGATTTATAGAAGGTGGGCAAGGATCTATTGTACGAGAAATCTAATGGTTGTAATAAGGATTTTACGTTGTTGCATACCATGTTGATGCTGCTAAGATTGAAGACTAGTAATGGGTGATCTGAAAAGAATTTCATGGATTTGTTTTGTATTTCTGAAAACAAACATATTACCCACATGCACATATTCTGCGAAGAAACTATTTACCCCACTTTTATTATATGTGCAGAAGATACATGCATGTTCAAACCACTATATACTATACCATAAATAATACGCATAACTGGATATATTTTCGTTTTGTAAGGCAAGTCGATACAAGAAGGTTGATCACAATGATGACTAGGAAGACAAGTTCTCAGCCAACAACACAAAAAAAAAAAAGAAGAGTTGGGTTTTTGTAGAAGAAGACACTTCTACAGATGCATTAAGAAAGGACATAGCCGTTGCTTTGGTGATGTGGTAGTTGCCAATTATCCCCCGCATGAAACACCTGTTCTCGAGTAGACGGGATGCTGAGCTTATGTGTTGGCATTCATTCGATAGACACAAGAAAGGACAAGAAGCTTCGACATCCCGCTAATGCTAGACAATGGCGACACATCGATTGCATGTTTTCATCTTTCGGCATTGAACCAAGGTATATAAGGTTTCTCACTGAGTATTGATAGAATGAACCTTTTGGCGAATGGAACTTGACATGTTGTTTTATCCATATATAAACTACCTCTACGGCTATACATGAAGCGAAGGTATCTCACATTGAATATTCTAATCCAAGGTCAAAGACAACCTGACAATGATATTGGTGTTTTTTTGGAACCATTACTAGAACATAGCTAGATCTTGACTCACAGGGAGATGGAGGATAGCTAGCTAGATGAGAAAGAAATTAAAGGTATCCTCACTTACATATTGGCACCCATTTTTTAAAAAAATTTCTTTGATGGTCGGGCCACCACGTGGACAGCCGAAACCACCCTTAAAAATATCAAGGGATTCGTTCTGCACTAGTTTTAATATTTTGGAGAGATTATATATCCGGTCTTGCAGTAAGAGATACGAATCATATTGGATCAATAATCGCGGTGGTCAAAATTATGTTTCTTCCGCTTTTGTAATAAAAAAACGAGTACTCCGTAGGCATGAAGATTTTTTAAAAAAAAAAGAAAAAAAGCAAGTAGGCATGTGGGCCGTTTCTTACGGGAAACAATTTTGATGGTCTTTACCTTGTGGGCCGGGAGCCCATCAGCCCACTAGCAGCGTCACCTTATCCCCTCCAACTCCGATGGTGGCCAGTGGAATCTGCTCCCCTCAAACCACCTCCCTCCTCGCCGCCGCCGCCGCCGCCGCCCAGTGGAAAGCTCCGGCCGGCCGCGCGCGTGCCGGGGACGACGCACATGCTGGGCACGCGCTGGCACGCGGCTGCGCCACGGTGCCGTGGCTCCGGCGACCAACCTACGAGCAGGCGGGCTGGATTCACACCTCGTATGTGCCGTGCCCACTCCGGCCTCCGCCCCTCGTCGTGTACTGTTCATAGCTTTGCTCGCGCTTCAGTTCTTTCTGTCCAATTGCCACGGCCATTCGTCAATTGATGGCTGCTGTCTGTCCCTGTGGTCGGAGACGAAGAAGATTGGGGGGGCAAATACTCTGCTCTTCCTCTTCTCTTTCGTGCTCCTACTCTTGTGTTAGATAGCTGGTGTCAGGTATGGCTTTCCTTTTCTTTAAGAGAAAGGGATAGCCTTGTTGATGGTCTGCTCTTGTATGTAACGGATTTAGCTCCTGGTACATCGGCGCAGGCTAACAATCGTGACTTTTGATTACATCTAGCTAGGCGGTAAATTCAATGAGGAATGCCAAACCAGTCCTGGCCTCCTCTGCTTGTTGATGCTTAAGTATCCCTATTCGGTAACTCATGTGGTTATGCACTACGTGCACAAGATCTACTGCTGTTTTGCCTCTTCTCATTGATTTGTCATCTTGCGCATCGAAAGGTACCAAGCATGGATTTAGCTGCAACATCGACAGGCTCAAGTTGAACGGGAATCATTTGCAGCTGGCGATTCCCTCTACTTCAAAGAATGTGAACCACTGTGGGAAGCTCGCTATCTGCAGAGCACAAAGGTCTTACTTCTAATTCCTGATGTTGTACTCTCCAGATGCATGAATGGCAGCTGCAAGACCAAAGTAATTTTGAGTCTGGAGGTAGAGCTACTCCTAGTTTTAGTCTCCAGTCCAGATACATCATTTCATTGTAGAGACTAGAGAATGATGATCACAGGAGTGCACTGTTCACGTAATATTATCATTACCTAAGTGAATTTTGTGGTATAGTCGACTTGGAGTTGCAAACTCGTGATTCTATATCCCCATGCCCTATTCTAATCACACTTGAATCGAACACCAGCAGAGTGAAATGGAATCACAATGATCTGTATTGAAGATAGATAGCCTTTGGTTTGATGCATCATGTTCTTCAATAAGAAATGATTGTTGCAATTCTACCATTGCAAGTAGGCTGATTGGTTACTGATTACTTTGTAACTTATAAATAGTGGAGTTTGGGTAGCAGGCTTCATTAAATGGCGTATTCTCCTTCATGCACTTCTTTGGATAGATCTTCTTACATTTCGACAATCTTGTAATCAATATTGCTCTGTGATGTGTTTTCAGCTGCATGCTTCTAATATTTGTCAGAATGCCCCGTGACAATTGGTATGATTTGCTTGTACAGTGAAGATTCTAAAGGTGGGGGAGGATTCTTGACTGGATTTCTTATAGGGGGCGCAATCTTTGGAACATTGGGATATGTCTTTGCTCCTCAGGTATTGTCAAACCAAAAACTTTGTGCACAGCATTGGCACATGTGAAGTAGATGAAGAAACTCCTCATAATAAATGTTGATTCATCATATTTCTTTTACAATGCACTGCCTCACTGTCTAGTACTGTAGCAGATAGCCAAATGTCTTGATGAGCAATTTACGAGATTATGAATTTCTGATTTTGACAACCTAACATATCCATGCTCGAGTTGACTAGGTGGAGTGCTAAGTGCTAACTAAAGTTATGCATCTGATCTACTATTCACTGATAATAATGTTGTTCATAAAGCAATGCTTTGTGTTAGTCTTCTATGGTCACACTCGGCGCTATTGTTTCTGGTTTGCTAAGATTGTTAATTTGGAATTGGTTGTTAACAACATAACATTCTTGAGCAGATCAGCAAAACGCTAGATTCTTTATTAGATGAAAATGGACAAGACAGTGAATCTGATGAACACGGCCTTGTAAAGCCACGGTATGGTCGATATTATGATGAAGGTTTAGAGGTAAGAAATCAAAAATATCGCTGGACTATTCTACTTGTAACATGTTTTTTTGGCAACTAAAACTATGAATTGGATCCAGAAAACCCGTCAAACACTGGGTGACAAGATAAGCCAACTAAACTTGGCAATTGACAAAGCTGCCTCCCGGTTGAAGCGCGTCGCTGGCAATGTGGAAAAGGAAGCTATTAATGATGAATCAGAAGTAGAGCCTTCATAGAACTAGTACCTTTTTATGAGTTCTGTTTGCTGAGTAACAAATCTTTTTGTAAATTCTTTGTTTTCTTTACAAACATAGATTTGATTATGTTCTGTTACACTCAACTGTATATGTTAATATACAAACTCTTCATATGCATAAGTTAACAGAGTTGCATAGTATATTCTAGATTATTGCCACAAAATTTTGCTCCCAAGATTCAACTATAAAAATTGGTTGTGACTGCTAATTTTTTTTAAGCCTCCATATGTGAACTTGAATGACTACTAATTTTTCTTGAGCCTCCATATGTGAACTACATTACTATCAATTTTTCTAAAGCTTCCATATGTGAACTGATTGAGTATTGACTGAATTTGCAGATCGAAATATCTTCGTTCAACGATAATGAGCATGTGGCGGAAAACTTGAACGAGCAAGGATTTGTGCAAGGTGAAACTGCAACGTAGTGGACGTTTAAAATAGGCAGCAGAGCAGCCGAGTAAAGCCATCAGCGCCTTTGGAACAGTAAGTAGACTGCAGAATCCCAAATAGAAAAATGTTGAGACAATCCATTTATATTGTGGCTAAATTTAGGGACATTTTTGTCTGCAAACATGTAGCTGAACTGGACGACCTGTCCAACCAATTGGTAGCATGGAATGAATGAAACATTTTCTGATGTGTGCCATTTTCCATGATACTTCTTTGAGTGTTTTTGTGATCCAAGGAGATACTGCGATTTGCGAGGTAGATATATCTCTGTTAATCGTAAGTTACTGAGAGTAATCAAAATGCTTCACAAACGCGCACACGCACAGTAAACACGGAAAACGGAGCGGTCATTAGCGCGTGATTAATTAAGTATTAGCTAAATTTTTTTTCAAAAATGGATTAATTTGATTTTTTTAAACAACTTTTGTATAGAAATTTTTTGCAAAAAAGTACACCGTGTAGTAGTTTGAAAAACGTGCACGGGGAGGATTACTGTAGCGCGCCGGGAAACTGGAACGAACACAGCCTCAATATCTCCCAAGTTACCGAATACAATGAATCACTTCACCAAATTAACTCAAAATCTTAGGCCCGACCCGCCTCTAGGTAGCTGCCGATTAAGTGTCTGTTTGGTAGATCCTTCAGGCTCCCAAAGACCAAACAAATCGATTGGCCAGATACCAGCTCCATAACTCCATGCTTGTTCTATGCTGCCTCTTCTCAATTTCTACTCGCTCATTTTCTGCGCATATGTTTCTCGAACTGTTAAATGATGTGTTTTTTATAAAAATTTTCTAAATAAAAGTTGCTTTAAAAATTATATTAGTCTATTTTTTAAATTCTTTTAAGCTAATACTTAATCAGTCATGTGCTAATCAATCACTCTGTTTTTACATACAATAGAGGAAATGTTCCCCATCACTACTATCAAACACATCCTAAATAAGTGAGTAAGCCGCTCAAATAGCTGTATTTGATAAAATTGGCATAAGTGATATATTTCATTTATGAATATGACAACACTTCTGGTGATGCTCGTTCCCCAATTTTGCTGTTCAAATTTAAATTTTATTTGAGTTTTTTTTTGGCCTTACCGATAGGATGACGAAGAAATCGTATAGGTAGGAGAATGTTATTTGAGAAATCGTATTTTAACAAGCATGGAACAAATAATAATTTGGAATAATTCGGTAAATAAGGAAAATGAAATACAAGAAATTTCATCTACACAAGAAACTCCAGAATTTTTTTTCATTTTTGCTGTAGAATAATTGGTTGTAGAGGAAACATATAACAATGATCTAAATACAACTGTAGAAGGGAAATGCAAGTGTGTACATAATTTGTCGGATGAAACCTACTTTAATTTTTCATATTTGAAACATTAATTCTCCTTTATATTGCCACCAAAAATTTTACAAAACCTATGTCTAATGACCAAGCATCACACTAAGTAGATCAACTGTTAGGGCTCAAGATTAACCAGGAGATGATGTTTTTGCCAGTAACTAGACCATATCCATGGCGTCGTGTACAGTGTACTTTCTCCAAGAGCGAGAGGAAGGAGGAAACATGTTCAACTACGACACCGAATGCCTCGTGTTCCGCGACGGCGTCGACCTCGTCTCCTCGCCGGGGCTCTCCGACGTGTCGGAGCTGCTATTCTCGCCGCTGCTCGCCTTGCCGGACCACAGCTTGCTCAGTATCTTCTTCGGCATCAGCACGCCGCCGCCGCTCGCCTTCGCTGACGACGGCGGCGGTGGCTTCTTGCAGGCTTGATCGCCGCCGCCGGAGACGCCGTTCCTGTTGCTGCCGGTGTCGCCGCCACCGCTGTTCTTGTTGTTGGCGAGGCTCATTGACCGGAACGAGTTGATGTCGACGCTGGACGACGTCGGCGGCGCCCACTGGTCGTCCTCCGTAGCCGTCGTCGCCGCTGACCTCGAGCTGCCGTACGAGTTGCCGTCCTCCCTGGGGAGCAGGGAGCGCGCCGGCGGCATGTCGCCGGTGGCAGCGGCCGCCGCCGACGCCCGGACCTGCTCGAAGAAGAGGACCTGCACCACGACGCGGAGCGGGAGGCGCTCGTTCTGCACGGCGTGCATGCTCGCCTCCGGCGACAGCTTCTTGCAGTCCATCAAACCGCACAGCCTCTTCTTCTCACCCTTCGATAAACCCGGATGCTCCTGCAAAATGTGACAAGCTGACAATTAGCTTCAAAATTCAACTGACAATTACTCTCTCTCCTCATAAATATTTGACGTGTATAACAAGATTTGGTGTTTTAACAGTTTGACCAAATCTCGCCCTAAACGTTAGATATCTATAACTGAGGGTCGTAGTTCAAAGGTTTCGAGCTTTTTGGATCATGTGCCATCTGACCATTAAATATTTCACAAATATTTAACGTTTATGACAAAGATTTGGTCAAATTTGTAAGTTTTAAAAGTTTAACCAAATCTTGTTCTAAAAGTCAAATATTTATAACCGGAGGGAGCAGTTCATAAGTTGAGCTTTTTGAAGCATGTGTCATGTCGTCAATGGTGTGATGTGGTGTAACATACCTTGAGATACATGTCAATGGCGCGGTAGAGCCCGTCGTGCACGGGCCGAGATGTGAGGGGAACCATCTCAGCAAGGGCGACGAACTTCGAGAGGGGGAGGTTGGGGTCCTTCGCAATCTCAGCCAGATACCCATCAACCAGCTTCGCGATCGCGAGCTTCGAGCTGCCGGAGACACTATTCAGGTTGTCATCACCATCCATGGGTTCCTGATCATCATCCTCTTGTAGCTTTGCGCCATCATCGTCATTGCGGTGCTGTGCCATGAACTCCTCCAGCATTGTCGAGATCATGTCCACATTGTACATGGCGGTTTCGTCGGAGTTAGCAGGTATAAGAAGGTCTGAGACTGAAGCCTCATCCAGCTTTGCGCCGATCCTCTTTGTAAGATTGTCGCGGCACGCCTCATCTGAGCCCAACAGGCATGAAGCTCTGAGAAGCTTCAGAAGGAAAGAACATGGAACTGATCCTTCCTCAGATGGCAGCAGAGAGATGATGGTCTCAAGAGCTGTGGAGTGCCTTGTGCAGTCAAGCCCATTGCTGACAGCACTTTCCAGTGAGCTGAACAGCCTCCTGTGAGCATAAGCTCTCAGTGCTTCACCAATCACCTCACTGCTGATTCTCCCCTTGGCCTTGATGGCCATGATGACCTTCTTGTACAAGCACATCTCAAGGTCACAGAGATCCTCCACCCACCAGTCTCTGGGCACCATCTGCTGCTTCCTCACGCCGTTCCAGTGCGAGTCAAGGCCGTTCTCCGACGGTAGCTTCCTCCTGTTGTAGGTGTATGACCACTCAACCTCTGATGGATCGATGGAAGCCTTCGTCGCGATGGAATCGACGCAGTGGTTGATCACCTTCAGGTTCTCCGACCATGGCAGCAGCGACTTTGTCGTCTGAAGAACGATGATGGAATCCTTCCAGGTTCTGAATATGCTGGAGGACAGGAACACATCGATCTTGTAGATGAGGTTCCCTTTGTCGATCGTCTCGAACATTTCCAGATACTCGGCCGCGCAGCGGGCTGCGAGGACGTTGTACGCGTTGAGGGTGACTATCATGCCATAGCAGAACTTGGCACAGATCTCAAATGCTGCAGGTCCACCCGGGATGTCGGAGATGTCTATTTCGTCGTTGCTTTCCTCGTTTGTCGATGCCACCAATGTTTGCAATCGCGAACTCTTTGACAAAAGAGGGAACTGCATTTAATTTCAGCAAGAGTATGAGTAATCCTTTTATTAGTCACAAGAAAACAGCTAGCAAGCTAAATTAAATATATTTAATCATGGGAAGAACTGCACTGAATATGGATCAGCTATCACTAACTCCATTAACCATATGCCAAAAGAGGACTGAAACAAAATATTTTATTTTTAATAGAATGTATGGCATCAAGAGGAGTACATGATAAAAGAAAATAGTACCAGAGATACAGAAGTTTTGAATCACTTCCAAAATTCAAGTGGAATTGTATCTGTGTTCAAGAGTTACAACTAGTGGTGGGGAGAGCTCAAAGAAGTAATAAAACGTTCAGTCAAAGGGACTTGAGTTCAGATAAATGAAAAATCATGTATGCTCAGCAATTCAAGGCTTACTTGGTCATTTGCTAAAAACACACTGTGTTAAGACTTAAGACAGTAAAATCGTACAGATAGAAGAGTTGGCGTGTACCTTGTGAAGATAAAACTTCACTTCCCCTACAATGATTACGATGTCCGTTGCCAACTCAGTTGCAACAAACCTGAAAATACATTTTCATCAAGGACACATTCAACATTAGCATCACAGAGATGTATTACTGGCAGAGTTAGGACAAAATACATAGGTGTAAAGCATCAAAGATAAGCAAACAAGTATCGTATTTTTTTTAAATAAAAAGGAAGTGATCAGTAGTTAAAGCATCGATCTTCTGTAGATTGTCTTGTTATGTTTTTTAGGGGCATGTTTGCGGTCTCACAGCTGCTTAGTTGCTATATATGAATATCTTGAAGATCATTTTTGAGAGAGAAATGGCTGGTGATTATTTTGTGGAGTAACTGAGAGACTATTAATCATGTTGCACAATGAGGACTCACACAAAACTACATCAGAAATGGCAATGGAGGAAATAATAGTGAATAGCTGATAAATTGTGTGCTTTTATTTATATGACTGTGACTACAATGATTGCAGGGGCAAATGGTCACACGACAGTGGATGGTGAAAAGGTTGTCTTGGAAAAAAAGAAAACTGAAACAAAAGATCCCTGGAATCTAAACAATCCAATAATGCATGTACATGATAAAGATGAAATGACATATGAAATCAAATCTCCGCCCCACTGAAACCGCTAAGTGTAACAAAAGGAGAGACAGAGTGTTAGCCTAGAAAAAGTGCCATGGGCAAAATGATAAAGCAAAGAAAGCAAATTCATAGAAAGTAATTCTATGTATATAACTAATCAAACTGCTAAGTGGTCCAAGGAAAATGATATGACAACAAATTCATTGTACAAAAGGTTAGGGAATTATAGAAGTTTCATTTTCAAAATGGACCACAGCTCCACCTACCAACCCCTATGTCTGCTAGATGAACATTAAACAGGCTAGTGGAAAAGATGCAATGAAAATGGCACATGCTCCGAAGCACATAGATGGCTCAAGAAGAGATGCCATTGGCAAAGAATCAACGATGATGCATGCTATAAAGATGATCAATTGTATAGATAGCCTTTTGCAAGCTATCATGAGAACCACTGCTTAACACCACAAGTACTCACTTTCACAAAGGTCTTTTGGGTGCCAATCATTGTCAAATGAAAAAATAATGTGAACTTCACTACAATTTTCTTTTTTAGATTCAGCCTAGTTACTAGATATACCATCACCAGAAACTACAAAAGAGGGTGTTATAGTCTAGCTTTTAATAAGGTCACATTCATTCAAATTTCTCTGATATAAATAGTGTGAAAACCCTCCCCAACAAAGACCAGAATCATAGTTTCTTGGGAGACAAATACAACAGTCTATCTTTCAGTAGATCATTTAAAAAGCTCACAAGCATTTCCCTACTCAAGATTACAGGGAAACAACATGAATTCAGTACCTTCACTTATTTTACTACACTAACATAACTGCACAGTTAGGCATCACTTTGCACCCACATAGCTAAAGGTCATGCTCCATGTGACCAGCTAACGATACGGTTGGCCCCTCCTACTGACTACATTAATTTAGTTTTAGCTCATGATGCAATGATAAGTAGATCCTTTGGCCAGATAGAGAACTGAGATTCACATAAAAAGGCATGCATCCACTCCTACATTACACAAAATGGATCAGGTAATGCCTAATTAAGATCATCGCATAGTTAGATGCAGCGGCGTAAATTTCTATTCCAATATCTAAAACTTAATATTACTGCAATTAATGGACTATTCATCCAAAAAATAAAAAGCTAGAGCTCTACATCTTTATAACCTGAAAAATTATGGACAGAACTAGTTAAGGACTATCTCACCTGATATTGTTTCCCTCTGTCTGAAACACATCTGGCTTTGATCCAAGCTTCATGTACTTCATCTTGACACACCAAGAAAAACTCCAATCTGTTTTTTTTCTTCTTTTCCTTCCTTTTTTCACCCTTTACTTTGCTCCACCAACAATCACCACAAAATTAGAACCAGCAGACCAAGATGAAGCAAGAGACCACTGGCACACAACTATTTACTCCTCAGTCCACAGGGCAAGAGCAACAACTATTAGGTACAAAGTGGTGTTCCCCTTGCCAAGAAACCATGTATTCTCTCTCTAGATTGCCAAATTATTCAGCTCTGGGTCCAAGAAAGCACAATGCCAGGAAACCAAGAACTCCAAGTTGGAATTGGATCACACAAACACAAACACAGAGAGGAGGCAGCACCTGCAAAGCACAAGAGCAGCATCTTGGGATGAGGAGACAGTGAGAATAATTGGTGAGACAATGGGGGATGGGTTGTAGGGAGACCATGGGTACAAGCACTAGTGAGGCCGGAATCTTATCAGGTTGCAGTGGGGAGAAAAAACCACATGAATGGGGCAAATAAAAATCCAATCTTGAGCTCTTTTTTTAAGGAATTTGCACATGTAAGGCAGTCAAATAGTGAGTAAACAAAGAACTGCATACTGCAGACCACAGGTTTGAGCAAACAGTTGCTTTCCTTGGACCAAGATGAGATTGGAGTGTACTGAAAAAAGGAGGTGGCTCTGATTAACTGATTTCCAACCAGATTTTTTAGTGGAGGAAAAATAGGCCTTTTTTTTTACCCGCAAGACTAACCTAATACAAGGAACAGAACTAGGAAATTAATGTTCATAGAGATGAACTTGGAATAAAATGTGTATACAAAACCTGGAAATAGCTGCACTACAGAACCATCAATCCAAGAAAAAAAATACAGTAGAAAGGTAAGATTTTCATTTTTCCTCTCAAGATAAGCGGTGAACCGAAAATAGATCCCCTGACTTTGTGCAGTATGTAGTTGTGCCACTAACAGGTGAACCCCACTTCACTATGGCCATATGTCAGTGACATAACTGCAAACTGCACAAAGTCACAGGAACTCTTTCTGTAGTGAACCAACCAAACAAAAATGGACAAACCGATGAATCCCTAAACACCAATCCCACACACTGCTCCAAAGCTAGATAACAACATCTCCCTGAATTGAGTCACATTCCAATGGAAGAACAACTCCATGAGTGAGATGAGGTCTCAACAATTCGAACACAATCTAACAGAGAAACAAAAAGAAAAGATGAACTTACAAGAAACTGAAGCTCAGGCAAGATCCTTTTCTCCCTTTGAAGATCAAAGATCCCCAGCCACAGGCAAGAACTGATGCTGAGAGGGAGAAGGAAGAAGCAGTGAAGTGAAGCAGGAGGCAATCAAGCAGACATCTTTGTGCCTCAGCTCCTGTGTGTGTGTGTGTGTTCCCGGGACAGCTTCAGCTTGCTTTGCTACTACTCCAATGCAAGGAGGGAGGGAGGTGGTAATGGAATTAGTTTGGCTTAAAAGCTAGTGCCCATAGGGTGGGGGCCAAGTGAATGGACTTCTCTGTCCTCACAAATAAAATCTCTCTTTCTTTTTTTTCCTCTTTACCTTCTTTCTTAAAAAGATTGGCAATAATATTTTTTTTGAACGGAAGACGTATACGTGCATAGACAATTATACATGTATAACCCAGACACGCATCCACGAATACGTCTTCTAACCTATGCTAAAGAGACACACACCCTAAACATACCCGTGGTTTCGCAAATGCATCGTCTCCTAACATATGTTTAAGTAGACGAAATCTCTAGTCTCACTAAATACTTATTGAAAATTCTTAAATATTGCACATATACAGGTGAGGTATAATTATGCATCCATGATGTACTATCACATTGTATTACCGGTGCTTCCCAGATAATAAATCATTATCCTCTTAAGAGGTAGAAAAGAAGAATAAATATCTATAAAGTCTGAGACAATGCGAGAGGGGAAAAAATGTAGCAAAATATACACGCACATCGCATCAGTTCCTTTCAGACAAAATCAAGGCCCATGCTGTGACCTCTCAAGTTCCATGTCGGGGATGAGCAGCATCTCTCCCCTTCAATTGACAGTGAAGGTTAGGAGCCGTGACACTGCATCCATAATTGCGTATTTTGCATGAGAGATGTGAGATTATATTCCACAGTATTGTATAATGAAAGCCGTCCATTCTCTGTCAGCAGTTAATGGCCAAGAGTGACAGCATTGTATGGTCCCTCTAATTATCAATTTTGGGACCCCAAATTAGGCCAATTTGGTACACGCATGCTGATCATCATCAACCTGTGCAATTATGGAGATAAGCAGAGAGCAAACGGAGAGCTTTCATTGATGACGATCTTGATATGAAATCCAAATACATACTCCCTCGCCTCTTAAAATATGGCTTTTCCAGTGTTTAAATTTTATGCTGAAATATAACTACTTTGAAGTACTAAGTACTAATTAAGGGGTGTTCATAGGGATGAAATGTCCAAAATACCCACCATTCCACACCTACCTGGCTACCTCCATCAACTGACATTTAGTGAAGGGCAATCTAATATTTTTACCTCTCTTTTTATTTTTCATGAAAAACTTCAAAAGTAGCTATATTTTAATATGGATGGAGTATTTGATTTCAGAGAGAGGGAGGGGGGATTAGCAGTGGAAGTGAAGTACAGAATATCAGTCAAAGTACCTGATGTAATGTTCAAGAAATTTCTTTCAAAAGATCATGTTGGGTCAGTTCTGTTCTCTCTTTTGACCAAACTTCATTTGTTTACATCTTCAGTACGTTGCCTTGGTCTTCTCCATAGCCATCTGAAGCACCGGCCTTTCCTTCTTTTGACCCAAATTTGTGTCAGTGTGCAGGTTTGACTAGAAATTTCACTAACTTAAACTTCTGAAGTAATAGTATTAAGCAAAATCTAATATAAACAGAGTGCATGAAAATATATAGATAACTTGAATGTATATACTTACCGTGTGTTTTTATTTGGGAATGAAGTAGAATAGGTTAGATCCATCCTAATTTTTTTGAGATAGAATGATATCATTTATGTGTTTGGTATAAGGATTGAAATAGTCTTTTTTTTTTTTTAGGGTTGGAAGGGTGTGGCCCACATGTCAATAAGAGAGGAGAAGTGGGTTGGATTGGTTCACCAGTTTTTAAGAGATGGGATTAACCCGGACCTAAAATGAATATTTCTTTTCAGGGATCATTTCATTTCACCTGTTCCTAAACCAAACATCTTGAAAAACAAGTTCGTCCCAACCCGACTTATCCGGTACCTCCAACCTAACGCTTGCTTATATTAACATCCTAGCATCATGGATGGTCCTTAATTGTGATGTCAGGTAGGATCACTACTTGACCTCAGAAATATAGATGAAAAATAACCCCAACTGTGCTTAAGGAGATCTCATCATGTCCATCATCTCCTTAAACGTTTCCCAATGATGGTGCTCCCTTTTCAAAGTATATTAACAAAACTTGTGGTCTACTCTTGCCTGAAGGCAAGCTAATCTCCCTTCATCTTTCTTGGTCCCCTCCCCAAAATCTAATATACTTTTCTCTCTTGCTTTCTTTGCATGATTAATTTTCAAGTCATATGCATTGTTGCACCTGAAGTTTTACAATATCATAGTAGCTTACAAATGAGAGGTGACATACATGATACATTAGAAACCAGCACTTACAATCTTATTTTAGTCCACGTTTGTAATGCAGGAATTTTTCTTTAACAATATTAGGGTAGGGGCCTACTACATTAGAAAATTGTTTACCACCTCTGTAGTTTTTTTTATTTGATGATTTGGACATTGAAATGGTTTGGAAATTTTGGTTGTGTACGTTCGGTTTGGATGTAGAAGCCATGTTTCAATCTATTTTCTAACAAGAAAGTTTTAGGAAATTCTACTGCATTGGAAACTTGTTTATATTTGGATATTCCGACAAATTATACTCCAGATCACCTTGAAAATGTACTAGCAAATATGCACACTGAGGCCTGAGCTACATGGTGCAGTGGCAAATAGAAATAGTAAAAACTTGAGGTGGCTATGGTGAAATGGAACAAAACACAAAGTACAAGCTTTGCTCTTTCTCTTTATACTATTTATGTTAGGCTTCAAACTTTTTATCTGTCACACTGGTGAGCCTTGACACATGGTGCTGACTCCCCACATTGTGATCAGGAATCTGCTCATTGTTATGAGGGCATGCCTGTACTACCCTTCCTTTCTCTTACACATCTGCCCCCTATCTCTCTCTCTCTTTTCATTAAATTTTTTGTTGCATGATTTGGGGGATCAATTGTGCAGGTATTAATAGTTAAGTCCATTGCATTGGTGTAATAGTGCTGTGATCTAGGATCCTGGCATGGGATTTGGATTGGCTCACAAGTCCCAATGGTCAATATTTTGTCTGCCCTACATATCAGCTCATAGATCTGAAGATCCATCAGCATATTTTTTGCAGGTTAGCTGGCCTGCATTGCATCCCCTACCGACCAAAGCAAGGGTTTCACATCCCCTGTCATTACTCCAAACATTTGCACCCTTTTAGACACTGTTACTATTAATCGTACCAGTTCAACATCTCAATTACATAACTGTTTGTTCGTGCACATAATTTGTATGATGAGGGAACAATGTTTTTTAATAATAAAAATGGTTTACATCTCTGGCTTCTTACATAAGGCACATAACCACAAGTTTGTTCAAGAGAGCAAAACGAAACATGAGAAAAAAGTTTACTATCATTTTTGTTGTCCTTGAAAGATATCATGAGTTACAACAGAAAAATTGTTCCATGACAAATGTGGCCTCTGTGGCAACAAAACTTAGTGATCAAGAAATTGTTTAGCTTGGCAAAGCTAGCTTCAAAATAAACAAGTAAACAAACCATATGACCAAGAGTGACATCTTCACAGAGTATATGTATACATTTCAGTCAGCTTCAAGAATTCTGCATCCTCTGCCTCATCAGTTGTAATCTTCTTCTAGAGGACATGAATCTCCAGCAAAAGAGGGTGTCCTATGATCCTATGAGGGAGAAAGCATAAGCTATGGCCTACACTATCACTGACTACTGATGTGAGCTGATTTACCACCCTAACACTTCATAGTGCCGCACAGAGGATGTGTCCATGTTCAGCATGGCAACCATTCCCTACCCACTTTCTTGTGTCCATCCAACCATGGCTCCATCATATTAATTTGTCCTCCAAAAGAAAGACTGATATCATCTAAGCAAAAGCTGGTTAACACAAAAACCATCCCTCTGTCAATTAATGACTCCATCAGAGAGAGAGATTGAGATGATGGCAAGAAAGAGACTGGAGAACTGATGATCATAGTAGTAGTAGTACAGTACATACAGTGTGTGGTTACGAGACAGGACATTGGCATGCATGGATTGGCAGCTTTTTAAGTCAAAGTGAGATTTGGATCCCTCTGTGTGTCATTGTGTTTCATTGGGACCCTCTGTGTTAGGCAACTAATAAAGCTGTGATTGTGCTTTGTGCATGCTCTTGTTTGGCCAAGAACATGATGACTTGGCAAAAGATCCTACTAGTAGCATCATCACTGATTAACTCTTTTGTGGTTGTTTGCAGTCAGATGCAAACTTGGACTGCGCAAACTCTTTCTGAAATCCTCTAAAGAAAACTTTTCTGAAATATTTTTTTTGTTGAATAGGAGTACTATCTAGTTGTCACAGGTTCACATGCCCATATGCCTGATGCTTGGAAGTTAGAACTCAGAGAGAACAATAACTGAACTGATCACCATGCCCATGACTTGCCAAGTTGGCATGTGTTATACTCCTATATTCTTTCTCTCCTCCATGCTTGCTAGGTTCATGCATGGGCATGGATGTAATCATTTTCATCAGTAATTCAGCATCCACAACCATATAAGCATGCATTGAACTCTCTTGAGAAGTGAGAAAAATTATTATGATCTGATTCTCTCTCATATTTTCTTCATGGCCACCTAATTACTCAGAGCATGAACCTAATACTACCAATAGCTACTGTTAGAGCAGAGCTTATGCAATAACTTTGATCTATGTAGTAATGAACACCACATGGCATCTAGCTAGGGACATTAGGAAAGATTCACATCAAATCTTCCATCATGAATTCATGATATCTCCTCTTGCAATTGCAAGGTGTCTGGTGTTTCATTTGCCTTCAGCCTGGCCCCTACTCTGCTGAGTCTGAACAGGCACACTACTGTGCAAGCATGTTAATCGATGGATCTTTGGGAAAAGTCCAGTGAGAACAGTGCCTAGATTGGATTTTGCTGGGGCTCTCCTTGAAGCAATTAATTAATCCAGATTTGATTAGTATTCCCATAGCAAAAAAATAAATAAACTTTGATCTTAGCTAGAATCTAGATACATGCATGCATGTGTGGTTGAATTGGTCCTTGGCCCTACATAGAGAGAGGTGAACATCGATCATGTCACACATCCAACACTTATTCCCCTCCTCTTTTATCCTTTTCAGCTAACCAATCCACATGCATTTCAGATTCTAACAAGACATTAGGCCCATTTCTTCATGTGCATCTCAAACTAGGATTATTGGATGATTCCACAACCTTTTTTACTTTATTGCCCGTGAACCATCTGCTACTTTGTTTTCCTTTCCCTTTCCTTCTCTTCAATTTCGGTTATCACATTACTTAATTATCCAGATATGTTGAAGAGTTCATTTAAAGGATTTTAATTGGAGAGAATAAAGAAAATGGATTTATGAATGGATAGATATGGAGAGATTATCAATGTGGTGACCCTCTTTTGATGCAACTATTGCTTTCACTGATCCAGTCCAAATAGTTGTCATGTACTCTATATGTGGTCCATATATATATCATATATATTTAAAGCTTTCTAAACTAATCTGACATGTTAACCGACAGGTTAAGCATCAGGTCAAAAGAAAGTGTTAGACCCTGTTAGATACTTTAATTTGCAAATATTTGACACAATGTGTTCCTTTCATTGGTTGAGTTTTTCAAATCTTAATATTTGTATAAGTAACTACTGTCCATTATGTTGCAACATCAACTAAAGACTATAGTGTCTACCAAGTTTGACATGTGGTGTGATTTGTCTAGTTATATTTCCCTGCAAAGCACGTGTCTATGTACACTATTATAAGATTCTTTATTAAATATTTTCTTAACCGCATTTTTTTTTGTTTTTGAAATTAAATATAGTCAAAAGGAAATATTTTTAGTTCCTCAGAAAAGCAATGTTTTGCTAAAAAGAAACCATTGACAAGCTGGCATGTTGTTTTGTTTTTTTTTGTTTTTGCAAAATAAAATTGTTTAGCAGACCTCCTTCTATATGTAAAAAAAGAGAGAATATTTTGTATTGTTAATTAATTTGCTGACCAGACAGTTAACACAGTACCTGTTACTCATAACTACCTTTCCATAGCCAAAAGGAGGAGCATCCTAAGAGCACCCAAGATCACCCCTTTGAAATGGTTCCACATAGGATGCCAATGCCAGTGCCACTAGGCAATTAATTACAAAATTAATCACATTTATCTCTCTGTACGTACTTGGGATTCCATAATTATAATTGATAGCTAACATGACCATCAGGAGAGATGGGTTTAGTTAGCTAGGCTAGTTGACATCATGTGATAGGAGGCATTGTGGTGTACTATTCAAGTGTAGGTGATGTGAAGTTGATTAATTAAATTAATGAGGGCTTGCTCCCTGTTAAGTAGTGGCCTGCAACAAGGCCGTTGGTAAAGGTGACCCATGGAACGTGCATGCCGGTGTACTGCCTCTGATGCAGACCACCATTGTGGTTTCTAAGGGTTTCATGTCTCTAGAAGATGGACCAAGTCAAGTCATATGTTAGCAGCATCTTAATTTGCCTGTAACGTCTCGTAACTCTTGTCATCGAACCATAATAGATAAAATAGAAGATGTGAGAAATTGAAGATGCCATATGTGCATGATAGATAGATTATGATATTTGTACTAGGAGAAAATATAAGCAAGAAAACCTGCATGAGAGAGGGGGTGGGGTGGGTTTGAGGGAGAAAAACATCGAGGGATTACCTTAGTGCAACTTCTTATTCGTTACAAGCTTCATCGATTAGATGATGCCCTCGACATCATAATTAAGGAAGAGGAGTCATATTCACATTAAGTTTGACTCATATATATAATTAACCTTTTAAAAACTCTATATAATGAGTTTGTGTTAACTTTGACCGTGATCGTCACCGCTCTAGGTGTTTGTGTGTTGGTATAATGAAGGTGGCCACTTCAAGGAGGCATTCCTAATCATCATCATCATCATCATTGTCGTAATTGTTTTCCTTTTACATCTCAATATATTTGACTGGCTTTTTGTCGTCGGTTCAAAAAATAAAAATTCTATCGAATTAAATTGAGTATATGTATACCAAACGGACAAAAACATTTTTCTTGGCAAGTTTGGATGAGTGTGGTGTGCGTCCATCGTAGCAAATCAAAATCACTCAGAAGTGAGAAGCTAACACACATTCAGGCCCATATATCATACAAAAGGCCCATTGAAATAGACCTGCAGAACAAGCCCCTGTCCGACTAGTGGCCCTGTCCACCCAGAAAGGATCCGCGAATTCGGCCCGGCCCATAAATCCAACAGTGTCACTGGATCGGATATTTCATCTCTGTTGGCCCAAACGGGTCCACAGGTTAACGCCATTGTTTTTGCCGGGTCAGGATTATGGGCAGAAACGAAAAGAAAAAAACATTTTTTACTCCGTTTAAAATTATAAAAGAGTAGTCGGTATCAATTACAGCAATGAAAATTCAGGGTGAAATGGGAAAATAATTCTCCATGTGTTGAGAATGTACAGTACATGTTCAGGTTTGTAGACGTAGTCACTGCTAGGAAACAATCTTTAATGCTAGTTTAAAATCCCTTTACTATTGGTTGTAGCAACCGACATCAATAAATCTTTAGTCTCGATCTTAGTACCTGTTAAAAAAACCGATACTAAAGATGTATACTAAATTAAAAAATTATATGAGATATGAGATTTGAACTCAAGATCTTTAATCTTATCACTCACGCCCATTATCATCCCACCTACTACACACATCTGACTTGAATAGAAGTTTTCTTTTTAACTAACGCTAGAAACATCTTTAATACTGGTTGATAATACCAGCCGGTACTTAAAAATATCTTTAATACGGGTTGCTGTTACTAACCGATACTAAAGATGCATTTTTAGTATTGGTTGGTAACATTAACTGGGAGTAAAGATCCTTCAGCATTAGTTCCGATTGATGTTACCAACCAGTACCAAAGATGTATTTTTAGTATCGGTTGATAACATCAACTGAGACTAAAGATGTTTCTAAGGACTTGTATTTTTAGAACCGATACTAAAATATTTTAAATATCGGTTTTTAATTTAATCGAAATATTTATGTTTTGAGGCTTCGGATAAAAGATCTTTCTATAGCATTGAGTAGACTGAACTATTTGATGCGCCGGTGCAAGCTAGACTGATTAATTAGCTAGGTTGGTTTATATATTAATTAGTGAGTTAATTAATTAATTAAGCCGGCCAAGAAACGCAGGCCATGCATTTCTGTAGGCTGTTCTTAATTAGCCAGTGCAACTGGCGACCGATCGACCAGCCCAATCATTCCAAATGACGACCAATAATCAAATCCAATCCCCAACTTAATCAACGAATTGATTTCATCCAAGTGCCTACCCGTCCAGCCTCATCCACACAATGTTATATATTGAAGTATTCTATTTCAGAGATAAACCTAGCTATGAGCGTATATTAAAGCCACATAAGTTTTTTTAATAATATATAAAAATGATTTACATATGTGGCCTCTGCCGTTAAGCGGACAACCAATAAAATCTAACAGAAAGAAAGCATAAGGTGTTAGGATATCCATCCTCTAAATTATAACCCAGCTAAAATAACGATAAAAAGACCACATAGATTTATGTTAAGCCACACTTAATTTCACCTCAGTCTTTGTTAGCATGTTTTTTAAATTGCTAAATGTTATATTTTATACGAAAATTTTATATATGAAAGTTGCTTTAAAATATCATATAAATCTATTTTTCGTACCCTAATTAAAACTTAATTAAAAATAAATTAATCATATGTTAATAATATTTTCCGTACTCTAATTATATGTTTAATATTTAGTAGAAACGAACACGTGGATTAACTGATTCATCAATCGATCTTAGATACTATAGCAGCTGGAATAAGTTTCAGTTAGCTCATGTGGCAACAGACTGTGCATCATCAGTACGGTATGTGTGTGTACGTGTACGTGCATATCTTCTAGATGGATCAACGTTGAGTTCGAAAGAAAGAAAGAAGAAACTTCCTGAAAAAATACGTGTCCCATGACCAAACCAAAGCTAGCTAGAAGCAACTGATCATCGAGCAAGATCAGATTAAGATGAGAAGTAAATAAGGACATGTAAAAAAATATTAGTATATGATAATTAGGTTTTATTTATTTTAAATTTTTAAAAATAGATTTATATGATATTTTAGAGCAATTGTAAAATGTTTTCATATAAAACACACGTTTAATAGTTTAAAAGTATGCTAACAAAAACTAAGATAAAATCTATATTTTAATTCGAAACGAACGGGCCTAATTCACACGCTACTGAAAATACATTTTTTCATGTGGCTAGAACGGTTGGGTCGCCCGTCTACTTAGAAAGATTTGCGAAAATAACGATTTTTTCATGCGGGTGACGCACCTGCACGTGCATACAAAAATAAAAATCCGAAAAAAAATCTAAACCTAGCTCCCATCCGCACCCCAATGACGACGGATCCGATCGTCACGGGGCCGTTGCCGACCGTCGCTGAGCCCACTGCTACCTGCCGGCCATCGAGCTCGGCCGCTCTTGGCCGCCTCGTCGTCGGTGGTGATCTAAGGAGGTGGGGGGCGAACACGAGCCGGCCGCTGCGCCCGAGGTCATCGAGCCGCCCACTGTTTGTCGCCTGCCCAAGGTCGACGAGCTGTCGTCGCCCTCTCTCGCTCGAGTTAAGGAGGAGACGAGAGAAGAGAAGAGGGAGAAATAATATGAAGAGAAGGGGATGTTAGAGAGATAAAGAGAAGACCAGGATAATAATTTGAAGAAAAAATTGAAGTGCGAAGAAAAAAATAAGAAGGTAAGAGACCTTTAAAAGGAGTGAAGCCACGCGTGCACACCGGGACTTCCATGCATGCATGGAGAACTACTAGCTTATAGTGCTCATATTTGAGTGGATTTTGATCTTAATTTTAGATCGATTAACTAGTGCTAATTTAATTAATTACGTGTCATGACTTCAATCATCCAGCATTCCAGCTCATGAGCAATGACTAGTAGGTAGCTAGCCTTTTAATTTCATGAAAAGTTTAGCAGTACTAGCAAGCTTCGTAGATTGTTCCTTGTTTAAATTTGTTCATATTTTCACGAGACTTCCTGGTGCTCAACTGCTCATATTTGAGTGGATTTTGACCTTAATTTTAGATAGATTACTACTAATTTAGTTACGTGTTTTGACTCGCCACCGATCCACAGATTGAGCAAGCCCAGCTAATTAACAAGCAGCTTTTTACTACTAATTTCTTGACAAGTTGAGAGCCAAGCTAAGCTAGCAAGCTAGCTTCCTAGAGTGTTCCTTGTGACTACGTACGTCTTTAATTTTGTTCAGTGTAATTCAGGTGTTGACCACGTTAATTACTTAGGAGGAGTACTTTAATTAGTGCCATAACTTACTAACCAAGCATGCTTTATGATGTCTTTTTCAACCCGTGACAGTTGTTAGTTACCTAGAGTTTTCCTGCAACATCGAGGATGCTACACAGGTTGGTCAAACAACGACCACGTCTTGATCAATTCAATTCTACATTATAAAAGTATAAAACACATGTAAACATAACATGCATTATCCCGCTAAATATATATAATTTTATTCTAGGTGATAAAAACGTGCACACTCCACTGTACAACAATTACTATGTAACAACAGTATTAATTACAGTACTTGATCATCGATCGACTTAGAACAAATATCATAATTCTGTTGCTGTACTGACACGTACACGATCTCAGAATCATCTCAAGCAAGCAACCTAGCTAGCTAGCCAGTTATTTATCGTTTCCTTCCAAGTTATCTCAGGAGGTTGTAGGTAATTAAGCTACGAAACCAGTTAACCTATAAATGACTAGTATTATCAAGACACTTTGTATATCAGTATTATCATACAAAAATACACGTGCTAAAAATAATTTGGTCAGTCTTAGATAGATAAGATGTGCACACAAGCTAGCTAAGTGATCACTGATTGGTAGTCGGATCACACGGCAAGCAACAAGCAACAGTCATCTGATCTCTTAACTCCAACTACTACCTATCACAAAATCAACTATAGCTATTAGCTATAGCTGAGCAACCAATAATTAATTAACAAAAAAAGTTAATATATATGCTTATTTTTTATTCCTGTATTTTACATACTGTATACACATAAATTAAACCAATTCAACCAATGAAAGAATTGATCTTTAATGCCTATATCTAATTAAACCAAATCTAGCTAATAACAAGGGATTACAAGATATATACAAATGATGAACAAACAATGGCTATGTACACAAACTAATCAATCATCATCCCCAAGACTGTCTAGCTACAGCTAGCTAGGTACAAATGAACTAATCACCAAATTAAGAAAGTAATTAACAGAAAATCTACGGGTTTGATTTAATGAAATTTTCTGGCTAATTAATCAAATCTTGTGGTTTGGCTAGCTAGCTATGCCGGGATCATGAGCCTGGGCTTCTTGAAGGCGAGAGGGCTGAGCACCTCGCCGTCCTCCGCCGCCTCCGCCGTGCAACGCTGCTCGGCGGCGATGTCCGGCAACGCCGGCAGGTTGAGGTCGAAGCCTCGGCTCGCCGCCAACGTCTTCGCGGGCGGCTTGGACGCGGCGCCGGCGGCGGCGCTGCCGATTGTGCCGTCGTAGTGGCATCGCTTGTGGCCGCCCAGCGCTTGCCCCGTCGGGAACGCCTTCCCGCACACGTTGCACTCGTGCGCCCTCCCGCCGCCGCAGCCGGAGACGCCCGACGCCGACGAGGACGGCGTCGCCGCCGCCGCCGCCGCCGCCGTCGCAATAGCTGGTTTCATCTCCATCACCTCCTCGTCCACCATGGCCGGCGCCGGCTGAGACGGCGGCTTCCGGTGGCTGGCCTTGTGGCCTCCGAGCGCCTGGTAGGACGCGAACGCCTTGCCGCAGACCGAGCACCGGTGCTCCGCCGCCGCCGCCGCCACGTCGTCGCCGTCGCGTCGCCCCCGCGCCAGCATGAGGAGGCAGAGCGCGAGGTACTCCTCCTCGGTGGGCGGCAGCTGCTGCTGCCCACGCCGCCGCCTCGACCGCTTCCGCTTCCCCCACCCCTCCACCTGTCCGCCGCCGCCGCCGCAGCCATGCAACGCCGCCGCCTCCTCCTCACCACTACTACTACTCCCCACCACCACCTCAAGAACCGCCTCCACCGCCATGGCCACTAGCTAGCTTATTAGCTTGTAGAGATGATCACACACAACTCGATCGATCTCTTGTGTTTCTTGAGCTTTCAAGGAAAGAGAAGCGCACAAGAAAATGGAGAGGAATATTTGGAGAAGAGAAGAGTATAGTGGTGAGTAGAAGAATAGGGGAAGAGTGCGGCTTTTATATCAAGAACAAAGTACTCCAATGTGGAGTGGAGTCTTGGGGTCAAACACTGAAAATATATGGATCAACATGCATGTGGATTAGACAACTAATAATTCTGTGGATTATGTTGGTAACTAGTACCCTACTTAAGTGGTGTTCTTTTATGCAGTAGATAAAAATAAAAATAAAAATTAAATGTTTCACATAAAACGAGATGATATTAACGTATGATTAATTGAGTTTTAATTATTACAAACTTTAAAATGAATTTATTTGATATTTTAGAGCAACTTTTATATTAAAAATTTTCGTATGAAACGTATCATTTACTAGTTTAAAAAACGTGTCAAAAAATTTTATTCAATCAGTTAAGCAGAAACTAACAGGACCTAATATAGGAAGGAACTGGCTGGAGGAGTAGCTTGCATGGTTGGGATATACTGATTGAGTATTTCTACTGGCAAGATTATTACTCCCTAGACTAAGTGCATGGTTAGGAGTATTAATTCTAGAAGAGAAGAGAGTGGTAGTAGTGCATAGTGATTAGGGAATGCAAATTAGTTGATACTACTAGTATTAGTTAATTAATTGTGTTGGTCTAGAGGAGCTTAATTGAGCTAGTCCACAATATGGAAAATTAAGCATGGAATAATCAATGGAATGGTATGGGCAACAGAGGCGGCGGCCGGTGCCAACTGCCAAACTGTCTAGTTATTACTGTACCATTGTGATGTAATACTTCTTCTTTCGTCTTAAAATAAAAAAAATTAATTGGATGGGACACATATAAGAAATGTGAACAGGCTCCGGCTTCCAAATGGATATGGCTGAGGCTGGAGTGACGTGTACACTACGTACGTGCTTGCTGATCTATCTGAAACATCTGGATTCAGAAGCTAGCCATAGTTAATTGATATCAACGTTAATTTTACGTGCCTGTCTGCAGTGTGCATATGTGTTACATTTAGGTGATTACCCTGAAATTAAATAAAGATTATTACATCAATAAGTATAGCTAGGTCCTATTAATTAGAGATCTTAATATTTTAATAAGTAGTTGGTTTGTAGTTAGTTTTAAAAATCTGATTGAGAAACCAGCTTCTAGCATTTAGTTTATATTTTAGATTCTGTAACTATGGTTTTTTAGAACTTGGATGAAAAACTCGACTATTTGAAAGAGTTTTGTTTGAAAAGTTATAGTTGCCAGAAGTCTATCGTAAATATACTTTGGATGCAACTAGAGCAAAAGATACATGCTGATAGTGTACACTTAATCGCAAGAATAAAAAAAATAAGGAATAGAAAAAACACAGGATTCTGATAGGACTAAAAATGCAAAACAAAGGATTGCGATAAACAAAACACGGAAATTACCGTTTGATTAGACCACAGGAAAAACATAGAAATCGAATGAGAGAGATAGACTCAAAAAAATATTTAAGAAGTTGAAGTTCTTGCTAAATTTTCTTTAAAATCTTTACAAGATTATTTATTTCATAGGATTTTTAAATGGTAGGATATAATTTTTCAAAGACATTCACAAAACTTTTTTTATAAAAGTAAAATCTTCTAAAATTATTATGTTTTCTCTTCAAATAAAAGGGGATCTTACAGGGTACCGATCCATGGTCATGGCTGCATGCAACCCGATATGCACACGCGTGCTCATACACAAGAGCTAGCTGACGTCAGCAAAGTGGCCAGCACAGACCCAGCAGCTGACATCAGCAAAGTGGCCGGCCGGTGCCTTCTCCGGTCTCCACCTGCGGCCACGTCAAGCCGCCTCCTAACCAGGTCAGAAGTGGCTGGAATCAACGTATGCCAGCGTTCATGGCGAGTAATAGTAGAGGAGCATACTTAATTTGTACTCCCTCCTCAGTTTCATATTATAATATTTTAAGTAAATTTAATTTTGAATCATATTTTATTATCGATATTTCATTTTAGACCACCTTCAATTAATGTTTTCACTCTGAACCGGATATTTTTATCTTTATTTCATTTTGGACCACCCGACTTTTTTGTCAAGCATATGAACAATCTCGAGTACGTTGGCTCCTCTTCGTCAATGAACTTTCACATCTATGTGTAAGACTATTTTTTGACATAAAATAAATTGGATGTAGATGGATAAAATAGTTGAGGATGATTTAAAGTGACACAAAGGTAAAAATATCTGATCCAAAATAAAAACGTTAGTTAAAGAATGGTCCAAAACAAAACATCGATAATAAAAAGGTGACCCAAAGTGAAATTTACTCTAACATTTTTAAATCAAACTTTTTAAAAATTTAACCAAATTTATAAAAAAAATATAGTAACAATTATAACATCAAATTAGTTTTATTAAATCTAACATTAATATATTTTGATAGTTTTTTATTTTATATTAAAAATATTGTTATATTTTTTATAAATTTAGTTAAAACTAAAGAAGTTTGACTTAAAAAAAGTTAAAACGTCTTATAATATAAAACTGAGATGATAGCTATAAGCGTACGTAAAAATAAAATTAGAATTGCTTCGTTAGTTTCAAATTAATTGTCATGCGAGATTTGCCCTAAGTCAATCATAACTATCTTTGCCATTAAATTTTAAAAATCTATGTAGTTTAACAAAATATGACTTATATATTATGAAAGTATTTCTCATGATGAATCTAAAAATATAAATTCTACAAGTTAAGCTATACGAGTTTATAAAAATTGATAGTCAAAGATTACATAAAACGATAAGTAATTTGAAAAAGAGAGTAACATATATCATAGACTAGTTTTTTTCCTCTCTTTCTCTAAGCGATATATTTAGTGTATTTATCTTAAAGTACGTACGTAGATAGCTCTTGTATAAGAGCCGACTCTTCTTTTACTCGGTGTCTTCTCCACATTATCACATGTGCTTGCAGCCTTAAAATATGCATCGTTTAAATTAATGCTCTACATAGCCAAAAAAATGAAAAAGAAAAGGAAAAAAAAGGGTAGCAACTGATGAGTGCGTGCGTGTATACATGTCCACACGTATACGCGTACATGTATTATTCTTCGCGCCCAAGCAACTGAGCTCACTTGAGTACACATGAAGTTCGCTAGAATTGTCTACATCTGTAAAAGTCATGAAAAATATTTCTCGGATACGAGTCTAGTGTAATAGCACCTCTCTTTAATTGCCAATGAAAAGTTGCAAAGTTTAATCTTAAACCCATCATTGGTGTAATCGTTAGATTTGTAAGTATATGATTTCATCCGAAAGGTCTAAATCCTGGTGTCCCATGAATAAGCTTGTTTCGCGTTTACCGTAATACTTGCTTTGTAATGAAAAAAATATAATGTGCTAGCTGAACCTAGCTTAGTTATTTAGGTCCATGATGACAGAACTGACCCAAAGGTTAAAATTAAAATACATGTTTTACGTTACGACTAATTATTATTTTTAAGTAATAGACTAACATACTAGTCAATAACGAGATACATATGATGGCTTCAACAAATTGAAGACATATCGGCTCGGTTTTCTATACTTCTTTAAAAGTCTATAATGATGATTATAATTGAAAGTGTATCTAGGCCCTTAATTGTTTTGATGATTAATGACAATACGATTAGAGATGACTAACAATTTTATTTAAATGAATATGAAAGATTGTTAGTCCGTGACTGACGGAGCTTGAAACTCCTCACCGGGAGACCACGCAGGTCCTCCTTTGCCGGTTCGGCCGGGGGCGCAAGGTGAAATTCTTAGCCCCTGATCCGTGGGATCTCAGCGGGAAAAACGCGTGGACGCAGGTGATTTAGACAGGTTCGGGCCACTAAGGAGCGTAATATCCTACTCCTGTGTTCTGGTAGATCTGAGAGTATGATGGAATCCAGAGAGAGTCCAGAGAGTCCCCGGAGAGTCTCCAGCCAGCGTCCCCTTTTCTTAGGCCTGGGCCTCCTTTTATATGGCAAGGGTCTACCACATGGGCCACGAGCTGCCTAAGAAAGAAAGTATTCTTTTACATTTAGGGCTATCCTATCGCCGGAAGCAGCCTAACAGACGTCGCAGCACGCCTTCGCAGGCCGGGCTACCGCGCCGGTTCATGCCGGAATCTGCCACCCGGGAGGTGGTCGCGCTGGGTGAGGGACGCCCGGCACCGTACTACCCGGAGCGGTCCGTCTTCTTCCTCTCCTTCGCCATGGCGGGTTTGATCCATGGGCGCGCGTCGAGGAGGGACGACGCTCCGTGGAGGCCATGGTGGAGGCCGGCCGTAAGGCGCACAGCCTGCACACCTCACAGCTCGAGGCTCGTCGTAGGACCCTGGCGGAAATCGCTCAGGAAGTGGAGGAGGAGCGGAAGACCGCCCTCATCGCCGCCGCCGTGCTCGACGGGGTGCAGGACGACCTCCGCCTCCAATACGGGAGCCGGATGGCGGAGCTGGAGGAGAAGCTCGATGCCGCCCACGGAATTCTCGACGCCGCCGCCGCACGGGAGCGGCGGGCGGCGGAGATCGAGGCGGCGATCCGCCAGCGCGAGGAGGCCATAGAGGCCCGGACCATGGCGCTGGAGGAGCGCACCGCCATGCTCGGTGGGCGGGCCTCGCGCTTGCTCGTGCAAGAGGCCGCCGTGCGCCGGCGGGCCGAGGCCCTTGACCTCCGCGCCCGGGAGCTGGAGGCGCTGGAGGAGCGCGCCCACGCCCTGGACGCGAAGGAGGCGGCGCTGGCGGCACGCGAGACCGCCGCCGCTACACAGGAGGCGACGCTAGCGGCACAAGAGGCTACCTCCGCCGAGCAGGAGTCCGCACTCCGCCTCCGCGAAGACACGCTCGCCGAGCGGGGGCGAGCCCTCGAGGAGGCCGAGGCCGCGGCGCAGCGGCTGACGGACAGCCTGTTCCTCCGCGAGGCGGCGCGGGAGGAGCAGGCGCGCCGTAATCTGGAAAGCGCCCGTGCCAAGAGGGACGCGCTGAACCAGCGGGCCTCCGAACTCGAGGCGCGGGCAAGGGAGCTGGACGCGCGGGCGCGCAGCGGCGGGGCGGCCGCAGGCCACGGCGATCTGGCCGCCCGCCTCACAGCCGCCGAGGACACCATCGCCAAGCTGCAGGGCAGCCTGGACTCGTCCGCCGGGGAGGTTGAGGCCCTCCGGCTGTCGAACGAGGTGAGGCCCGGCATGCTTCGGGACGCAGTCTCCCGCCTCGATCGCACCGGGCGTCAGGCGGGCATCTGGAGGGGGCGGTACGCAAAGTACGCCGCCAATCAGGGGGGCCTCGCCCAGTGCCTCTCGGAGATGGCCCGGGACCTCGAAAGGCTCCCCGAGGAGATCGAGGAGACGGTTAAGTCTTCCTCAAGGGACCTCGCCCAGGGGACGGTGGAGCTCGTGCTGGCGAGCTACCAAGCCCGGGACCCCGACTTCTCCCCGTGGACGGCGTTGGAAGAATTCCCCCCAGGAACCGAGGCCAACGCGCGCGCCCAAGTCCGGGATGCCGCCGGTCAAATCGTCCACGGCTTCAAGGGGACGGCCCCTCGGCTCGTCTTCGCCCTCGACTCCGACGAGGAGGAGGATGGTGACGATGGTGCCGACGACGACAGCGACGGCGAGGCCGGCGACCCGGGTGCGTCGGAGTGAGCCCCCGGGCCCCCGCATATCTTAACTTTTTACTCCTTCATCTTCTGAGGCCTTTGGGCCAATGCTTGTATATCTGACTTCATCTTATCTGCAATCAAACAAGATTTTAACTTCTATGTTAGTTATGTTTGCTATATGCTTGTGATACGGATGGTCTGTGTCGCGATCCCTTTGCATCTTTGGCTTGAGCGAGGGCTCGTGCTCGGGCCGCAGCCTCAAGCGGCGCGGGTCGGAGCTAGTGCCTGGGGAGATCCGCATATCGAGACTGGCCAGGCCGGGGGCGCGGTGACCGAGGGTTATGAGGACCCGATTGTGGGCCATTGTCGATTCCCCCCCGGAGTTCGCCGCGCCCCGGGGCACGGCTCGGTTCTGGGCCCCGTTTGGCGGTTTAGACGACCCGGGCTGCCGAGGGCAAGGACGAGCACAAGCAGACTGACTCAAGTCAAGATTTTTCAAAAGGAAACGATAGCACAGGCGCAGTCCTTAGGAAATTGAAAATGCTTGTTATTGAAATGCTAGGAAAAAATCAAACAAGTATGTACATGTGGGAGCCCCCGGCCAACCCTGCGTGGCCGAGGGGGACGCGGGGTTGGCCTGAGCCCGAGATACGACACCCGACCCCCTTATGGGTAGAAGCGGCGAAGATACTCGATGTTCCACGGGTTAGGCAGTTCTGTGCCGTCGCCCATGGCCAATCGAACCGAGCCCGGCCAGGGGACGCCGACCGCTCCATACGGACCCTCCCATATTGGTGAGAGTTTGCTCAGTCCAACACGCGTTTGGACGCGGCGTAGGACGAGATCGTCGACACAGAGTGATAGGGCCCGGACATGGCGCTGATGGTAGCGCCGCAGGCTTTGCTGGTAGCGCGCGGCTCGGAGGGCCGCGCGCCGCCTTCGCTCTTCCAGGTAGTCGAGGTCGTCTCGGCGAAGCTGATCTTGATCAGCCTCGCAATACATGGTGGCCCGAGGGGACCTCAGGGTGAGCTCGGATGGGAGGACCGCCTCCGCGCCTGTAACATCCTGAATATTTCGACTTTGGAATACAGAATTAAAAATTTAGAATAACCAAAAATCTCTTTCAAAATACATTCATGTCTGAACTAACTCAATTCGATCTGTCGTTTTTCGTTTACACGTGGGCTAATAGACGAACGTCTGAGGATACGTCGGTATTTGATTTCAAATATTATTTATTCAAGGAGCTATGATTTGCATATGCCAATTATTTTCGAAAAACAAAAACCCTCGGGCATATTTACTTTATAAATAAAGCTATATATCTAAATGTATCACCATTTTGGATAAAACCCATTAAGGGATAGTTTATTAAAACAAATATTGTTCCACTACAGAAATAGCTTTGATTATTTTCTATGAACCTTTATATAGAGTGATAAGCTTTTGTAAATTATTTGCAAAATAATGTCTATTGGTAAAGTATTTACTAGAAACCTTAATTGCGAAATATAAATTCCTAATAGGCTATTTTCAAAGATATGACCTCCTCAGACAAAGTCTAGTCCTAAGCATAATTTTAGTTTACTTGTTAATTGTTTATTTGTGTGTGTCTAGAATCTGTGCCAAAGATCTCGATTAAATCCATCCTTGAGAACCTAAATTCTTGCCATGCATTGAATTCCTTAGTGTTCGAATTTCGTAAATCGATCCTCTTCCTGAATTGAACACCTCTCGGGGTAATATCCCTCCTTTGTCTTCTCGACCATCCATCTATTCTGGTAATTGCGGTTCTCTAATCAAAGTCTCGAGAGCTATTGTCAATTATCGAAATGTCACGTCCCTCCTTGACATCCTTGACTACCACAATTGAATATTAAACCCAACTCTATTTAATCGAAATTTTCTCTGTTCGAATCCTTTTTCCTCATAAATCATTTTATTCAAAATTCCCTAATTTAGTCCCTTCCTCGGAATCCTAGGACTACCGATGAATTCGTATATCGAACGTTGATTCGGTAACGCGGTCCATCCATCCGATTAAATTCGGAGAAATCTCTAAGTCTGATCCTTGCCCATCTAAATGCCAGATTAAATCCAAGAGCTCACTTAACAGTCCAATTGTAATTCAAACTCAAAATTAAATGTCCATTTATACAGTCCCTTTACAATTTTGGAATTTANCGTGCCGCGCGCCGCGCCGCGCCTGCTGCTGCGCGCGCCGCCTACGGCCGATGCCACCCTGCGCGCCGGCGCCGCTCCGCCGGCCGTGCCGCGCCGTCGCCCGGCCGGCCGCCTTCCCCAGCCGTCGGCCCCGCCCGCTCGGGCTCTCTCCCGGCAGAGCAAGTAGAGAACAGAGAAAGAAGGAGAGAGAGAAAGGAAGGAGAGAGAAGGAAAGGATAAGGAGAGAGGAAAAGAAGAAAAGGAAGAAAGAAAGAAAAAAAAAAGAAAAAGAAAAAAAAAATAAAAGAGGTGGGACCCGCCGGTGGGCCCCACTATCTCTCTCTCCGTGGCCCCCAAACTTTGAAGAAGTTTAAATCAGGTCCCTCTTCTTTGGGCTACCCAACTAGGAAGTCTATAACACCTCCCTCCTCTTCCATCGGGCCGAGTCCATGAAATCTTTTACAAAAGTCCATATCGCGTCCCTCTTCTTTGTCGGGCCGAAGCCCATAAAGTCCGCCAATAAGTCTACAACGCCTCCCCCTACCTCATTGGGCCAAACAGCCTTACAACCTATCCACAAGTCCAAGTTACATCCCTCTTGTTCTTCGGGCCGAAGTCCACCAACAAGCCATCCTCCTCACCAAAGTCTAACATATATCCCTCTACGCACCCAATCCCCTCTATTGAAGTCCATCTTGCCTCCCCAAACCATTCATTCCTGTTGGGTTAAGTAATAAAAAGATAACATCTAATGCTCCTCCCCAGTACTACTTCTGGCAACGACGTCGCCGTGCGCCGCGCCGTCATCTGAACCCTAAGAACGACTAACTTATTGAACGGCTAACCTCTAACATCTAACATTTGACCCATTGGCTCACTAACCCGCTGACTTCTAACTCACTACCCCGCTGACCTCTAACTCACTAACCCGCTGACCTCTAACTCGCTAACCCCTAACCCCTAACCTGCACTAACCCGCTAACATTTATTCCTTAACGCTATGTGTTCGTTTGTTGCCACCGATCGAACACGTAGTGTGCGAGGACGATCCGCGGGCCGACTGTCCCCAGGCTGTACATCGACGACCGTAGTTTCGTGTGAGGACCACCGCTCGGTGTGCCGCTACCCGGCTGCCACAAGGTGAGCTCCTCTCCTGCTGTTCCTCTTTCTTTTGTTTCCTTACCGCCGTTGTTGCCGTGGCACGGTGACGTTGTGAGGCACAACACCATCCCCGTTCCCTACGCGGTTGCCCTCCGCAGCGACCGCCGCTGTGCCGCCGGCCATGCATGCGCCACACAGCTAGCTGGCTGTACGTGTGCATGCATGCAAGCAGCTCACATGCATGCAGCTAGCTAGCCGTGTGTATGCATATGCATGCATGCTTGTAGCTCGCCCAAGCCCTTCACCTCACCATGCGCACACTCTTTTAAAAACAAAACCTGTACGTGAGAAGCTAAGGACAGTCCCACCTGTCATACCTTTTTCCTTTTCTTTGTTTTAAAGCTTTTTCAATCTTTCGAATTCCATATCTCCCTCGTTTTAAGTCGGATTTGAACGAAACTTTCGTCAAAATCTTTCTAAAATCAAGATCTACACAATGGCACTAGTTTGGTTATTTTTGATTGTTCTAGAATTTTTGGCTCTTTTTGTGTTAGCGAGTAGTTTGTGACGTTAGTATTCAATCGGACAGGGTACATCTGCGAGGAGGAAACTGAGCTAATTGAGAACGAACCTCCAATTGAGCAAGGCAAGTCACTACGCCCCCTTCCTCGAACATGTTGATCCTATTTTTATAAATGTGTTGATTGCAAATAAAATTGCATGCTAATTATAAAACGCGTACCTACATTTGCTTAAAACCTTACCTTTGATATTGTTTATCCTTATGTATTTACACACCTTTGTTACCTGAGTATATTACTTTACGCGTGATTATTTACTCACTGCTTAGCCCTGCTTACATAGACGTTATACACTCCATATGTGGGATATGTGGATGTGGTTACACTGATCACTCGATGGGAGTGATTAATAGAGATCGGGTGGAGACATAAGCGCCAACCACAGCATAAAAACCTTTGTGAAAACCCAAAAACTTAATTAAACAAAAGTGATTTCGACTGGGGCGGCACGGATAGAATATGGGTGGTTCTGGGAACGGTAAGCCGCCGACCCTGGTCAGTTAAGGACCGAGTCAAGAAGCTAAGCAGGAAACGAACCGAGTACGACCACACTTCTTGAGTGGGGTTAGACCCGGTGGACTAGGTTATTCTCGTGGGGTGGCACCCCAGACATGGTAGGTTCTGGATATCGGTATGGAAATGTGGAAGTGTGTGGTTTAATGACGTCAAGCTTTATATATGTATGATGTAACCTTCAATCTCGGGAGCGCCAGGACTCCCCTCACAACCGGCTCGAGGTAGGAATGTGGCGCCGGGGGTGCAATGGGGATTCATAGTCCTTGGAGCGGGTGCCGCCATGCGAGGGTAACTGAAAAACCGGGCCGTGACAAGTCTCATGTGTTGGGTGCGTCACGGAGTGTGGGATTAAAAGCGTACATCCACTGCAGTGTGAGTAAACCAAACTATTCGAATAGCCGTGCTCGCGGATATGAGCGCCGGGACTTGCATTACTCTTGACTAGCCTCGTCAATTTATAATATTGCTAAAATATGATGGGTATGGAAGGCGTGACCTTGCCTGATGTGCAAAAAGGTCGTAGTGGTTAAAACTGTGGAAATTGGATGCGAGGGTAAACCGGACTAAGCGAGGCTTGGGGAAGGTGGATGAACCCTCGCAGGTTAATGACAACTTCAACTTAACGTGGTTTTCAGTTAAAACTGTTATGGCATAGGTTTGTGAAATAATTTGTGAAAACTAGCTTTATGCAAATAAACCAAGCCATCCTTGAACCCCTATGAACATTATATGCATTCTGCAGTGGTGGCTTGCTGAGTACGGTTGGTACTCACTCTTGCTTATTTACATCTTTTAGAAAGGTGTTGGTGTCGACCTGTACATGTGCTATGCTGGCAAGGAGTTACCGAGGACGGTGGAATAGGGACCTAGGTTCACCAGTCGATGCGTGTGGGATAAGATGGACCGCCGCTGCTTCGCTTCCGCTACTTCATTTAGTTGTTTTGGTATTTTGTGTTGCTGTCGACCATGCTTGGTCTATTCGGGTTCCATTTGGGCTACCCTTGTATTATTAATATATTGTAAGACCTGTAAGACGATGTCAGCTTGAGATATACAACTGTGCCATGTGTGTACCATCTACTGATCCAGGGAATGGTATTGTAATACACATGAGGTTCCCGGTATACAAAACCGGGGGCTCACAGCGCCGTAGACGAGGAAGAAGGGCGTTTCCCCTGTCGCTCGGCTTGGGGTGGTTCGGTTCGCCCAGAGCACCGCTGGTAGCTCCTCGATCCACGAATCGCCATGTTTCTTGAGAATGTTGAAGGTCTTGGTTTTGAGGCCCTTGAGGATTTCCGCGTTGGCGCGCTCCACCTGGCCGTTGCTTTTGGGGTGGACGGGTGAGGCGAAACAGAGCTTGATGCCCATGTCTTCGCAGTAGTCGCCGAAAAACTCACTGGTGAACTGGGTGCCGTTGTCCGTAATGATACGGTTAGGCACCCCGAACCGAGCAGTGATGTCCTTCATGAATTTTAGCGCCGAGTGCTTGTTGATCTTGATGACCGGATAAGCCTCGGGCCACTTAGTGAACTTGTCGATTGCGACATACAGATACTCGAACCCGCCCGGGGCTTTCCTGAAGGGACCCAGGATATCCAGCCCCCAGACAGCAAACGGCCATGAAAGAGGTATGGTCTGCAGGGCCTGAGCCGGCTGATGCGTTTGCTTGGCGTGAAACTGGCACGCCCTGCATCGTCGGACCAAGTCCGCTGTGTCGTGGAGCGTCGTCGGCCAATAGAAACCCTGGTGAAAGGCCTTGCCGACCATGGTGCGCGAGGCGGAGTGGGCTCCGCACTCGCCTTCATGGACATCGACAAGAAGCTCGACGCCTTGTTCCCGAGGAATGCATTTCAGGAGGACTCCGTTGGCCCCGCGCCGGTAGAGGGCCCCTTCCACCAGCACGTAGCGCTTGGAGATGCGATTGACGCGTTCACTCCCTTCGCGGTCCTCGGGTAGAGTCTGATCTTTGAGGAACGCCTGGATCTCAGCCATCCAGACGATCAATCTTGGGGGGCCGGGCTCGGCCCCCCGGGTCCCGAGGCCTGGACTCCGACGGGCCTCGGGGGCCGCACAGGCGCGTCCGTCTCCCCTTGGGGGTCGGGTCACGCCGACGGCTGGGCCAGCCTTTCTTCAAAGGCGCCCAGTGGGGTCAGGGCTCGCGATGAAGCGAGCCTCGAGAGTTCATCGGCGACCACGTTATCCCGTCTGGGCACGTGCTGAAGTTCTAACCCGTCGAAATGGCGCTCCATACGCCGCACCTCGCGGACGTAGGCGTCCATCTGCGGGTCGGAGCACCGGTACTCCTTGGAGACCTGGTTAACGACCAACTGGGAGTCGCCTAGAACCAGGAGGCGGTGGATCCCCATTCCGGCCGCCACTCTAAGTCCCGCAAGGAGCCCCTCGTACTCCGCCATATTATTGGTTGCCCGGAAATCTAGGCGAACCAAATATCTAAGGACATCTCCACTCGGCGAGGTCAAGGTGACCCCCGCGCCGGTGCCCTGAAGGGCCAGGGAGCCATCGAACTGCATCACCCAGTAGGTGGCGTGAGGCAGCTACGAGGGGCTCATGTTGGCCTCGGGGGCGGAGAGTCCGAGATCTGGCTCGGGAGCCGGGGTCCATCCCGCCATGAAGTCGGCGAGGGCCTGGCTCTTGATCGTGTGGCGTGGCTCGAAGCGCAAGTTGAATTCGAAGAGTTCGATTGCCCATTTTACCACCCGTCCAGTACCCTCTCGGTTGCGTAGGATTTGACCGAGGGGGTAAGACGTGACCACCGTGACCCGATGCGCCTGGAAATAATGGCGCAGCTTCCTCGAGGCCATCAGAATTGCGTAGAGCATCTTCTGGGCCTGAGGGTATCGGGTCTTGGCGTCCCGCAGCACCTCACTAACGAAGTAGACGGGCCGCTGCACCTTCCGACGGGGCCTGTCCTCTCCGTTGAGGGCACCGTTCCCGGGGCGCTTGTCATCCAAGAGGCCTTGCCGGGCCCACTCAGCTTCGGTGCCGACGACCTCGGGGTCGAAGGGCGTCGGGCGCGGCCTTCCCGCAGTGGCCCCGGGGCCTTCCTGGGGGTCGGGGGCGTCCGGCACCATCGGACGAGCGGGCAGAGGGCCACATCCGGTCGTCAGGGGCCTTAGGCCACCGTCCGGCTCGGGGGCCTCTCCTCCCTTCTCTGTCCCGGGTCGGCTCGACACAGGGTGGGAGCGCGCGGGCCGAGAGCTGTCCTCGTCGCGCTCCACAACCAACACCGCGCTGGCTACTTGCGGGGTTGCCGCCAAGTAGAGTAGCAGCGGCTCATCGGGCTCCGGGGCGACCAGGATCGGGGGGGAACTGAGGTACGCCTTCAACTGGGTGAGGGCCCGCTCAGCCTCCTTCGTCCAGGTAAACGGCCCGGAGCGCTTAAAGAGCTTAAATAGGGGCAGCGCCTTTTCTCCCAGCCTCGATATGAATCGACTTAAGGCAGCCATGCATCCGGTGACGCATTGCATGTCCTTAAGCTTGTTGGGGGGGGCGCATCCGCTCTATAGCTCGTATCTTCTCGGGGTTGGCCTCAATGCCTCGGGCAGAGATCAAGAATCCGAGAAGCTTGCCCGTAGGCACACCGAACACACACTTTTCGGGGTTCAGTTTTATGCGGGCGGAGCGGAGACTTTCGAAAGTCTCCGCTAAATCTGAGAGCAAGGTCTCTTGGTTGCGCGTTTTCACAACCAAGTCATCGACGTAGGCCTCAACATTGCGTCCTATCTGACTACCTAAAGAAATACGAGTAGTACGTTGAAAAGTAGGACCTGCATTCTTTAACCCAAAAGGCATGGTTGTATAACAATAAGTTCCTACAGGGGTAATGAATGCAGTTTTTTCCTCATCCTCCCTAGCCATGCGAATCTGATGATATCCTGAGTATGCGTCTAGAAAACACAAAAGGTCGCACCCCGCGGTGGAGTCGACAATTTGATCTATGCGTGGCAGGGGATAAGGGTCCTTAGGACATGCCTTGTTGAGGTCGGTGTAGTCGATGCACATCCGGAGCTTGCCGTTCGCCTTGGGGACGATGACCAGGTTCGCGAGCCACTCCGGATGGATGACCTCACGGATGAATCCGGCCTCCAAAAGCCGCGCCACCTCCTCGCGGATGAAGGCTTGGCGTTCCGGGGCCTGCCACCGTACCTTCTGCCGGAAGGGCCTTGCGTCCGGCCGCACGGCGAGACGATGCTCGTTCACCTCCCTGGGGACCCTGGGCATGTCCGCCGGTCTCCACGCGAAGACGTCGGCGTTTGTCCGCAGGAAGGAGACGAGCGCGTCTTTTTATTTGTCGTCCAGGAGACCACCAATCTGGGTGGTCTTGGACGGGTCGTCGCCCAGGGCGACCTCCTTCACCGGGACCTCGTCGCCTGAGGCCATCCGCTACCTCGGGGCGGGCGAGGTGGAGGCGCCGGGCCTCTCGTCGCCGCCCGCGGGCTTGGACACCGCGGCGAGGCGGTCCGCGCGCTGCTCCATACAAGCAAGCGCGACTTTGAGGTCGCTGTGGACGGTGATGGGGCCACTTGGGCCTGGCATCTTCATCTGGAGGTAGGCATAGTGGGTGACCGCCATGAACTTCACCAACGCGGGCCTTCCCAGGACCGCGTTGTAGGGCAGACTGAGGTTCACCACATCGAAGTCCACCCGCTCGGTGCGGAAGTTGGCGGGGCCACTGAAGGTGACCGAGAGGTCGATGTGACCTAGCGGCCAGGTGTGCCCTGGCGTCACGCCAATGATTGGCTGGGACGGCCGGAGCTCCATCCCCGGGGCCTTGATGGCATCAAAAGCCATGTGGGAGAGGATGTTGAGAGCTGCGCCACCGTCTATCAGGACGTGCCCCAACTTCACGTTGCAGACGGTGGGGGAGACCACCATCGCGATCTGTCCTCCCCGGGCAACGTATGGCGGGTGGTCGGTCCGATCAAAGGTAAGGGTGACCTCCGACCAACGCGCCCGCCGCGTCGCCTCATGGGTGGGGACTGCGGCCAAAAGCTCTCGCTTCATGGCCTTGAGGCTTCGGCGAGAAGCGTGAGCGCACGCTCCCCCATCAACGGTGGCGACGGTGGCGTCGGGCTCCTGAAAGCCCAGGTCATCATCGCCATCGTCGACGTCCTCAGCGGGGGCCTTCTGCTTGGCCTCACTTCGCCGGTTGGCGGTGGAAGTCGCCGGGGCCTTGCCCTCACGGCGTTCCTGCCTCCTCTCCTCCTCCCACTTCCTCGTTCGCTCGGCCAAGCTTTTGACCGCGCGGCAGTCGGCGAGGTCGTGGAGGGAGGTGTTGTGCATAGTGCACCACCTGCCGGCCGGGCGCTCTCTGCCGGTAGCGCCGGCCTCCTTCTTTTTGTCGCCCACGGGCCTCCCCTTTCTGGGGGCCCGCGAAGCACCCTCGGCGGCGAGGACATGACCCTCATCGTCGGAACGGGCCAACCTTTTCTTCCTCTACCTGTCCTGCCGCCCTGAACGAGCGGCGGACTCGAGGGCAGCCGGAACCGCCGCTCCAGAGCCGAAGGAGTTCCAGGTCTAGGCCTCCTCCTTGCGAGCCACACGGTCCGCGAGCTCGAAGAGCTGTGTGGTGGTCTGGGGCTCCTTGGAGGCGATCTTTTTGAGCATGCGGTTGTGCTGCACGCCCCCCCTGAATGCGTAGATAACCGCATGTGCAGGGATGCAAGGTATGGTGTTGCGGACTTGACAGAACCGCTGAATGTACAAGCGGAGAGACTCGTCGTCCCTCCGCTGTACCGCGTGCAAGTCCGCCTCTTCGCCTGGGCGCGGATATGTGCCTTGGAAGTTCGTAGTGAACTGCTGGCACAAGTCCTCCCAGGAGTGGACCGACACGGGTGGCAGGTTCATTAGCCAACCCCGCGCCTGGCCCTTCAGGGCCATTGGGAAGAAGTTCGCTATGACCCTGTTGTCATCCCCCGAGGCTTCTATTCCAGTCGTGTAGATCTGAAGAAACTCAGCGGGGTTGACGCTCCCATCATATTTTTCGGTGATGGTGGGCCGGAACCTCGGGGGCCAACGGACATTCCGAAGGCTCGCCACAAAGGCTCGACAGCCGGTACCACCAACCGGGGACACGGGGGGCCGGCCCCCGTGACCGGAACTAGGCGCCCTAGAGGAGGAGGCGCCTTTCGTTGCATGGGCGGCGCGACGAGCGTCGCACCGGCGCTCGATATCGAGCCGGGCGTCTGGCCCCCCATGCATATTCCCATGAGTCGGAGGCGTTGACGAGGGAAGTGCGGACGAACGGCGAGTGTCGGCCGTCGCCCATCGTGCCCTCCGCCTCGACGACGTAGAGCCAGCGGTGGTAGCGCCAGAGGTCCCGGTGGCGGAAGACCGCCTGCCGGTGCCTAGGCGCCGTTGCGCCGTCATGACCACGTCATCCAGCCAATATTGGGCCGGGGTCTCTGGATCGGGGACGACGGGCGGGTGATGCAAGAGCGCGCCCGCCGCCTGGAGCGCGCCCTGGGGCGTGCCGCCATCACCATAGGTGAGGCGACGACGCACTCCGTCTCGCCGTCCTCCTCCATCGCCTGCGGGCGGTGAGGTCGCGGATCCCTCGACTTCCTCAAGCGCCTTTCCCCGCCCAAGGTTCCGGCGGGAGGGGGACGACGGGGTGCGAACCCGATGGCGCGGGTTCTGCTCCTCGCCATCACCGCTAGCGCTCAAGGAAGGATCGTACGCCACTGCCTCTTCGGCCATAGGGCTGACCTGGCGAAGTTTGGCGCACACGAAAGGAAATGGGGGCTCAGAAAAACGCACGCACCCCCCTACCTGGCGCGCCAGATGACGGAGCTTGAAACTCCTCACCGGGAGACCGCGCAGGTCCCCTTTGCCAGTTCGACCGGGGGCGCAAGGTGAAATTCTCAGCCCCTGATCCGTGGGATCTCAGCGGGAAAAACGCGTGGACGCAGGCGATTTAGACAGGTTCGGGCCGCTAAGGAGCGTAATACCCTACTCCTATGTTCTGGTAGATCTGAGAGTATGATGAAATCCAGAGAGAGTCCAGAGAGTCCCCAGAGAGTCTCTAGCCAGCGTCCCCTTTTCTTAGGCCTGGGCTTCCTTTTATATGGCAAGGGGCTACCATATGGGCCACGAGCTGCCTAAGAAAGAAAGTATTCTTTTACATTTAGGGCTATCCTATCGCCAGAAGCAGCCTCTGACAGACGTCGCAGCACGCCTTCGCTCGGTCAGTCGACCCTTCCCGGGGGACGCCCGTTTCAACCTTCATTAAATGGCGGGTGACTTCTGCGTCTCGCCTGCGCCGGAATCGGGAAAGCATCTGACCGGAGCTGACATACCAACTCCGGGAGTTGGCATACCAACTCCGGCTGAGAGACGAGAGACTGAGGGCTCTCATCATTCTGATGGGACGGGGCGTGGCGTGCAGCAGGCCGCCTGGCGCGCGCGCGGCGCACAGGCATCCTGGCACCACCTAACCCGCGATCTAACCGGTCTGCGACCGGTCACGCACCGTGACCGGTCACGGACCGGATATGCACGTGCCACGCCACATTAAATGCAGCGCAGTGCGCCTGTCTGGACCGCCATAAATGTGGTTAGGTGGGCTCCGTCGAGCTCACCTAACCTACGCTCGTGGCACCAAAGCCACAGGGGATTGGGGCGCCCCAGGCATCGAGGCAGAAATGGGAGCGGCCCGACCCGGGGGGAAACCGGGAGGGCAGCCGCCACGTCACCCTCGGGCCCGACCCCCCCTAGGGGAACAGGCCGCATGGATCCCTGTGGCCGCCCTTCCCTTTGGTCTCGATACCCCCAGTCCCATGTCACCGACAGTGACGTTTTGTAGCGCAATGCATAACTCAAAGAATACGAGAAAATCATGAGTTGCGGTGATGATCAAAGGTTGTATTGTTTATTTTCATCTCTTTAGGTCATTAGGAAAACCGCACTATTAAGAGGAATGATGCATTGACATATAAGGAGTGATGAAAGTGCTCGAAATCATTTCTAAGAAAATGTTTCTCCTCAGTTTCTACATTCTGGAAATTTTCGGAGTTGTCCGAAAACTATTTTCGGAACTTCCAAAAATAGACAAAACCAATTTTTGACTTCTGGAAATTTTCGGAGTTATCCGAAAGTGATTTTCGGAACTTCCGAAAATCACCGAGAAGCAAAGTTCGGTTCTGTGAATTTTCGGACTTGTCCGAAAGCAATTTTTGAAACTTCCGAAAATGGCAGTGAAGCTTCTGTAAATTTTCGGAGTTGTCCGAAATCTTTTTTCGGAATTTTTGAAAATGTCTGCAAACCAAAATTGCTCCTAGAAATTTTCTGACTTGTCCGAAAGGGATTTTCGGAATTTTCGAAAATGTCCAGAAGGCGGTTTTGGATCTGAAAATTTTCGGATATGTCCGAAATTAATTTTCGGATTTACCGAAAAATGCAATTATTATGCATAACGGGCAGATTTGGAGCTGTGGCTATAAATAGTCCACTCTCTCCACTTGTGAGGGCTGCTGGTGACATTGAATATTTTCGTGCCATTGGCTTGTTCATCTCGTGATTCACTCTTGAACCTTGCTTTCTTGTATTCCCTTCTCACCCGTGCTCGATTCGGATTTGGTGTGTGTGTGAGAGTTGTGGATTCAAGTTTGTGTGAGTGCTTGTTGGCTTTGTGAAGATTTGTGAGCACTTGCATCATCTCCGTGAGTTCTTTGCTTCATTTGTTACTCTTGGAGGTTGAGGACTCCTAGGCGGCTAGGTGTCACTTCCGAGCCACCGATCTACTTGTGGTTGGCCGGGAGAAATTTGTGAAGGTCGGATCTCACCTTCGAAAGGGAAGAGACACCACTAGTGGAAGGAGGAGTGCTTTATGCAACCTCTCGAGGAAAGGGTTAGTGAAGACCCGGCTCTTTGTGAGCTCCTTAACGGAGAGTAGAATCCCCTCAAGGATTTGAACTCCGGGAACAACTCATCTTGCTACAACTTTGGTGATATTACTTTTCTCACTCCTCTAGCTTTGCTTGATTGTGCCGTTATAGATCTAGTTGCTGTTTGTGCTAGCATATTCTTGTTGTAGGCGGCTAGATCTAGAGTTTGCTTTAAAATGCGCTTACTCTGCTATTTTCGGAACTTCCGAAAATCATTTTCGAAAATTCCGAAAATTCGTGTTTCCGCATTTACTTAAGTTTTTGAATTAGCCTATTCACCCCTCTCTAGGTCTAATTGACTCTTTCAGTAATGATGATGACAGTGAATCTGTCATTCCATTATTGCTTTTACAGTTTTTACAAATTGCCTCCTGATTTTTTCTATTACTATGGTATAGTCTAGCATTTGGTCCAAATAAATGAATAACGGATAATCAAATAAACAAACAAGTGATACTAAATATTTGTTAAAAATATATTTTGCTATGACATATTATAACATTTTTTTCTTCTGCCTATAGTAAAATTTGGATATTTTGATAGGTTTTAAAGATGTTTATAAGGTAGCGTAGGACGAGTGCGCTTGTATAGGAGTACATGCAATTGTACCGTGTTTTAAAGAAAAAAACTGTATTTTGTACTAGCTTAATCAGCGTCAGTTCTTGCGGTAGCCAAGTGCAAAATGTAGGTAGCTGAAAACCGTATTCCATTTCTCATAAAAAAGAAAGAAAGAAAACTGTGGCCTGGAACAGATTGTAAAGGAACTTAACAAGCCTAAAGGTGTGTCTAAGAGGAGAGTAAAAAAAAGATTGAGAGATACGTAAACAAGTAAGTCGTTAGTGTATGATTAATTATGTATTAATTATTTTAAACTTAAAAAATAGATTAATATGATTTTTAAAAACAACTTTTCTATATATTTTTTTATAAAAAAATACACCGTTTAGAAGTTCGGAAAGCATGCGCGTGGAGAACGAAAAAAATCTTCTCTCTTTGTCTATGGCTCAAATGCAGCATTAACTGTTGGAGAAAGCCAAGCCCAATAGGCCGGATCAGATACTAATTAGGACTTCACTAGATCACAGCCCATGAATCCAGCCCAAATTTCCGGGCTTTATTAATTTCACTAGCTGCTTAAATCAGGCCCAAAATCAACATATTAATCATCAAATAAATCCACTCTACTAGATTCAGGCTTTAATTGGAGTATTTCCCAAACTGAAAAAAAAGGAAAAGGAAAGACAGATTAGGCCTTACTACTAGTTTCCAAGGTACGAAAATGACATTTTGCGATTTGCCAACATCAATCCTAGAAAGAGAATTAAAAATATAAAATCTAAATCGAGAGCCTCTCGTTTTAATCGTAACCAACGACGGCATCAAATGATTAGAAGAATCTTACTTAACTATACTACTAATCCATCAAGCAAGTAAAAAAAATATATTTGTACCACCTATACTTCAAATAAAATTTTCTCTTAAATTGCTCATCCGATCTTTGATCTGATTACACCGTTTTATTCGTAACAATTAAATCTTTATAACAAGATATCACATGATTATAATTTGAATGAAAAATTACAAAATACTTTTATAATATATCTAAATTACTTTTAAATTTCATTAAATTACTTCTTAGACATATAAAAGTAAATTCAATAAAGCCTAAAAATAATTTACATATATATTAAGTATAGAGGTAACTAAAAAAAATAACTTGTCACGACATTAAAAATAAATCAATTGTGAGGAAAAAATATAAGTCTATCTAGAAATTAAATTTAATCAACATATTATAGAACTAACCAATAAAGTAAATTGTTCACTGAATATCTAAAAAGTAATTTAATCAACTCTAAAACTAATTTATATATATGATAAAAGTAACTTACATATATAATAAATTAATTTACAACATAAATAATTTACAATATAATATAATCATGTAAGATCTTATAATAAAAATTTAATTGCAATGGACACACTGATATAATCGGATTGTAGATCAGATAAATAATTTAAAAGAAAAATTTATTTGAATTTTAGATGTTAGAAAGTAGATGAGGTCTGTTACAAAAGTAACAGACGAAATTAGAAAAGTAATTAAAACAATTAAAAAGGTGACGCTGATTGGATCACTGAAATTAAAGTTTCGTCCCTGACCATCACTACTCTCTGTCACAAGGTGATTAGTGACGACTCCCCAATTGTCTCAATCGATGCTTCTCACTCTCGTTTTGCTTATACCTTATCCCTGAGCCATCACACATTCACACACACACACCTGCCTTGCCAAACACAAAAGTAATCATCATCATCCACATCATAATCACCTTCTTAATTCTTCTCTGATGAGTCACCAATGATTTGCACAGTAGCTGTAGTGCTGTTTGGTGACTCTAGTAATATATACAGGTGCTTAATTAATTGCATGTATTTATTTTCCTAATCTTTCTTGTGAAGTCGCCATCAGATGGTCCATTACGGTAACCGTGTGTATATATGGGTACAATTTCATCAGAAGAGTCATGTCATGCTTTGAGCTTGATGTCAATGTGATGGGGTGCTGTACATTTGTGCCATTAATTAATAAATTAAAACCCAGTTCAATAATCTGGTCAAGAGTGTAATAAACTATTGGATTAGTACTAATTGCTCTTCTCCGTGTAATAAACAACACTGGATTAATTACTTGCCCGGAGTCCGATATGCACAGTTCCATATCACTCCTCAGTACTCCCTCCGTTCCGGAAGACGCGGACGTATTTTAAAATTCAATTACTAACGATTAAGTATAATATAAATTAAATTTTTATTTGTCAAAAATAGTATTATCAAATTGATATTTCAATATATTTTTATATAATTATAATTTTATTTGTTACAAACTTTATAATATATGAAAAATTATAAATTAAAAATTACTTTTAAAATCGCGTCAAGTTTAACCATACTATGGACAGAGTAGCACCTGGTCGGTGCCGACATTGCCATCCTGCAAACTGTACCAGTATTTTACTACTGGAATTTAGCACTAATTGTTTTATACTTTTCTGCATATTAATTATTGCTCACTTGCCAAAGAAAAATTATTTTCTGAGGCAAAAAATGTACTATTTCAGAATTGAATCATGCTAGAAGGAACATGCCATGGTCTGTCTGCTGTGCTAGCAGCTGTACTTTTTGCCTCTTCATCTGCTTCATTCCATAGCATATAGGCCAAATTTTCACAACTCATGTGATCTGTCCACCACAAGGCTAGGTCTCCCTAATCATTAACCTAAGTGTGACATTAATTAAAGAGGCAGTTCATAATCAAGTGATTTGTGAGCAAGTATAGTGCCAGGATCATGGGATCCTGACAAACACAGTTCTTTTTTTCATCAGTCTAACTGTGTCATTATTTTTTGTGTGTCAATCAAGCAAAAACCTTTTCTCTGAACAGTAAAGTATGCAGAAAGTCGTCAACGGAGTATAGTACTAGTAGTAGTAGTAGTACCTGAAAGCTCATGCTTAAGTTGTCAGGGAAGAATAGTAAACAGCACTCCCCATGTGATGATCCTTCTACAACAAAAAAGTTTTTCTGCATGATGCTATGATGATCTTTGAAAAGATTGGAGTAGTAGTGTCATACACTACACAGGGATTACATTACAAGTTCCACGAAAAAGATGATTTTTTTCTCACCTTTCAAGCAACAAACCCTCTCACACACAAAGTAGTTTACCTTTAGCTACATCACTGTGTTGATACTGGTACCTTTTGTGATCTAGGAGTAAGTAATATAATCATATAGGCTTTGATTGTTCGAGCTACGGTTGATAAGTCGTAGAAAATAAACGAAATAACCAAAAGTAATTTATAAATAAAATTTTTAAATTTGTGTTATTAGCAGTTTAAAATATAACGTTAGAAAACATACTATAATGTATCCCTCAAAATTAAGGTTTAGAATTTAAACTATTGTGCATGATATGTTAATAAACAGACGATTTAAAGCCTAGGGTTAAGTGATGTTCAATCCAGGTACTTAACAGTAGGGGTATAAAATTGGTTATTCTTGTAAAAATGCTTTGACAGTTGACACCACTAATCCATTCCAAATTTCCAATACAATGAACAGGAACCAGCCAGGAAAGGAGATGGGGCAGAAGAACCACACCACCATGCTCACAGATGCACACACAGGGCTCCTCCACAGTTTTAATGCTATGACACACTCCCCATCCTTGGAATCTGTTGCATTCAATACAGCTCTCAAAAAACTAAAAGAAAAAAAAGATTTAATGCAGTCCTAGCTAGATCCATCCAAGGCTCCAAAAACACTGTTTGGCTCCCAGTAGCTGAAGTGAACTCCTCTCATTTTCAGAGGGCATTAGTACTCCTCCTCACATGTCTTTTGCTTGCTTGTGTGATTAGAGGAGTAATCAGGAAGAAATAGGGGAGAGATAAGTGTGTGTGTGTGTGTGTGTGTGTGTGTGTGTGTGTGGCAATAAAGGTGAAGTCTTCAAGTTTGCAAATCTTCTCCCTTGCTCCCACAAGATTACAAATCTTGTGTTTGTCTTGTTGCCACTGCCGCTGGTGATAGACTCTACTACTAGAGAAGGCCATAGAAAGGAGATAAGAAGAAACCAAGAAAAGGGAGAAAATAAAGTTGGAGACTTTCTGCTGATATTTTGCAGATATATATAATTTTTTCTCCTCCATCTGCGCTCTCTGGAAAGAAAATTCTGTGCTTTGTGGAGGTTGGGGGGAGGAAGAAGAAGAAGCTTGGAGCTTGAGCTTTCTGAATTTGTAAGTTTTTTGCTCTAATTTTGGGCTACCAATTGGTTTCATTTCTCTAGTGGTGGTGACTAATTTCCCCTTATTTTATTGTGTTGATGGAGGTCTTGGATTTTCTATCTCCTTCATCGCTTTCGCTTACATTTGTTTAGAGATTTGTTCTTTGAACAAGCATGCAGAAATCTCTGAAGACTCTAGTGAAGCTCAACCACCGGTTTCTTAGTGTTTATCTGCTTGTCCCTTTCTCCCCAATTGTGGAATAACTAAGAGGAATCGACATGGGTCTAGTCTTTTATTCCTCAGGATTTGCATCTCCCCCATGAATCTTCCAAGAAATCTGTATCTTCTTCCTTTTTCTAGGTCTTCTCTTGCAAACTAGGATAGGATACAAGATAGTACAAGAAACAGTAAAGGTAAAGTCTTGTGTTCTTTTCCCTGCGATTTCTTCTGAAAAACTCGCCATTTTTTTCTCTGAAGAAGAAAAGCTTGCAGCTGGCAATCTTGGAGTGTTGCTCTCACCAGTGGTTTCTCTGCTTGTTCTCTTCTGATTAATAACAGCAGCTCATTAAATTGTATCTTTTTTTTATTTCTGTTGATGTGAAACGCATCCAATCTCTTGCAATCAATGTGAGGCTTTCACTGGCATGAGCATAAAAAGGGGGGAGAAGAAAGGTGGGAGTCATTAGGTTTCTACTCCTAAAAATTGTTTGTTTCTTGTGTGCAGCAGTTGGTCTAATGGGGGAGATGAACCAGCCGCCGCCGCCGCCGGTGGCCGTGCCGCCGCCGATGGTGATGCAGCCCATCATGCATCCGCCCGTCGGCACCGGCGCCGTCTTCCCGCCGCACGAGCAGTTCCACCATCTCGCCTACTGCGTCCACTCCAACCCTTCCTGGGGTAAGGAACCCAACCCCTGCCTGCGTCCTCTTATCTTTCCTTGTGCGTTTGTGTGGTTGGTGAATGGATTGGATGAATATTCTTTTCATCCCTAAAAATTTGGGAGTTTTCAGGGGGGGGATGTTTGATTTTTAGGAGTATCTGCTGGTTGGGTTTTTGGACTCAAGATATTTTTGCCTTTGGTGTGGTGAGTGGATTTTGAGTGGGGAGCTTCTGTTGTGCTGTGTTTGTATGATTCTTGAATTGGGGTGTCCAGTGATATTTTTTGATGTGTGTTTTGATTTGGAGATGTTTTTTTTAGCACAACTTCTGTTGCACTCCCCGGCTATATTTGAAGAGATTATGGTGTCTACTGGTGCACACTATTGATGTTTTCCAGAGAGTTGTAGCTATTATTATTTTTAGACTAGTAAAAGAAGGAATTGATGGTGGTGATGATTTGCTTTACACCCCACCACTTCATCAGATCTTTAGTGAATGGATCTATGTGGACACATATCTATTGTTTATACATGCTTATGATATTGAATTCTTTGTACATATGTATGTGCAGTTGTCGGTTGACCTAGTGTGAATATTTTAATTGCGAAGGTAATTATTATTGCATTTGTGCAAGCATGGAACTTTTGACTTGTTCATTTGAGATCCCTTGCAATGCACAGGCATGTCAAGACTCTGAAAAGAGTAGTAGGATGTTCAGTTAAATGTGAAACTGCATGACTTGAACCATTCTATGAAGTGCTATCTTGATATTTTAAATTATCAAATGTACTTCTGGAAATTAAACTACTCATGTCGATTCCAGACATAATTAAGACGTATAAAGCTTGTGCTCACTAAATTACTACTGTTGATGTTACCTTCAGTTCAGGTGGCTGCACTTGCATTCCTCCACTATCTTGTGATGCTGGGTTCTACTGTGATGCTTGCATCAACTATTGTTCCTGCAATGGGTGGTACCCCGGTAAGTACATTGTTTATTTTGTTATAAAGAGTTTATTACATACCATTATAGTTCTGTTCTAAAAATTTGGTATTGACCTTTTCCTGCTTGTTGCTAATAGGGGGATAAGGCTCGTGTTATTCAATCCTTCCTATTTATGAGTGGCATCAATACGCTCCTCCAAACACTTATTGGAACGCGACTCCCTACAGTTATGAATGCTTCCTTTGCATTTGTCGTCCCAGTACTGTCAATAGCCAGAGACTTTGAAAAAAATAACTATACAAGCAGTCACCAGGTAGAGTACCGATCTTATTCGTTCAATTATAGAACCTTTTCTTTTATTGGAAAGGCAGGATTTTTTTTAAAAAATGTTTGGAGCACAATCAATTTATTTGTTTATCAAATTATTATTGATTACTTATAACCTATTAGGGATTTTGCAGAGATTTACTCATACAATAAGAGCAACTCAAGGGGCTCTGATTGTTGCTTCTATCCTCAACATGATTCTTGGATTCAGCACAATTTGGGGGGCATACGCCAAGTACATAGCTTATATACTTGTTCTTAGACTACAATAGTCACTTTATGCTAGATTTTTTCAAGGTATTGACGTTTGAATGATTTCTTTCCAGGAAATTCAGTCCTGTAATAATGACCCCTGTTGTTTGCGTTGTTGGTCTTGGGCTATTTGCACTCGGCTTTCCCCAGGTACCATTTCTATATTTTCACAGCAAAATCAAACAGTTCACAAATAAAGGAAAAATGTTCTCTTTGGTTTGCCATGGTAGGTTGGAAAGTGTGTGGAGATCGGGCTACCAATGCTAATCCTTGCAGTTGTTGTGCAACAGGTAATGAATTAATCTCCTTATAGAGCGATTTCTTTTAATAACACTCTTAACCGGTTATATACTATGAAGCTAGCTACGAAACTTACTATTTACTATGCTGTATGCAGTATGTGCCATATTACTTCCATCATTACCATGAGCGAATCACCTTCTTGTTTGAGAGGTATTCGTTGCTTCTTTGTATTGGGATTGTGTGGGCCTTCGCAGCTATCCTTACTGCTGCTGGTGCATACAATCATGTTTCACTCAAGACCCAGCAGCATTGCCGCACTGACAAGTCTTATCTCATATCGGCGGCACCATGGTATGGTTCTCAACTATATTGATTATGAACTGATTTTAAGAGGCTGTAATTTTTTCAGATAGCCAATTCTAATCAACCTTTTGCATACATGCACTTTTAGGATCAAAATTCCATACCCCTTCCAATGGGGTACACCAATCTTCACTGCAGGTCATTCATTTGGAATGATGGGTGCTGTACTTGTTTCTGCTTTTGAGGTTGAGACCAAGGCCCAAAAATGTAATAAGATCTCTTTTGTTTTGTTATATTTTGTGTTTCTAATTTGTGTTATCTCATGTAGTCGACTGGTGCACACTTTGCAACTGCACGTCTAGCTGGTGCAACACCACCTCCAGCTAGTGTCCTTAGTAGGAGTGTTGGTTTGCAGGTGAGTTTTGTTCAATATAAGGTTTTCTGTTCTTACACCACATCTCAGTCTACATTACCATCACTAATAAAATGTCTTGTCTGTATCTTTAAAAACAACTCACCTGCTCATCAATCTCTAACTAGTAATAACGAGACCATCAAATATGGTTGTTTGTACATACTATGCATGACTTTCCTTTGTTACTAAACAAACTGATTTGATCGGATGGATCTGTGGGAGAGCTCTTAGTTCAAGTCCTTGACAATAACTAATGCTATTACCTATATTATTTATTTTGCCATCCTTGCTTTTACTCGTGCCATCCTTGACGACTTAACAATTTTACTCATGTGAAATGCAGGGCATTGGAATGTTCCTAGAAGGTATCTTTGGCGCTCCAGCTGGTTCATCTGTATCAGTGTAAGGGGATCTCAACTTTTGTGCCTTTTCTACGAGTTTATTATTCTAGAAGACAGTTCCATGGAAATAGATGTTAAATATATATGCTTCAAACAATAAATGCTCAAAATCAGATGTAGTCTTGGTGTTAACAGAGTATCTAGTCCTACTACATTCTAGCTGTAGTTGTACATCGTTCTGGTTAGGTAAGTTTTTTGTGGTATTCAGTTTATTACTCTGGGGTAGGAGCTGATTAGGAACCATAGTACACATGATGAAATGTAAAATTCACAATTTTTATGGCTAGGCCCTATATGAAATTATTCTGTTTATTATCTACAAAACATGAAATTATTCTGTACAACTAGCCATAGCCAACTTGACAGTCCCTGCTTACACACTTAAAAAATGCTTTGCAAACCTTATCGTGGTTAGGAATAGTGGAATATTATACTGGTGGACTTTGATCACATTGCATGAGTAAGATTTAGTTTCTTTATATTTGTGTGCATTTGTGAACTAAAAGGACCCCTTGCCTTCAATATAATGCAGTGAAAACATTGGGCTTCTTGGACTAACAAAAGTTGGGAGCAGGAGAGTGATCCAGATATCAACTGGATTTATGATTTTCTTCTCCATATTTGGTAGTCTGTTGGTCTCATCTTCAGTTGCCAAAGGGGAAAGAGAGTTTTATGTCTGAAATTTGTGAACTTTTATTCATGCAGGGAAGTTTGGTGCCTTCTTTGCATCTATTCCATTGCCAATCTTTGCAGCAATTTTCTGTATCTTATTTGGTATTGTTGGTGAGTCAGAATTTTCTTTCTTAGAGGCCTTGCATCGATGAATATATATAGCCACGACATGATTTTGTTTATTTTGTCCTAATCTGCTTTTTTTGGCATATCAGCTGCGGTGGGAGTCTCGTACATGCAATTTGCAAACAAAAATTCGATGAGGAACATATACATCATTGGACTCTCACTGTTCCTAGGCATCTCAGTTCCTCAATACTTCAACGAGTATACTGCTTCTGCTGGTACTGGACCTGCCCGAACGAATGCTGGATGGGTATATTCCTCATCCCTTTCGCATGCTATTACACAGCATTATGTTCCGACCATCTGTAATCTGACTGTGGCGATGCATTCTGGAATTATATTATTGGGCTTGCTCCTGTACTCCTATTTAAACAAGTTTATACCTTTGGTGTATTTGAACAAGATGCCTTTATGCTATAGTTACCACTCTTGGTACATGAGTTCTGGTTTCTAAGTCAATCTTTTTTGTTTCTGTTATTGCAGTTCAATGACATCATAAACACAGTCTTCGCATCTGGCCCGACAGTGTCACTGATTGTCGCATCGGTCCTGGACAACACGCTGGAATTTAGAGGCTACGAAAACGACCGAGGGCTTCCATGGTTCATGCCGTTCCTGCACCGTCGGAAAGGTTATTCAGATCCTAGAAACGACGAGTTCTACAGCTTCCCAATCAGGGTCCATGATGTCATCCCGAGCCGATTCCTCTGACGGGCGAGGGTAGCTCCCATTACCTGTGCTTCCGTGCATGTAAATCTCTTTGTTCTTGTTAGCCCTCCTTACTCCTGTGACATGTAGCGATTGGCACCGCCAAGATTAAAAAGTCTCAACTTAGCGGGGATATGGTACAAATGGTTAGGACTTTTGGTTTTCTTTTCTTTTCCCCCCTTTGGGCCAACCATTTGGTTATATGATGGTGTAGAGTTGGTTAAATGATTTTTGGGATGGATCTTTAAAGAATATCAGCCACCTCATTTGTTGATTGCTCAGCCTATGATGCATTGATTCATCGTAACTCTGTAATCACGCCTCCTTTTCTCTGCATTTGATGAGAGAACTTCAGAATCACACCTGATGCACATTGAACTCAGAGGCAGGTCTTTGAATGGATGCATATATAATCAGGTACTCCAGTAAATTCCAGCATTATATCATGCCATCTTCTTTACCCTATAAAAGGAGCACATGAAGTATCAGCAGGCTTGTTTTTCTTCTGATGTTCAGAGAGAGGACCAAGAAGAGTTCATGGAGTTGAGTGAGCCCTGTGTCCAGCTTTACTATGGTAATGGTACTAGGCCATGGAGGCGTCAGGAACTGTGATATAAGTCGGTGGCAAAGCTGTTGCCTGACGATAACCTCTTGTCAAGTGCTGATATGATGGTAGAAACCAGTTCTGTAATATCTGATGACACTATCGCACATTGGCCTGACTGATAATTTGTATCTGCTAAACGAGTGCCCAATGCGATAAATTGGTGCCTAATCTCTAATCACAAAATAAATATGCCATTAATCAGAATCGTCACCTCATAGTCAGTTTTTTGTTTGCTTCGTACTGCCCATCTAATAGAGAGTACTACATTAAGCATGTTGAGCTCAGCTGTACTGGAAGCAAACACTCAATTTTCAGATATGATAATGTCCTTGAGGAAAGTAGAAAGACTCAATTTTTCAATGTATAGTATAGATCAAATTAGAGTGGAACAAAATGAACACAAAAATAAAATACTTCGAGCAGAGTCAAACTACTCTACTGCTAAGTACAAACTGCTAATGGATTATGTCATTGTAACAAATTTCCTATTCCTCTGCAGCTTTGCTCTTGCTCCAATCTTGCACTTCGTTATAGAACTTGTTTATTACCTGCTCACCCCGTAGCTTCTAGCCTTCTACTAGATTCGATTGGTTCGTCACACGATGAAATTGTGGTGTAGAGTTGGTGAATTATTTTTTTGATGACTTCTCTGTTAATGATGTGGATTTTTTATAATAAAATGATTTAAATCTCCGGCTTTTGTTATAAGGCACACAACTATAAGTTTGTCAACAAATAAAAAAGAGACGTAAAGTGATGGGACAAATCCCTAACTCTCTCTTATTATTAACTAGCAATAGATCACATAGATTTAGGCAACAATTCTAATCGAACCATGCCACCCATAATAAAATAAGAAACCATTTAGTATCGATTCTAAGAGTACAACACCATAACATATAGTATCCTATTTCTCCTGTATTAGCATCGTAGATAAAAAGGAGTCAATAGGAAGACATGAAAATAAATTGTATCGGGTTAGACAATTGTTTACCATTAAAAACTTTGTCATTGTGGTAACACCAAATTAACCAACATAAAGCACAAGTTCCAATTAATATGTTCTTTTTCATGGACCTAGGTACTCTAAGCCAATTATTAAAAATATTTTTGGCATTACGAGATGAAGGGATATTAAAAGTAAAGAACACACATCTCCAAACAACTTGAGCAATATGACACTAAAAAAAATGTTGAATTATCTCTTTTGCATAATAGAAACAACAATATTTGTCTCCCTCACTTTTTTAGTCAGGGTATCCTTTGTCGGGATTACTTTGTTACGAAAAAACCACATAAAAACTTTGATTTTTAATAGAACTTTTAAATCCCATAGAATCCTCTTGCGGATTCTAATATTGGAGTTCATAGTCGCAATATATATAGAGGTAACCGAAAATTGGCCATTCCAGTACATCCATTGATTCATCGTAACTCTATGACTGCACCCGTCCTTTACGCTTCATTTGATGAGAAAACATCAGAATCAAACCAATTGCACATTGAAGCAAGCTGCAAGTGAAATGAAGTAGCAGCAACTTATTTTTGTAGCTTAATATTTAGAGAGATGAAAAAGGGGAACTCATGGAGTTGGTAGGCCGGCCTGAGAGGCGTCAGGAACTCTTATATTAGCTGGTGGTTCAGACTGTTTGACTGTGCTTCAGACTGTTTGACTTCTCCACACATGTTTGGCGTACATATGTGCAACTCTTGGTTTGATGCTAGCAACCAGTTTCTGCATCTTGCAGGCTTAGGGTTTCAGAGTTCATACAAGTGAAATGTCGAGTGGATATGATCCCTCAATGTCGAGAATGCGAAATGCAGCTTCTTTCTTCACCGTTGTCTCGCGAAGCTCGCAAAATCATGGTGAACTCTGTAAAGATCAGTTCGTAATGGTTTTGTGTTATCATCTTGTACAATCTTTTGTCTGGATCTGTATGGTTCTGAATCAAGACAGAAAACACAAGTATCCCTCTGGTCCCTTCTCCGATCTAGTCTACTAACCTTATCTATCCTACCTTACCTGTTAATTTCAAAATTTGGTAAGATTTTTTAGTGAATTCGGTTAAAAAAATAATACGATCAGCTGATGGAAAACTTATCCAGAAGAGACTGAGTTCAAGAAGAAATCATGAAGACCCCGACATGACAACTTAATTTATCTATTAATTAGACAAGTTTTGTTTTTAAGAAAGTTTGTGTCATGTTCGATGAGGACTTTATATTTTTTCTTTTATATTAAGAAAAGTTTGTGTTGTGTCCAATTAGGATTCTTATCAACATATAGATATAAATATGTACACCCGGTGTCTTTGTAATTTATCTCTTAGATCAATATAATTTTTGGCGCATTGCCCCCCTCTTTTCCGAGGTTTCTTTTACTATTGGTGGAACTTGGCACCTGACGCGGGGCTGCATCGGCTTCATCTCCGGCGAAGGGGTAAGTCCTAAATTCCATCGGCCTTAACAATCGTATCGGTTATATTGGTGTTGTTCAAGGCTACATCGCATCGATCTCTTGGATTGCTCTGGTTCAGTCGGTATCTTTGCCTACTTGATATTTCAATTCTATCTTTAATTGCATTGTGTTTAGAGACACATCGGTTTAGTTGGAACTGTCTCAGTTAGGTTTGATCTTCTGACTTAGTCAATATTTCTTTACAATTACAATGTTGTTTTAAATAGAATCGTTATGTCCATCACATTAGACAGATCTATCGGCCCATTGCGTATTATATTATCATATACGATCTCGTGCTGCATCGGTTAGGTTCGACCTACTAGATTGTTATTGATAATCTAAATCTTGTTAAGTCGATAGGTTCATGCTAGTGTTTAATTGGAGGGTTAGTCAATCTTATTTGATGTGTTAAATTTCTCTTTGATGGTTTAACTATCTTAGTTAAATTTAATGTATGACCACTTTGATTGGTGTCATATCGGTTTGCTTAAATTTATCAGACAATTATCAACCTTATGCTGCATCGATTGAGTTCGACCTATGGGGTTGTGGTTGTAAGTTAGATTTACTTAAGTCAGTAGGCATCAATCATTGTTTCATCAGGGTTTTAGCTGATGAATTATTTAAATGTTATATCAGCTTATGTCGGAGACATGGGACCGGGGGTATCATGACTAGAGGCTTGAGTAGCCGCGGTCGCCCACGTGGCCCGACTCCCCCGGGGGGGGGGGTCGGGCCCGAGGGTGACGTGGCCACCCCTCCCTCTGTCTCCCCGAGGGGTCGGGCCGCTCCCGTTTCGGCCCCGAGGGCCGGGGCGCCCCGACCCCCTGTGATCTTAGCGCCACGTGTGTGGGTTAGGTGAGCACAGCAGGGCTCACCTAACCGCATTTATAGCGGATCAGACGAGCGCGCCACGCCGCATTTAATGCGGCACAGCGCACGCTTATCCGGTCCGTGACCGGTCGCGGTGTGTGACCGGTCACAGACCGGTCAGATCGCGGGTTAGGTGGCGACAGGCGGCCTGTGGCACGCCTCGCCCCGTCCCATCAGAATGATGAGAGCCTCCTGGCTCTCGTCCCTAGCCGGAGCCGGCGTGCCAACTCCTGGAGTTGGTATGTCAGTCCCGGTCAGATCCATTCCAGACTTCAGCGCAAGCATGGCAAGGAAGTCGCTTGTTGAAACGGGCGTCCACCGGGAGAGCTGGCGAGCGGGGCAAGAGGCCTGTACTGTGCCTGTCAGAGGTCACTTCCGGCTGTAGACTAGCCCTGATTGTAAAAAGAATGTTTTCTTTCTTAGGCAGCTAGAGGCCCATGTGGTGACCCCTTGCCAGATAAAAGGAGGCCCAGGCCTAGGAAAGAAAGGGGGGGGACTCCGGCGAATACGCTCTGGAGACCGAACTCTCTTTGTATTGTTGGAGACCCTCAGATCCACCAGAACACAGGAGTAGGGTGTTACGCTTCTCAGCGGCCCGAACCTGTCTACGTCGCCCGTGTTTTGTGCGTTTCCTCTCTCGCTGACGTTCCTCAGATCGAGGGCGAAGAACCTCACCTAGCGCCCCCGGCCGAACCGGCAAAGGGGGGCCCGCGCGGTCTCCCGGTGAGGGGCTCCACGCTCCGTCATCTGGCGCGCCAGGTAGGGGGCGCGCGTGTCTTTCTAAGCCCTCATCCTCTTTCGTGTGTGCCAAGTTTCGCCCGGTCAGCCCTATGGCCGAATGGGCAGTGGCGCACAGCCTCTCTCCGAGCGCTAGCGGTGATGACGGGGAGCAGAACCCGCGCCGTCGGGCTCGCACCCCGCCGTCCCCCTCTCGCCGAAGTCTTGGGCGGGGGAAGGCGCTCGAGGAGGTCGAAGGATCCGCGACCTCGCCGCTCGCGGGCGACGGGGGAGGACGGCGAGGCGGGGCGCGTCGCCGCCTCGTCTACGAGGACGGCGGCACGCCCCAGGGCGCGCTCCAGGCTGCGGGCGCGCTCCTGCGTCACCCGCCCGTCGTCCCCGATCCAGAGACTCCAGCCCGGCGTTGGCTGGATGACGTGGCCAACTTGGTCATGACGGCGCAGCAGCGTCTAGGCGCCGGCGGGCGGTCCTCCGCCGCCGGGACCACTGACGCTGCCGCCGCCGGCTCCATGTCGTCGAGGCGGAGGGCACGGCGAACGACGGCCGATACACGCCGTTCGTCCGCCGTTCCCTCGTCAACGCCTCCGACCCAAGAAGATGTGCGTGGGGGGCCGGATGCCCGGCTCGATATCGAGCGCCGGCGCGACGCTCGTCGCGCCGCCCACGCAACGGAGGGCGCCTCCTCGTCCGGAGCGCCACTTCGGTCCGGTCACGGGGGCCGGCCCCCCGTGTCCCCGGTCGGCGGTGCCGGCTGTCGAGCCTTTGTGGCGAGCCTTCGGAACGTCCGTTGGCCCCCAAGGTTCCGGCCCACCATCACCGAAAAATACGACGGAAGCGTCAACCCCGCCGAGTTTCTCCAGATCTACACGACCGGGATCGAGGCCGCGGGGGGTGACGACAGGGTCATGGCGAATTTCTTCCCCATGGCCCTGAAGGGTCAGGCGCGGGGTTGGCTAATGAACTTGCCACCTGCGTCGGTCCACTCTTGGGAGGATTTGTGCCAGCAGTTCACCACGAACTTTCAGGGCACATATCCGCGCCCAGGCGAAGAGGCGGACTTGCATGCGGTACAGCGAAGGGACGATGAGTCTCTTCGCTCGTACATTCAGCGGTTCTGTCAAGTCCGCAACACCATACCATGCATCCCCGCACACGCGGTGATCTACGCGTTCAGGGGGGGCGTGCGGCACAACCGCATGCTCGAGAAGATCGCCTCCAAGGAGCCCCAGACCACCGCGCAGCTTTTTGAGCTCGCGGACCGTGTGGCCCGCAAGGAGGAGGCCTGGACCTGGAACTCCTCCGGTTCTGGCGTGGCAGCTCCGGCCGCCCCCGGGTCCGCCGCTCGGTCAGGGCGACGGGACAGGAGGAGGAAGAAGAGGTCGGCCCGTTCCGACGACGAGGGTCATGTCCTCGCCGTCGAGGGCGCTTCGCGGGCCCCCCGAAAGGGGAGGCCTGCGGGCGACAAAAAGAAGGAGGCCGGCGTTCCCAGCAGGGAGCGTCCGACCGGCAAGTGGTGCACCGTGCACAACACCTCCCTCCACGACCTCGCGGACTGCCGCGCGGTCAAAAGTTTGGCCGAGCGGACGAGGAAGTGGGAGGAGGAGAAGAGGCAGGAGCGCCGTGAGGGCAGGGCCCCGGCGGCTCCCGCCGGCAACCGGCGAGGTGAGGCCAAGCAGAAGGCCCCCGCCGAGGACATCGACGATGGCGACGATGACCTGGGGTTTCAGGAGCCTGAGGCCACCGTCGCCACCGTCGATGGGGGAGCGTGTGCTCACGCTTCTCGCCGGAGCCTCAAGGCCATGAAGCGTGAGCTTCTGGCCGCGGCCCCTACCCATGAGGCGACGCGGCGGGCGCGGTGGTCGGAGGTTGCCCTCACCTTCGACCAGACCGACCACCCGCCGTGCGTTGCCCGGGGAGGACAGATCGCGATGGTGGTTTCCCCCACCGTTTGCAACGTGAAGTTGGGGCGTGTCCTCGTGGACGGGGGTGCAGCCCTCAACATCCTTTCCCCCGCAGCCTTTGATGCCATCAAGGCCCCGGGGATGGTGCTCCGACCGTCCCAGCCGATCATCGGCGTGACGCCGGGGCACACCTGGCCGCTGGGTCATATCGACCTCCCGGTCACCTTCGGTGGTTCCGCCAACTTCCGCACGGAGCGGGTGGACTTCGATGTGGCGGACCTCAGTCTGCCCTACAACGCGGTCCTAGGGAGGCCCGCGTTGGTGAAGTTCATGGCGGCGGTCCACTACGCCTATCTCCAGATGAAGATGCCGGGCCCCGGTGGCCCCATCACCGTCCATGGCGACCTCAAAGTCGCGCTTGCTTGTATGGAGCAGCGCGCGGACCACCTCGCCGCGGCATCCAAGCCCGCGGACGGCGACGAGAGGCCCAGCACCTCCGTCCCGCCCGCCCCAAGGCAGCGGATGGTCACGAGCGACGAGGTCCCGGTCAAGGAGGTTGCCCTGGGCGACGGCCCGTCCGAGACCACCCGGATCGGTGGTCTTTTGGACGACAAATAGGAAGACGCGCTCGTCTCCTTCCTGCGGGCAAACGCCGACGTCTTCGCCTGGAGACCGGCGGACATGCCCGGGGTCCCCAGGGAGGTGATTGAGCATCGTCTCGCCGTGCGGCCGGGCGCAAGGCCGGTCCGGCAGAAAGTGCGGCGGCAGGCCCCGGAACGTCAAGCCTTCATCCGCGAGGAGGTGGCGCGACTTCTGGAGGCCGGATTCATCCGTGAGGTCATCCATCCGGAGTGGCTGGCGAACCCGGTCGTCGTCCCCAAGGCGAACGGCAAGCTTCGGATGTGCATCGACTACACCGACCTCAACAAGGCATGTCCTAAGGACCCTTACCCCCTGCCACGCATAGATCAGATTGTCGACTCCACCGCGGGGTGCGACCTTTTGTGTTTTCTAGATGCATACTCTGGTTATCATCAGATTCGCATGGCTAGGGAGGATGAGGAGAAAACTGCATTCATTACCCCCATAGGAACCTATTGTTATACGACAATGCCTTTCGGGTTAAAGAATGCAGGTCCTACTTTTCAACGTACTACTCGAATTTCTTTGGGTAGTCAGATAGGACGCAATGTTGAGGCCTATGTCGATGACTTGGTTGTGAAGACACGCAACCAAGAGGCCTTGCTCTCGGATTTAGCGAAAACTTTCGAAAGTCTCCGCTTCGCCCGCATAAAGCTGAACCCCGATAAGTGCGTGTTCGGCGTGCCTGCGGGCAAGCTTCTCGGGTTTTTGATCTCTGCCCGAGGCATCGAGGCCAACCCCGAGAAGATACGAGCTATAGAGCGGATGCGCCCCCCCAGCAAGCTTAGGGACGTGCAGTGCGTCACCGGCTGCATGGCCGCCTTAAGTCGATTCATATCGAGGCTGAGAGAGAAGGCGCTACCCTTATTTAAGCTCCTCAAACGCTCCGGGCCGTTTACCTGGACGGAGGAGGCTGAGCGGGCACTCACTCAATTGAAGGTGTACCTCAGTTCTCCCCCAGTCCTGGTCGCCCCGGAGCCAGATGAGCCGTTGCTACTCTACCTGGCGGCAACCCCGCAGGTGGTCAGCGCGGCGTTGGTCGTGGAGCGCGACGAGGACAACCCTCGCTCCGCGCCCCCCCACCCTGTGTCGACTCGACCCGGGAGAGAGCAGGGAGGAGAGGCCCCCGAGCCGAACGGCGGCCTAAGGCCCCAGACGGCCGGAGCTGGCCCTCCGCCTGCTAGTCCGACAGTGCCAGGCGCCCCCGACCCCCAGGATGGCCCCGGGGCCACTGCGGGAAGGCCGCGCCTGTCGCCCTCCGACCCCGAGGTCGTCGGCACAGAAGCCGAGTGCGCCCCGCACGGCCTCTCGGACGAAGGGCGCCCTGGAGATGTGGCCCCTAGCGAAGAGGACAGGCCCCGCTGAAAGGTGCAGCGGCCCGTCTACTTCGTTAGCGAGGCCCTCCGGGACGCCAAGACCCGATACCCTCAGGCCCAGAAGATGCTTTACGCAATTCTGATGGCTTCGAGGAAGTTGCGCCATTATTTCCAGGCGCATCGGGTCACGGTGGTTACGTCTTACCCCCTCGGCCAAATCTTGCATAACCGAGAGGGTACTGGACGAGTGGTCAGATGGGCAATCGAACTCTCTGAATTCGATTTGCGCTTTGAACCACGCCACGCGATCAAGAGCCAGGCCCTCGCCGACTTTGTAGCGGAATGGACCCCAGCTCCCGAGCCCGTCCCCGCCCCCGAGGCCAGCCCGGGCCCCTCGCAGCTGCCTCACACCGCCTGCTGGGTGATGCAGTTCGACGGCTCCCTGTCTCTTCAGGGCGCCGGTGCGGGGGTCGCTTTGACCTCGCCGAGCGGAGACGTCCTCAGATATCTGGTCCGCCTCGACTTTCGGGCGACCAACAATATGGCAGAGTACGAGGGACTCCTTGCGGGACTCAGAGTGGCGGCTGGACTGGGGATCCGCCGCCTCCTGGTGTTAGGCGACTCCCAGTTGGTCGTTAACCAGGTCTGTAAGGAGTACCGGTGCTCTGACCCGCAGATGGACGCCTACGTCCGCTAGGTGCGGCGTATGGAGCGCCATTTCGATGGGATAGAGCTTCGGCACGTGCCCAGGCGGGATAACGCCGTTGCCGACGAGCTCTCAAGGCTCGCTTCCTCGCGAGCCCAGACCCCATCGGGCGCCTTTGAAGAAAGGCTTGCCCAGCCGTCGGCGCGACCCGACCCGCTAGGGGAGACGGACGCGCCTGAACGGCCCCCGGGGCCCATCGGAGTCCAGGCCTCGGGACCCGAGGGGAGCGCTCCCAGCTCCCCTAGATTGATTGCTTGGATCACTGAGATCCAGGCGTACCTCACAGATAAGACTCTACCCGAGGACCGCGAAGGGAGTGAACGCGTCCATCGCATCTCCAAGCGCTACGTGCTGGTGGAAGGGACCCTCTATCGGCGCGGGGCTAACGGAGTCCTCCTGAAGTGCATTCCTCGGGAACAAGGCGTCGAGCTTCTCGTCGATGTCCATGAAGGCGAGTGCGGAGCCCACTCCGCCTCGCGCACTTTGGTTGGCAAGGCCTTTCGCCAGGGTTTCTATTGGCCGACGGCTCTCAACGATGCGGTCGACCTGGTCCGGCGGTGCAGGGCGTGCCAGTTCCACGCCAAGCAAACGCATCAGCCGGCCCAGGCCCTGCAGACCATACCTCTTTCGTGGCCGTTTGCTGTCTGGGGGCTCGATATCCTGGGTCCGTTCAGGCGGGCCCCGGGCGGGTTCGAGTATCTGTATGTCGCTGTCGACAAGTTCACTAAGTGGCCCGAGGCTTATCCAGTCATCAAGATCGATAAGCACTCGGCGCTAAAATTCATCAAGGGCATCACTGCTCGGTTCGGGGTGCCTAACCGTATTATTACGGATAACGGCACCCAGTTCACTAGTGAGCTCTTCGGCGACTACTGCGAAGACATGGGCATCAAGCTCTGCTTCGCCTCACCCGCCCACCCCAGAAGCAACGGCCAGGTGGAGCGCGCCAATGCGGAAATCCTCAAGGGCCTCAAAACCAAGACCTTCAACATCCTCAAGAAGCACGGCGACTCGTGGATCGAGGAGCTGCCAGCGGTGCTCTGGGCGAACCGAACCACGCCAAGCCGAGCAACCGAGGAAACGCCTTTCTTCCTCGTCTACGGCGCGGAGGTGGTCCTCCCATCTGAGCTCACCCTGAGGTCCCCTCGGGCCACCATGTATTGCCAGGCTGATCAAGATCAGCTTCGCCGAGACGACCTCGACTACCTAGAAGAGCGAAGGCGGCGCGCGGCCCCCCGAGCCGCGCGCTACCAACAGAGCCTGCGGCGCTACCATCAGCGCCACGTCCGGGCCCGATCACTCTGCGTCGACGACCTCGTCCTACGTCGCGTCCAAACGCGCGCTGGACTGAGCAAGCTCTCACCAATGTGGGAGGGTCCGTATCGAGTGATCGGCGTCCCCTGGCCAGGCTCGGTTCGGTTGGCCACGAGCGACGGCACAGAGTTGCCTAACCCGTGGAACATCGAACATCTTCGTCGCTTCTACCCCTGAGGAGGGTCGGGTGTCATGTCTCGGGCTCGGGCCAACCCCGCACCCCCCTCGGGCGTGCAGGGTTGGCCGGGGGCTACCACATGCATATACTTATCTTTTTTCTCTTCCGTATTTCAATAAAAGCACTTTCAATTTCCTAAGGACTGTGTCTGTGCTGTCATTTCCTTTTGAAGAATCTTGGCTTGAATTAATACGCTCGTGCTCGACCCTGCCCTCGGTGGCCCGGGCCGGCTAAAACTGCCAAATGGGGCCCAGAACCGAGCCGTGCCCCGGGGTGCGGTGAACTCCGGGGGGGGAATCGGCAAAGGCCCACAATCGGGTCCCCCTAACCCTCGGTCACCGCGCTCCCGGCCTGGCCAGTCTCGACACGCGGATCTCCCCAGGCACTAGCTCCGACCCGCGCCGTTTGAGGTGGGACCTGGGCACGAGCCCTTGTTCAAGCCAAGACACAGAAGGACCGCGACACAGACCATCCTCATCTCATACGCACAACAAACATAACTGACATAGAAATTTCGACTTTATTTGATTGCAGATTAAACCAGTCTATACAAGAAGGGGGCTCGAAGGCCTCGGAAGAAGAAGGAGAAATTATTAAGATTGGCGGGGGCCTGGGGGCTCACTCCGACGCGCCCGGGTCGCCGGCCTCGTCGTCGCTGCCGTCCGCACCGTCGTCGCCGTCCTCCTCCTCGTCGGAGTCGAGGGCGAACGCGAGCCGAGGGGCCGTCCCCTCGAAGCTGTGGACGATGTGGTCGGCAGCGTCCCGGACCTGTGCGCGCGCCGTCCTCGGTTCCGGGAGGATTCTCTTCCAGCGCTGCCCACGGGGAGAAGTCAGGGTCCCTGGCCTGGTAGCTCGCCAGTACGAGCTCCACCGCCCCCCGGGCGAGGTCCCTCGAGGATGACTTGATCGTCTCCTCGAGCTCCTCGGGGAGCCGTTCGAGGGCCCCGGCCATCTCCGAGAGGCGCTGGGCGAGGCCCCCCTGGTTGGCGGCGTACTTCGCGTACCGCCCGCCCCAGAGGCCCGCCTGCCGCCCGGCGCGGTCTAGACGCGAGACGGCGTCCCGAAGCATGCCGGGCCCCACCTCGCACGCCAGGCGGAGGGCCTCGACCTCCCCGGCGGACGAGTCCAGCGCGCCCTGCAGCTCGGCGACGGTGTGTTCGGCGGCTGCGAGGCGGGCGGCTAGGTCGTCGTGGCCCGCGGCCGCCCCGCCGCTGTGCGCTCTCGCGTCCAGCTCCTTCGCCCGCGCCTCGAGCTCAGCGGCCCGCTGGTCCAGCGCGGCCCTCTCGGCGCGGGCGCCTTCCAGATTGCGGCGCGCCTGCTCCTCCCGCGCCGCCTCGCGGAGGAACAGGCTGTCCGCCAGCCGCTGCGCCGCGGCCTCGGCCTCCTCGAGAGCTCGCCCCCGCTCGGCGAGCGCATCCTCGCGGAGGCGGAGTGCGGACTCCTCCTCGGCGGAGGCGGCCTCGTGCGCCGCCAGTGTTGCCTCCCGGGTGGCGACGGCGGCCTCGCGGTCCGCTAGGGCGCCCTCCTTCGCGTCCAGGGCGCGGGCGCGCTCCTCCAGCGCCGCGACGCGAGCCTCAAGGGCCTCTTCCCGCTGACGGGACGCCGCCTCGTTCTCCGCCGCCCACCGCTCCCGGGCAGCGGCGGCGTCGAGGACTCCCCGGGCGGCGTCGAGCTTCTCCTCTAGCTCCGCCGCCCGGGTCCCGTATTGGAGGCGGAGGTCGTCCCGCGCCTCGTCGAGCACGGCGGTGGCGATGAGGGCGGTCTCCCGCTCCTCCTCTACCTCCCTGGCGATCTCCGCCAGGTCCCTACGACGGGCCTCGAGCTGTTTGGCGTGCTGGCGGTAGGCCTTGCGGCCCGTCTCCACCATGGCCTCCACCGAGCGCCGCCCCTCCTCGACGTGCGCCCAAGCCGCGTCGAGCTCCGCTCGCTCTGCCTGCAGGGCCTCCATCTGGGCACTTAACCCGTCCAGCACCGTGCTGTTCGCGGCGGCCAGGGCCTGCAGGAGGGGTTCCGCGCTCAGCGGGGCAGCGGAGGGCAGAGGGGAGAGTCGCCTCGGTGTGGGTGCCACGCGGCTCGGCCCGCCGATCGGCGTGCCGGACTCGGGGGCGTCCCCCGAAGCTGGCTCGTTCCGAGCGTCGCTCGTGGCGTCGGGCCCGAGCGGCGCACCCGCGGCCTCGTCGTGGGTGGCCTCGAGAGTCGTCGTCGCCTCGGGCGGAGTCAGGTCGGGGGCTTGGCGGGCTGCCTGGCGTGCACGCGCCGCCTCTGCCTCCCGGGCGGACTCCCCGGCCCAGCGGAGTTTGGCCTCCTCCCGAGCGGCCTCCTCGGCCTGGCGAACCCGGGCGGCCTCCTGGGCAGCCTCCTCGGCTTCCTGGAGGCGGTCCGCGGCTTCCCGCCGGTTAGCCTCCCGCCTCCGGGCCTCCGCGGTCGCCGTCTCCTCGGCCTCGGACCGGCCGGACTTGGAATGGCGTGGGGGGCGCGACGGGATCTCGCTGAGGCAGAAGAAAAACCAGAGACAAATAGAAACGGATGAGTGAAAACTCGCCTTGGGAGATGCGAGTATAAATACGGCCGCAGTGGGCGCGAGGACGAACCTGCGGGGAGGTCGGCTGAACGACCACCTCGGGGGCGAGATGAGGCTCCCCCGGCATAGCTCGGTCTCCCTCATCTTGCGGAGCCGTTTCTTCTTTCGCTCCCCCTCGGGCTGCGGCGTCGGCGCGGCACCCTCCGGGCGCCTGCTGCTGGCACGCATCGCCCCGCCCCCTCGGGGAGGAGATGGGGGAGGAGTACCCTCCTGCTTCCTCTTCCCCCGGGCGTCGGCAGGGCGGCTGCCCCCCGGGCCCCCGTCGCGGGACCCAGAAGCACGAGCCCCTCCCGGGGTAGATTGTTCCCTCCTGCGGCTCCCGCCCACGCCATCGTGGCCTCGGGGGGCCCGCTCCCCCGACGCCCCGACCACCTGCATGATGGCCAGGATGTTGGCGCGCTCTGGGTCGCAGCAGAGGGGAGGACCCCTTGAGGGATGAGGGATGCCTCCACGGAGCTGAGATTCAGCACCCGTTGGACCACCATCCTGAAGTCCTCAGGGTCCCAGTCCTATTTGCACCCCTGGTGGGTCCTTACGTGGTCCTCGGGCCCGGTGTACTCCCAGGCGCCCCGGGCGCGCCGCTGGAGCGGCGCGATCCGGCGACAGAGGTAGTCGCCGAACACCATGGCCCCCATGAGCCCCTGGGATCGCAGACCCGCCAGGCGTTCAAGAACGGCGTCGTAGCCGTCCCCCAGATCTACCGCCGCCCGCCAGCTAGAGGCCTGCGCCGGGGGCTGGCTCGGAAGTCGGAGGCGCGCTTCGTCCGCGAGGGGGGTGTAGAACCAATCGCTCTTCCAGTCGTCCCACTTCTTGCGGAGGACGCAGGGAATGTAGCGGTTCAGCACCTGCCCCCGCGGCTGGAAGTAGCAGCCACCGACCACCGTCGGCGGCGACACCGGCTGCACGGTGAAGAACCACCGGAACAGCCGGAGAGATGGGCGCACCCCGATAAACATCTCGCACAGGTGTGCGAAGATGGCCAACGTCATTATCGTGTTGGGGGTGAGGTGCGTCATCTGGAGATCATAAAACTCCATGAAGAAAATAGAGAATGGCGGGATGAGCCCCACCATTGCGAAAGAGAGGAAGACGGACCGCCCCGAGTAGTGTGGCGCCGGGCGTCCCTCGCCCAGCGTGACCACCTCCCGGCCGGTGGCAGATTCCGGCATGAATCGGCGCGGCAGCCCGGCCTGCCTCTCGCTCGTGATGCGGGAAGGCGGCAGCACGCTACCGTCGAGTGGTGCGGAGCCCCGTGCCATGGCGCCGGCGGAGGAGGAGCTTGAGAGCGAGCGCGTGTGGCAAGGGTAGGGCACAGGAAACGAAGAGTTAGAGCACAAGTGGCGAAGGCAAGGGGAAGAGTGGCGAGAGGAAGGAAACGAATCCCTTCCTCGGCGTCTTTATACCCTTGCCAGCGCTATGCCCGGCTCCTCGCTTCCCGCGCCCACTACCTCGCCCCCTCGTTTCCCGCGCCCACGCCTCCACTAACCCCACTCGCCCGTTTGCGGCGCACGCGGCAGACGTGCGGCCGTGGCGGTTGAGATGGGGCAGATCGTGCGCGCATTAATTACGCTCGCCAACCGCGAAAAGCGCCATCATCATATCCCCAGGTGAAACGAACCGGCTCGTTCTGATTCGCGCGCTGCTCGAGTAATGTAGCGGTCTTAAAGAGGCCGCTCGTTATTATCGGTCGGTTTTCCCTTGCCGATGCGCGCAATTCGCGACCGTTGGATTTCTGCCCGCCTGTAGGGCCCGGTCCCACCTGTCACCGGGCCTAAGGAGTGGCGTCACGCCCGAGCGCTTCCCCCGAGGGGGGCGGTCGCCCTGGCGTAACGCCGGGGGCTACTGTCGGTGACATGGGACCGGGGGTATCATGACTAGAGGCTTGAGTAGCCGCGGTCGCCCACGTGGCCCGACTCCCCGGGGGGGGGGGGGTCAGGCCCGAGGGTGACGTGGCCACCCCTCCCTTTGTCTCCCCGAGGGGTCGGGCCGCTCCCGTTTCGGCCCCGAGGGCCGGGGCGCCCCGACCCCCTGTGATCTTGGCGCCACGTGTGTGGGTTAGGTGAGCACAGCAGGGCTCACCTAACCGCATTTATAGCGGATCAGACGAGCGCGCCACGCCGCATTTAATGCGGCGCAGCGCACGCTTATCCGGTCCGTGACCGGTCACAGACCGGTCAGATCGCGTGTTAGGTGGCGACAGGCGGCCTGTGGCACGCCTCGCGCCGTCCCATCAGAATGATGAGAGCCTCCTGGCTCTCGTCCCTAGCCGGAGCCGGCGTGCCAACTCCTGGAGTTGGTATGTCAGTCCCGGTCAGATCCATTCCAGACTTTAGCGCAAGCATGGCAAGGAAGTCGCTTGCTAAAACGGGCGTCCACCGGGAGAGCTGGCGAGCGGGGCAAGAGGCCTGTACCGTGCCTGTCAGAGGTCACTTCCGGCTGTAGACTAGCCCTGATTGTAAAAAGAATGTTTTCTTTCTTAGGCAGCTAGAGGCCCATGTGGTGACCCCTTGCCAGATAAAAGGAGGCCCAGGCCTAGGAAAGAAAGGGGGGGGACTCCGGCGAATACGCTCTGGAGACCGAACTCTCTTTGTATTGTTGGAGACCCTCAGATCCACCAGAACACAGGAGTAGGGTGTTACGCTTCTCAGCGGCCCGAACCTGTCTACGTCGCCCGTGTTTTGTGCGTTTCCTCTCTCGCTGACGTTCCTCAGATCGAGGGCGAAGAACCTCACCTAGCGCCCCCGGCCGAACAGGCAAAGGGGGGCCCGCGCGGTCTCCCGGTGAGGGGCTCCACGCTCCGTCAGCTTATAAGGATTATATACAAGTTAGTTTTAGCCGATTGCCGCAACGGTCTTATTGATTACTTAGGGTGTTTTCGGGATCCTCGGCACGCAAAACAAAGCATGTATTATTGCATAATTAATTAAGTATTAGCTAATTTTTTTAAAAAATAGATTAAAATAATTTTTAAAACAACTTTCGTATAGAAAATTTTTGTAAAAAACACACCGTTTAGCAGTTTAAAAAGCGTGCGCGTCGAAAATGAGGGACGTGAGTTGAGAAAGTCGGGGGGAGAACACGGCTTTAATCATTTGGAGTTAATAACATCGGACTTTCAGCCGATGTATGTTTTAACTATGAGCTTACATCTAATATTCTATATCAATATCGGTCGATTGATTTGTTGGATACTTCATTATATCTATATCGGCTAGCTGGTTCATTGGATATTTACTTTATCATATTCGTTCGGTTGATCTTATTATATTATCTGATTGCCTCTATATCATTGTTTATTCAACTATCAAAATCTATATCTGACATATAGCTGATTGTTTAAAACCCTATCAACATCGGCTAGAATCGCTATATCGGTTTGTTAGCCGATCGGCTTTTTGGTCGTCAACATATTTATCCATCTTGTCAGTTACAGGATCAAACTGACTGACACGCCTGCATTCGATATTTTAGGACCTGCACTGTAGCTAAACAAATCTCCTAGGCCTTCGTGTGTTACACGCAGGATCTACGTCAGCACATCTTTTGGCACACTCGACAGGACAGATTTTACGTCAACACTATCATCTCCAGCGAGTTGCATGAATGTGTTGTGATCATTCATCATGCATGAGTTCGGTCTTGATCTTCAGTCACCGAAAACACAAAACTAAAATGCGTAAAAGATAATCAAGACGAGTAATTCGGTCTCGGTCAAGACAAAAAATCCAACAATTTTAGAAGAAATCACATAAATCATAAAAAGAATTCATAGTGCAAAAAAATCCACAAAAATAAAAAAAAAATCCTGTGTCGCTGGTAGCATGTGTCCTCCAGTTGACCTCCGCGCTTGTCGCCGGCACCTATGCCTTTCAATGGGACCACCATCACAGTGTGATGATGACCAAAATGACTGAATAAAATTTGGTTAGTTGAACCCTAAGACCGAAGTAATGACCAAATTTGTTAGACTTTTTTTTTGGTCTCGGTCTATTTTTGCCATCTCCTAGCTATGCTGAACAAAACACTCAATTATGTTCATTAGCTGTCAACCTACGCGTTGCACGGGTCTATATTAAGAATGCTAAAAATAAAATATGATAGTTTTGATGAATAGGGTTCTTTAAAACATTTTACCTAAAAAAATAGGATTCTTTGAAACAAATCGTATTACTTGGGGTTTTGCATTATACATGCCTAAAACTTAGGGTTTTATGAAATTATCTCTTTTATTAATTACTCTTTAAAACTAATCTATACATTGTATTATGCTGTCTATATGCTGTCTATAGTGTCTTGTTTGAACTAAATATTTTAAAAAATATTGATAGCTGAAGTTGTAATTGCTTGATCTTAAATTTATCCAGAACTGAAGAAAAGTTGTAATTGCTTGGTCTCAAATTTATCCAGAACCGAAGAAAAGTACCAACTACATATTTTATTAGCACGTCAAATATCATCTACAGTACTATAATATGGATGGTGTGGACTGACAACAAAGCCTATATAACATTTGGTTCTCTTAGGGCTAATCAATATATTATATTAAAATTGGCATCTAAGAAACTATCGAGATAGAGCTTTTAAATCCGTTTGTACTACCTGTTTTTGTTTTACAGTGTGAGAACAAATTTGTCTTTCCTCTATCCAACTATATATTAGGTACAGTAAAACTTAGCATAGTCTCCAAAATTAATGTTTCAACTTTACTTTCTCATATATTAGAATATTTATAGCAAATAAAATTATAATCATATGAAAATAAATTGAAAATCAATCCAATGATATTATTTTCATCAAATAAAATTTAATATATATTACACTAATTGTCGAATATTTTATGTGAATCTTAAACTATGTTCACGTACCGAGGGAGTAATTAAGATAGTGGGTCATCATCCCTGCAAAGATGGTTAATATTGTATGAATATCATAATTGACTGCACCTTATATTTATAATGGAAATTAAATGAATGGAAAGTTATGACATATATCTCATTCAATGAACATCTTGAGTGTTAATATTCCGCTTCACAATTGAAGTTAGTGTCTTTTTATTCATGCATAGCAATATGGGAAACTGGAATATCAGAGTAAAAAAGGGGAGGAATAAATAACAAATTCAAAGCACTCTGTAAATAAATAACATATATTTCTTCAAGTTTGTAGATAAACATTAGAATATTATATATATTCAGTAATAATTTTTTCAAAATATTAGAGCGGTTCTAATTTGATAATTTGTATAAGAACTAACTATTAAACTCCGTCTCGTAGGGATGATTTGCTAATCTCATGTAACTACTGGTTATGCATGCAATGCATGGATGTAACATTTGAAGATCTTGCGTAGTAAACTTATACGTCTTTTTCAAAGGTTATATAAACATATGCTACACCAGCGAAAAGCATTCACGGCAAAATCTGTTAGGCATGTGCAGTCAGGTCGTAGAACAAAAGTTATAATCATAGGCCCAAACTCATCTGACATCTGAACATCATATACGTACAGTACATGCAGATCAGATGGGCCATCATGGCCTTGCTTTTTGTAGTCGACCACCTCGCCATCGAAGACGTCAGGCCGGCGGCCGGCGGCCGGCGCCCCGCGTCGACTTCAATCGCCGTTCGAGCACAATCACATAGACAGACATACGATGGAGTCATAAGGTGGCCGTCTCGCAACGGACGGTTTGCTCCTCGCGACACTGCGCCAGATCATGCTGATCGATCAATCCGCCGATGTCTGTGTTCTAGTTGTCTCGTCAGGTAGGCTACCGATTTTGTGGATCAACATCGATCGGGACTATCGCGAGATAATGGATAGTGGCAGATTTGGATGCGTACGTACGTATAGGCAGTACGTACTGTACCTTTTCTTTTCTTTTTTTTATCAACATTGAGATATTACGATACAGATGAGAATAGATTGGATGGTGGTCAACACGTACGTAGGTTATATGGGCTTCAAAAAATGCTCGGTTCGTTGTAAAAGAAGCACATTAATTATATTAACACATATTCTGATCTACGGCTACGATATTATAATGTATTTAATTAATGGTCAGATTTTTTTAAGTTAACATAAGAGTTTTTAAAAAGTGTCCAATTAATATAGGTATAGAGATAGAGATAGATGTTTTATTTACTCTACATATAAAAGATAGATCACATATAAAAGATAGACCAACGAGCACAAGCTGAGAAGGAGATGAAGAAGAGTCAATGGAAGATCGATAGCTTGTTCTTGCCACGGTCCCTAGGATTGGGAGGAACCGGGAACTGCCTTATTACACATAACCATCTTCCTACCAAATTCTCGATCTGCTGATCATTTATCGATCCAGTAGACTTCATTAGCCACATATACTTATCTTTTAAAGGGACCATGTTATATTCTATATGTAACTGGTCACCATGCATCCACTGGTCTCGGTAAATCTACATATTAGATTAGAATAAAATAGAAAAAACAGAATAAATAAAAACACTTTGAGCTAAGTCAAAGTGCTCTACTGCTTGCTAGCTGGTATAGACTATGCCAAGGTAACAAATTTGCATGTATTCCTTTTCTACACCTGCTTGTTCGATTTCTTTGTTACGTTATGTTGTAGAGTTGAATGACCGATTAAATGATTTTGGGATGGAAGTTGGAGAATATCAACTATCATATATTTTTGATTGCTATGCCAGTGATGTGAATGAACTTCTAGTACAAGCATTCATTTATCCCATCAAGCATCAGAATCAAACCAGGTGCACATTGAACTCGGCCATGGTTCTTGAATGACTGAAATGTTTAATTTTTTTAGATAATAAAAACTTTATTAAAACTCATAATGTTTACAAACACCTTCGGCACCCAAAGAGTGCACACAACCAAACAAAAGGAAGAAAGGAAAACTCAACATCCAAGACAGCATGGGAACTTAGGAACCCTCTATCCATGACCTAGAACGCCACCCATGTGCCGGGGTAGAAAACTCCCTGGCCATTCGCTCCAATTGTTGACAAGCCACAATGATAGTACCCTGCAAATTGACCTTCTGGAGAATAGCCCACGAGCGGAGCCAATGTGTAATAAAAAAGATAACCTGCAAAGGAGAAGAAATATTTTTTCTTTCAAATACCACATCATTTCTGCAAAGCCAAATAGACCAAATAGTGGCAGTTGCCCCTAATAACACCAAAGGCCTCAGGTTGTGTGGTTGTCTTCTTATCCAATGCCCAAACATATGAGTTGTACTATTAGGTAAACTAAAATTCGAAGCAAAGTGGATTAAAGACCAAACACGCGAGCAAAACAACAATCAAAGAACAAATGATTAATAGTTTCGTCTTTGTGATAGAAGCAGCAGGTCTTGTTTTCTCTCCGGTTCCTTTTAACAAGATTATCTTTTGTCAACACTACTCCCTGACGTAAGTATCACAAAAAAACCTTAATCTTTAGAGGGGCTTTTATCTTCCAAATTCTTTATATATAATACCATGTGATATCCTATGCTCTATAAAAGAGCAGATGAAGTGAAGTTAGTAGCAGCCTGTTTTTCTTTGCTGATGATGAGAGAGATGAACAAGAGGAGCTCATGGAGTTCAGCCAGTCTATTGGCTTCTTAGCTTGTTATGGTATGGTGGGCTCGGGAGGCATCGGGAGATCTTAGATAAGCCTAGAGTGACCATTCTGCCTCTGAATTCTCAAGCAAGTTTTTGACTTCCAAAGTACTTCAGTTGACGGAGCCAGAATATGCTCGAGAGTAAGGCTGGACTAGTATAATTTACATAAATTTATTTTTTATCTTCTAATTTTTAAACTTTAAAGTATAATTTCAATGAATATTTGGGCATAGGAGCAGGGCTCTAGTCTTAGTTGCCCTACTCCTATATCCGCCCCTTCATTCCGTAGACATGTTTGGTATGCAACCCTCAATCATTTGATGTGTTAGCAACCGGGTTTTCTGCACCTTGAAGAGTTTTCCAGAGTCGTATATATATGGTACTGCTTTCTATAGTGGATATGGGCATCTCAATGTCGAGGAAGTCCCCTAGCTAGGGGAAGCTCAACGGCTGATTTCGCGGATGCGGTGGCTGAAGCAGGTTACGTTATGAATTGCGATCATTAGCACAAGCACACCATGCAGTGCAGAGCAAGAGGAGGTGGCTGAAGTGGTGACGTTCTGTGGATGGGTAGTTGTTATGAGATGGACTTTCCTAATTATATGGATTATACGTGTGATATGATTGAACAGAAAAGAGGATGATTCATTGCTAAATATACGCAGCAATTTGACGTTCATAAACGCAAAATGATTTGCCGAATCACCGATCATGTGTGGCCCTTTTCCTACCATCACCGATTAAATGGCCAAGTTTACCGTTTTCCACAGCACGTACTGGTTACTGTATCTTGCAGGTCTGATCTTAGGTTATGGATGACCAGTAAGCCCATCAAAGATAATGCCGAATGCTTCTACACTTCATGAATAATTCTTAAAGTACCAGTGAAATACTCCTGCTATATGATACAAGAAATGTACAATAAATATCAGATTAGAGCGAAACCAAAAAGAAAACAAATAAAAAACTTGTAACCGCACCCTTCTTCTCACTGCATTTGATAAAAAAAAGATGATCAGAAACAAACTAGCTAGGTGCACAATGAACACAGCTGCAGATCTTGAACGACTGCATGGAATCAGATAGGACATTAATTTGTGTATGATACCATGCTCTATATACATCGATTTCTTTTTGTGTGTATGACTGCATGAAAGAGCAGATCAACAAGGTAGCAGCAACTTGTTTTTCTCTCATGAACGATGTTAACTGTTAAGAGAAGAAGAGCTCATGGAGTTCAGCCAGCCCAATGGCTTACGGTATTATAGGCCTGGGAGGAGTCGGGAACTGTGAGATAAGCCGGAAATAATTATGCTGTGTTGCCTGGCCATTCTGCTTCTCAAGCAAGGTTCAGACAACATGAGGAGCTGTGTTGCCTACTTGCCTCTGCCCCCATGAAAAGAGAAGTAGCATGGATCTGGAAAGTTCTGTGCCGACGGCTTCTGCCAACTTGACTATAAAAAAAGCTTACACAAATTAACCTCATAATGCATTCAACAAACACAAAAACATGAAATTAAAATCCATCGCCGAAGACCAGCGGGAGCTGAGCTGGATCTGAATTAACGAAGAGGGAGGGAGGGAGGACAGGAGACGCCGCCCACCGCCATCGCCCGAGCTCCGTCGCAGGACCATGCCCTCAAGTATCGCCATCATCGGATCCACCATCTGTGCCCCTCCCGCGCCCTTACTGTTGCCGTCGCAGCCATTGTCATAGTGTCCGTCGTAGGGAGTGAGAGGTAAGGGGAAGAGGAGAGGTTGGGGGTGAGGGTTGGAAGATGGAGTCATGGGAGGAGGGGTGCGGGGTCACGAAATGTTTTTTTTTTGTCGATGCTACTTAGCACCGTCAACGAAAATTGATTGTCACTTAAAAATTTCGTTTGTAAAAATATATTTAGTTTTACAAACAAATCTCTTAAGTAACACCTAGTGAAAATTGATGAACAAATTATACATAGAATATCTTATCAGCTAGCTGCAGGTCATGATAAATGATAAATGATAGTTATATATAGGCTTACAACACACCAAAAAGACGAGATAGTGCGTATTCATAAACGGCACACCACGCTGCTGAGAAAAAAGAGGATGATGGAGATTCTGTTACGTGCCTTTTGTAATTAACCATATCCATATGGTAGTTTAGGCATGGGAGGCACAGGGAGATTCCTGTCAATGCATGGGTCACTTCAAGCCTGCTGTGTTTCTTTTGCAGAGCGTGTTCAGAATTTTCAGTATACTACACAATGAACCAAATGTTGCAGATGCACCAAGGAAACAGATTACATTCTGTACTGGTCACCATGTATGTGTCTATCTTTCTCTCATTGTCACCTGGTGTATGTTCTTAACCTCACCATTTTATACTTCTAGATTTTCTTTATTTTGTTTTCCTATAAACATTGATAAAAATGGGTTGATGCATCAATATGGCCTGCTATGTCCCTCGTCGACTAGAAGCCCATCAAGGAACAACACGCGAATGTCTAAATGTCATGAATTGAACTGTAGTTGGAATATGCACTTAGCTGAACTTCTGAAAAAAAAAACATAATTCAATCCCTCTGTTCGTTTATTTTTTCAAAATGTCCTTACAAGTTCAGAGTAAACTGCAGGAGAAATGCTTCTATTCGTCCAAATAATTATCAATTACACGTCAAAAAAACAATTACTAATTTCATGCACCGTTCACTTTTCTCCATGACAGACAAACCAAACGTCTTTAATATTTTTTGCTAGATCCAGACGTCTTTATTCAGAGCTTTCATTTCTTACTTGACAAATTTTATAATACTTAATAGATATCGAGAGGTATCAAAATTTTTATGTAAAATTTGGTACCTCTAATACATAAGGTACTAAAAGGTATTAAATTCTAGTAAAAAGTGTGGTGCCTCACAGTACCCTCCTTAAGAACCTAAAATAAAATTTCTTAGTTTGGTGAAGTAGCATTGGCGAACATTAATTATTGAAAGCCGAAGAGGAAAAAGAACAATTCAATGATTCATTGGTCTGTCATAATCTCATCGATCACTACCGCTATATATGTATTGATCTATCACAATGTTAGATAGTCCACTCTCAAGAAAGTATTAGCATCAGTTACATGTCTCCAGTTTTTCCATAGCTAAGTTCTGCATTTAAATGATGGCATTAGATCAGATGATATATAGATCAATTGACACACCAAGGAGAGGAGTAAGAAATGCTATATATATATATATATATATATATATATATATATATGTTGCTTCCATAGCTTCCATTGCATTATCAAGATTATGTAACCCTACTTCATCTAATGTATTTATAAAATCATTATATTGTTCTGCATTGTCTATTTCATTTTCTACATTCTCTATCTCATTTATCAGATTAATTTCTTCTTCATAACTTTCAAGAAATAATTTTTCATTCTCTGCCCATTGCTCTTCTTCACTTAAAATTTTACCAAGATTTTGCTCTTTCTTCTTTATCTGTTCTATCTTGGTTTCTTGGTTTTTTGAAATTTCTATTGCCATATCTTCGTTCTTCTTTACTTTCTTTACTCTAGCTAACTCCCTATAGAAATAAAGTTCTTTATCTCTTATTTTAGGCCACTCACTTTTCATAGAGTTATTATATTCTTCATTTATTTCCTTTAATTTATTTTCGTAATATTTTATCTCACTTTCTTGATCTAATTTTTCCATAAACTCTGAAACACTATGTCTTCTATTATCTATTATATTTCTATCAGATGCTTCTGTTTCTAAGTCATCTGTGGTTCTGGGTTTGTAATTTAAAAATCTAATGCTGGTATTCCCTTTACTGTTTTGATAACTTATATAATTTTCAGGCTGACTCAAAGTTTTGCTTTGAATTAAATCACTAATTTTCCATTCTTCTCCTGCCCTTTCTTCAGAACTTATTTTTAAAGGGCTCATGAAAGTTATTCCCTTAGAGTGCATATTTTCAATCACGTCATTTACATTTATTTTGTATTTGGAGGCACTTCTATTAGTTAATCTTCCTATAAATTCTATGCTTACTAGCAAATTTGTTCCTTTAAATTCTTCGTATCCCTTTGTTTGAAAACCAAAACTCATTTTATCTATAAATTCTTTTATAGGCATCATTAGATCTGGGGCTATATATGTTATCAACATATTCTCATTCATATCACCTTCTAAAAATCCTAATGCTGCTTTATCTATTGTGTCCCACCTTTTATCTAACAGAGTTATTAAAACTTTAGCTCCTAATTTCTTTCTTGTCATACCTTTGATTCCTATTATATACATACCTTGGTGAATATATTTATACCCTGAATACTTTAATCCATTTTCAAATTCCTTGCCTACAATTTTTAACTCAACTGGCTTTGTTAAAACGCTTAACTCTACTTCTCTAGATATTCTGTATAACCCATTTTTATTCTCAAAAAATCCCATGCAATATATTTGTTGAGGTCTTATTGCCCTCAGAGTATCTCTTTGATATCTTTCGAGCTGTTTGTCTACTTCTGCAATATCTTCAAGCTCATCTATGTCTTCATTTTTACCTTTTTGTTTATCAATACAACTTAAAGATTTATCGTCTCTGCTTGCTATTCTTCTAAACAAACTCCTAGATAGGTCCATTTTTCTGAATTAATAGCTTGAGAAGAGGTAATTATGCCTGTTGAAGCCAAAACTATCTCTTTTCCTTTACTAGAATTTATTATTTCTAATAATTCTTTGATATAGTCACTGTTTTGTAATATCTTATTCTGCCTTATCTTATATTCCTCTAGCACTTTTAGCACTGAATTTAATTTATTACTGACAAGCAAATATTGTTCTTCAGATTGCTTTCGTTCTTTAAACAAATCTTCAATCCTTCGCTCTGAATCTTCCTGCTTTTTATCCCAATTTATATAAAAATTATATATCAGATCAACAATTAAATTTAATTGACTATTGTTAGAGTGCCAACTATGGTCTTCAATGTGATTTAGTCTACACCTTATATTCAGATTATCTTTGGTAGTAATTACCTTTCCAATATTAGCTTCTGAATTTGATTTCTCAATGATGACTGGCTCTGATACCACTTATGCTACGGGCAAAAATTCAAGAACCTTGAAAATTAAAAAATGGAGGTAACATTAATCGTTACTGTTCAAAAACACTATTTATTCGGCTGATTACTATTTAGTTTACTGTTTATTCGGCTGATTACTATTCAGTTTACTGTTTATTCGGCTGATTACTATTCAGTTTACTGTTTATCCAGCTGGATACTATTCAGTTTACTGTTCAAATTACTATTCAATACTGTTCACTGCGAGAGATATTTTAACTTCAGGATCTTTGCAGGGTGGCGAATCCTACTTAGACAGCCTCAGAAGCTTGTTTCAGATGATGTAAAGTCCTACTCGGTACTCACCGTATGCCTCACCTATCTGTCCTTTTAGAAGCAACTTAAAAAGATATTCCAAGTCACACTTGTTCTAGCTAAGAGTTTATCGTCTCCCCAGGCAGTTCCACCCGAAGGGAACACTTCTCTACGGATACCGATCCTCCAGACGCCTATGCAAGATGCAGGCTAAAAACGAGAACAAACCGAAGAGGTTTCTCCTATAGGGTCCTTAGCATAAACACTTGTCTAGAACAATTGTGCAGGAATACTCAAGGAAAATTACTTCATATTAAACAGATAAGCTTACATACGGTTTTCCCTTTCGGGAACCCCGAAGATAGATACAAACAAGTTTTTCTTACCTTACACAGCTTTATATCACAACTCCTTGCTTCAATATACTATGCAAGGTAGGCTAAAGTCACTACTACTAAGAACGGTGGAATGGAGGGTGAGAGCGCGCTTGGAAGCTTTGCTCTGAATGGTGTCTTCGTTGTTGTTCTCCTCAGCTGAGCAAACCCCTCCTTTTATAGGAGCTCCGGAGGCTCTACTGTGCTTCAAGCTTATCTTCTAGATACTGTATTTTCACGAGCTGGCTCGCACCATGGAGATGCTTATCTTCTTTTTGGCTTTACTTTGTCCTTGAATTGGCCAAGGTGGAGACACCTCTGTACCTGCGCCTTTCTTTTCCGCCGAAAGCAATATTCTCCACAATATTTTTAACAGTGAAATGTCATTCACTGTCCTTGCATTTTGGAGACACCTTTGTACCTGCGCCTTTCTTTTCCGCCGAAAGCAATATTCTCCACAATATTTTTAACAGTGAAATGTCATTCACTGTCCTTGCATTTTGGAGACACCTCTGTACCTGCGCCTTTCTTTTCCGCCGAAAGCAATATTCTCCACAATATTTTTAACAGTGAAATGTCATTCACTGTCCTTGCATTTTGGATTGATTCAAATTCATACTTTGGTCATTCGCAAATATAGTCTTCCCGCGCCCAAAGAATTGATATTTATTATCAATTTATATTATATTGCTTTATTGGTCAGGCTGCCCATGACCACCTAAATCCATAGTATCTACATCAGAAAAGGAGACCTCAAATTTTTCATCATATGTTTTTTTCATTTCTTCAAATTTATCATTCATTTCATTCTTTAATTCTTTAAGTATTTCTTCTTTCAATTCTTTTTTTAATTGGGGGGATGCTTCTTCAAATTTTTCAATTATTTTCCAATCGATATATTCACCATCCAAAGGATCTACTCCCTTAGTCAAGCATTCCTTATACGTAGGTTTTTGGGATGATCCTTCCTTCTTAATATTTGAACAATATGGGTTCTCTGGAGCTTTCTTATTTTTGGCTTTTTTGCATTTTTGTATATATTCTTTTGCTGCTGGTTCCAAGTAGTAGTTTATTCCTAATATTTTTCTGGCCTGAGTTAAAGCTTCATCGATATCTATATATTTTTTCCATGACAATCCACCCATTAATTTTGCATCTATTTTTTGGGCTACTATCTCTTCAAAAGATATGTAAACTCCAGGAAGCTTTCCGTCAAAAACAACATATATAGGTTTTGGCTGTATTACTTCATTATTTTTTGATGTTGGCATTATATCATTTATTAGATGAAAATATTCAGCAAGACTGTTTAATATTGATAGCATATAGCCTTTTTCTTCCCTCTTATTATTGTATTGATACCAGAAATTATCTAAAATACATTCTTGGACTTCATCTAATATTATGTGGGTTTTTGGCTTAAACTTATAGGTATTCGGTGGGAATACTTTGAGCTTATTGTCTTCTCCAAACGTGAAGAATTCAATTCCATTATAATTCATGGACTTCTTCATTCCTGCAAAATAGGCAATCGCGAGAGTAGATCAGGTAAATGATTATCTTTTCCCTTAATATGTTCAAATATAACTTTATATCCGTTGCCAGTAATGATATCTTCAAATAAGATCCACCTCCTAGTGGAACTCTTCTTGCTATTAAGCTGATTATAATATCTACATATAGCTTCGCAATCTGTTCTAACCGTAAATTCTTTGAACCCTAGATATAACCTAAAAGCATTTATCGCATTGATTATTGCAAGTATCTCTCTATCTGTATTGCCTACGGTTTTTAATTTATAGCTTCCAGAAGCATACCTACAAACTTTTTCTTCTGACTTAGGTGAATATTTAGTAGGCCTTTGTTTTAATACAGCACCCCAACCAAGCTGCGATGCATCTGTTTCGATAATAAAATAATTTTCTTCTAAGGGTAATTCTAGAGGTTTTAGCTCCTTTACTTTTTCCTTTATTACCCTTACTAATTTAATGTCTTCAGAATTAAAGTATCTCTGTCCATTTTTTCTTAATTTAGCATATAGAGGTCCTGCTAGTTTTGCCAAATTATCAATGTGATTTCTAGCGTAATTTACAATCCCTAAGAATTGCTGTAATTTTCTTTTATCATTTATAGCGTCAGGAAATTGTAAAATTTTCTTAGAAATATGTTCTTGTAAGTGTATTTTGCCTTCTCCTATTTCATGACCAAGGAAACTTATTTTTTCCTTGCATATTTCCATTTTCTTTTTGGATAATATTAACCCATTTTGTTCTACCTTTCTAAAAAATATTTCAAGATGTGCAATATGTTCTTTATAAGTTTTTGAGAAGACTAATAAATCATCTATGTAGACTAATATGAATTCTTGGTTTTCGTTAAATATATTTTGCATTTTTCTTTGGAAAATAGCTGGTGCATTTTTTAATCCTAATGGCATAACAAGCCATTCATAATGTCCTTGAGGACATGTAAATACAGTCCATTCTATAGATTCTTTTGCCATCTTTACTTGCCAGAATCCAGCTTTCAAGTCAAATTTTGAGAAATATTTACTACCTTGTATTCTATTAATCCATTCTTGCTTATTTGGGATATTATAGGCATCTTCTATAGTATTATCATTTAGTCTTTTATAATTTATGACCATCCTAGATTTACCTCTAACTTCTTCTGCATGATTTCTTACTATGAATGCTGCAGACCTATGTGGACTTCTGCTTTCTCTTATGACTCCTAGTTTCAACAGTTCTTCTATATGCATCTTAAATTCTTCTATGTCTTTCGGAGTTGCTTCTATTGGGCTAGTCTTAATAATATACTCTGGGTTTATTATATTAATTTTGCACTCAATAGCATTTTTTTTCCAATATTTCATAGGAATTTCTCCTATAATTTGGATATCTTCTAATCTTTGAACAATTTTTTCTATATCCCTTTTAGACTTAATATCCCTATACCAATTTGGTGCAAATGTTTGTAGTCCTATGCACTCTATATTGGAATTTGATATATAATAGTTGTCTATATTCTCACTAAGCTCATATTCATTAATTCTTTCTTCAGACTCAAGATTAGGTACTTCTAAGTTGTCGAGTTTGGGGGAGGTTCCACCACGCTTTCGTACCTCTGAGATATATGGAACATTATTTTGATATGGGATAAAAGTAATTCCTTGCTCATGTATTACTGTGGTTTGTACTGATTGTTGAAGGAACCTTAGGCCAATTATCATGTCATCATTAATCATTGACAAATCTCTTATTGTAATCTCATCTATTATATATTTAGTTGCATTAACGTAAACCTCAATATTATAAGCTAACTGATTATGAATTTTCTTTATTCCGGACATGTCTGTGGAAACTTCTGTCTTATTGTCGTCAATTGTGTGAACTATTTCAGGACATCTTGTGAAATATTTGTCATGAATAATATTCTTTGTACACCCAGTGTCTACTAGTGCTAATATATATATATATATATATATATATATATATATATATATATATATATATATATATATATATATATACATATGTATGTATGTATGTGTGTGTGTGTGTGTATATATATATATATATATATAGGTGTGTTTGGTAGTTGATGTTGGGAGTTTATTCTCTTCGCACGAAAAACGAAACGACTCGTTAGCACATGATTAATTAAGTATTTGCTAATTTTTTTTTAAAATGAAACAATATGATTTTTTAAAGCAACTTTCGTAAAGAAACTTTTTGCAAAAAATATACCGTTTAGCAGTTTGAAAAACGTGCGCGTGAAAAACGAGAAGGCTGAATTGGGAAAGCAAAGAAAGAACTCAGCCTAGAGAGAGAGTAACAACATTGTTCATCGAGCCAGAAACATGTGTTGGTCACTTGGTTTTTATGTTTGTTGGCCTAGGAGGTATCAGGAATTCTCATTTCACGTTGATACATTGCCTAGCTGCTGGATGCAGTAATGCCATATTGGTGGTGACTGAAATTTTTACTTTTCTCTTCTGATTCCTTTTGCTTCACTCTTCATCGTCTCTTTAGATTTTGAAAATAGAATAAAGAGGGACATAATTGTCCAAAGAATTGAAGACATGAGGGAGAGTAAAGTTGCAAATTACTTCTTCCGTCTCATAAAAAATCAACTTAGTACTGAATGTGACCAGTGACGAATGCAGAATAAAAATTACCAGGTGTCCCATATATACCTCACTTATATATCTACTTGACTAATACTCTAATTAACATTGATACATCATAGACATTACAAATTGGACCCTGTGTTGTGGGCACCATGAAACAATAATGTGGATTCGCCTTTGAATGTGATACATTTTAATACTATAAATTTGTATAGATTATTTAAATTTATAGTATTAGAATATGTCTCATTTAATGCTTGGATAGTTTTTTTATGGGACTTAAAAAAAAAAGACTGTTTGGAGATGGCTTGTCGGTAGTGGAGTGGACAGCTGCGGATCAGAAATTGGGGCGGCAGCTAGCCGGCCGGCTACGTCTGTTAATGGGGTGATGTCGTGGCTGGCAATGAGTGGTAAATATTGTAGCTTTTGCTAGTAAATATTGAACAGCCAGAATTCGACTATGTTCAGATGAGAAACATGTCGTAAATATTCTTTATAAAATGCTTGGAGCGTAGGCACACCCAAGAAGAATTTCCTGGAGATGCCACTGATTTCGGTGGTGTACATGTGAATATATGATACAGTTCTTTTTGCTCGTGGTTTTTTGTGCGAAATTCAGCTGACAATCGGTGCTCATCTGTATGGATCGGCATGCCATCTTTTACGATCTTGGCCCTGTTTAAATCCCACGTCAAATTTTTACACCCTGTCACATCGAACATTTGAACGTCTGCATGAAGTATTAAATGTAGGTGAAAAAAATAACTAATTTCACAGTTTGCGACTAATTTATGAAACGAATCTTTTGAGCCTAGTTTCGCAATGATTTGACAATGTGATGCTACAGTAAACATTTACTAATGATGAATTAATTAGGCTTAATAAATTCGTCTCGCGGTTTACAAACGGATTCTGTAATTAGTTTTTATACTAGTGCCCAAATAATCCATGAAACACCCTGTATAATACCCGATGTGACACGCCAAATTTTTACACCTCTGGATCTAAACACCCCCTTGTCCATATTAGAAAAAACAGAGAGAGACTTCCCATCAATCCATCACCCTTCGATCTCTTGTTAAATGCAGAGAGCAAACGTTGTTAATCTGACCTCGTTTTCTGAAATTTCGGACCCCCCCTGCACAAATCTATTTCGCCCGAAAACTTCAGTTTTTTTTAACCTTTTGTGAATTTGGTAAAAATGTGTTCAAATTTCAAAGTTTTTTTTTCAAAATTTTGCCCCTAGAAATGTGCAAAATGAAACTGCAAACACTGCGTGTCAAGAACGGCGTGTGGTCGATCAATGCGGTTGGGCTGATGGCTGTGGCTGCAAAGTTTGTGGTTAGACACCGCCGGATTGTGAGCTCGGCGACGATTTGCATCACCAGGGAGAAGGCTGGAGCTGTGGCGACCAAATACATGGATAAACGGAAGGTGTCTTACGATAAAAAAGACAATCTTAAGGATGATCTAGTCAGCTTGATGATGATCGAACGGTTGAATCAGTGTCTAGTTGGCTTAGAAGCAAGAGTGAGAATTTGAATGTAGAACTTTCTAGAGTTGATTTTGGCTTTTTTAATACTTTTTTCAGCTTGGGTTTTGAACTGCTAAGAATAGAAGTATAATAAAAGTCTTACCAGAAAATTATTAATTTTGATTGTTTCGCTTATTTTTCTTGGTTTATAAGCCAGTAGCTCAATCGGTGGTGGACCCTCTCTTATGGCATTGGTATGGCAGCTGCCATAGCTATGCCACAGCCAAACTAAGTAGCATATCTGAGCATTTGGCCATTTAGATGACTAATTGACTATTTGGTGTGGTAGAAATTCTATTTGTTTAATTAATTGGATGTAAGGGCTATGGAAGAACTGTCTTGTGTCTCCAAAAATGAATGAAGAGTCTAACGACAAATATTAACGGTAGAAGTGCAAACTCTAGCAAATATCCACCAATGTAAACTCTTGTGTCTCCCAAAGCATCAAGACACACCTACACATGAATCAAACAAGAAACCATATCCGATCATAAGTTCTTTTTCAACTTGATTTAACATTTGCACACAACAGTATTTCATACGTATAAAAATCATCTAAAGATCATAATAACGAGATAATCATGAGTATCCAAATATACTACTCAAAACGACTTCAAATAAGAACCAGCCGATTCAGTCTAACTGCGTAACATACACCGGTCTGACCGGTCTCACATAGAGAGCACCACTTCGTTCATTATCACCAAATATCAAAATCAACTATCTATTATGTCAATTGTTTATCAAAAATTAATAATCAAAGTACACTTTGATTTCACAGACTGACCGTCCCATGCTCTAACCAAAAGGCAAAAACAGAAAGCAGCAGCGGGAAGAAAGAAAGCAACAGGAGCAAGCACACATCTGTAAAATGGGAACACATTGTGAAAATTATTTCACTCGTGAAACTTACATGAAAAATTCAGGATTATATCCATTGTTAATTGCGTGTAGTGCTATATTTTCTAATGAGTGCAAATATAGTGTAATTTGTATATAAACAAATTTTAGTTTATTTATTGAAAGTACAATGCTGTTGGACCAAGTATAGCTAAATTTTAACGTTGGTTCCGTCACAGAGCTCAATCAATGAGACAGCTTGGATTGATGAAAGCGTCCCAATTCTCAGGTGAGCTAAAGGATATTTTGACTTTTTTTAAAGACATATTTCAACTTCAAGAGGGGTCTCCTACGCAAAACACCACTTCCAGCTAATAGAAAGTAATGACAGTAGTGGTGTTCATCTGATAAATTAGTAGACTTGTGGTATATTGAGTTACCCCAATGGCATATATTGAGTACAAGAGGGATAGAAAATATCTCTAATACCCCTGACACATTACTAACTTAACAGTATATCATCTTCCCGTCGTCCTCAGCGAGCTACATGGGTGCTTTCTGATCAGTAGCACGAGTGCAGCTGCAGCTTGCTCTGCTCGTGCAGCCATCGATCCATCAAACTATTGCTATAGTGGCGTCGGCAATGTGTGTTAATGAGATTATTGGATCGTCTGATTAGCCTCATAGATGCGAGATGTCTTATATCTGATAATTTGGTGCCTAAGTAACCATGGTAATTAGGCCGGCATGGGAGGCACCGGGAGATCTCCTGTTAATAGGTCACTCACTTCCTGCTGTGTTTTTTGCTGAGCGTGTTCAGAATTTTTCAGTATATATACACAATGAACCAAATGCTAGAGATGCCCCAGGAATCAGTTTCTATCTTTCTCTCACCGCCACCTTGCGTAAGTTCTTAATCTCACCATTTTACATCCAGATTTTCTTTCAGTTTCCGTAGAAAACATTGATACAATTATTGGGTTGATGCATCAACCAGGCCAGCTAGAGTTTCAAAAAAAAAAAAATCAGGCCAGCTAGGGCCTAGGCCCATCGAGGAACAACACGCGCGCGAACGTCTAAATGTCATGAATTGGACTGTAGTTGGAGTATGCACTTAGCTGAACTTCTGAAAGACATAATTCAATCCCTCGGTTCGTTTTTTTTTTCAAAATGTCCTTTCAAGTTCAGAGTAAACTGTAGGAGTATGCTTCTGTTCATCCAAATAATTATCAATTTCACGTCAAAATAACAATTACTAATTTCATGCATTGTTCACCTTTCTCCGTGACAGCCAAACCAAACATCTTTAATTTGCTTGAGAAGATCCAAACATCCCAATTTAGTGCTTCCATTTTTTATTGAGAAATTTTATAGTCCTTAAGAGATACCAAGATTTTTAGTAAAAAATTTGGTACCTCCTGATACGTGAGATACTAAAAGGTATTAAATTTTATATTAGAAAGTATGATACCTCCTGATATCCTTCTTAAGAACCATAAAATTAATTTTCTTAGTTTGGTGAAGTGGTATTGCTGAACATTCATAATTGAAAGCAGGAGAGGAGGAAGAACAATTCAATGATTCATTGGTCTGTCATAATCTCATTGGTCACTACCAATATATATGTATGGGGACGTTGATCTATCACAATATTAGATAATCCACTCTCATGAAAGCAATAACATTAATTACATGTCTTCAATTTTTCCCGAGCTAAGTTCTGCTTTGAAATGATGGCATCAGATCAGATGATAAATAGATCAATTGACACACCAACGAGTAAGAAATGAGAGAGAGATAGAGAGAGTGAACATTGTTCATGGATCCAGTAACATGCATGTGTTGTTTACTTTTGGTTTGCATGGTTGTGAGCCTAAGGGGGCATCAGGAGTTCTTGTTTTTTTTTTTGAGAACTATCAGGAGTTTTCTTGTGACAGCTTGATACCCTGCCACTGCTGGATGCAGAAAGGGCATATTGGTGATGACTGAAATTTTTACTGTTATTGTGACTACTGTTTTCTTCCTCTTCCTCTCTTTAATTGGTTAAGAAGCATTAAGAGCACGGGTTAGATTTTGATTTTTTCCCTCTCCTGATAGATTTCTCCAAATCAACAATGTTGAGTTAAATAGACAGTTACATGGACATACGTTTATGTGCTATATTGAAGTACTACAATGAGGGTGTCGAGCAGCTGCATCAGACCAAATATTACGAAGTCTCTATCTATTATATTATTATTATATTATTAAGACAGTTTAAAAGAAACCATGTTCGCTGTGAGACTAAAATATTTTATATTAATTAAGAAAAAAATATTAACCGTTCGATCATAAGATATATATTCTTATATAGATTTTAATGATTGAGATTTTGATGAAAGTATTTACGAGATCTAGACTCGGTTTGCTTTATAGTTAGGAATCTGACACAAATAAGTACACGCACGCTTTGGAATATATCAGGACATCGTGGCCTTCTCCTATCTAACTAGGAGTAGCAAACAAAACAAGATACGGGAAACGAGGCAAAGCTTTGTACTACTACACAGTATTTGTCCGATTCCCATGGTGACTCCAATCTCCAGCTCCAACTAAAGCATATACTTACGACCAACCAAATTAACAACAAATGTTAATATGAATTACATCATGTCTGTATTAGTGGCTAAAAATTTTTATATTAATCAAAGAAATATGAATTATTTACACCGTTAGATTATAATAGAACTAGATTTTGACGTTTGAGATTTAATATAAGCACGATACGTCAATTAAGAAATACGCAGTATAAAGAAAGTTAAGATGGATGTAACCATGCAGAATTAGAATCAATCTCTAGCTAGAAATTTACATGCAGATGGACTCAAAGAGTTCTATCCAATTTCCCTTGACCAACCAGAGTTCTAGATGAATTAGGTTATACAGTTATACTGCATATATGAAAGAAACAGTCACACGCAATGCAGAGCCGAGTTCTAGGTGAAAGATGCAGGCAGTAAAGCAATGCAGAGCCCTATTTTGGATGCGTTATATCGATCCGGAGATAGATACTAGCAGTGCCACAGCGGCCGGGCGGCTGCACTTAGTTTGGCTCGGGTGCTCGGCGTGCAGCCGCCCGGGTGATGCATGCCGGCAACCGGAAGGCACAACCGCATGCGCACAGCTTATAGCCAGGTGCACACGCCTAAGCAATAAAATTTATATGTTTATAAGTTTAGAGCAAATAATACGTGAGAATAATTCGATAAATAAGCTGAAAATTAAAGAATTGTGCATGATAACATCGATTCGACTCAACAGAATATGAAAAGGAGCAGGGCGGTCTCTCTTTTTTACAAAAAATGAAAGAATTATGATTTTGTAACATCTAGATCAAAATTATTGCTCACATTTTTTGAGAAAGATATTTTCTGTGCTCTATGTAAAAATGTGATAATTTATTATATGTATATCTATTATTATCTTAATAAAGTAATAGAAAAGAGAGCCACCATATTTGCTCTAATGACCTAAAATTCTCACATTAATCGAAGAAAAAAAGACCCACATAAGATATAATTAAAAATATCTAAAATTCAGAATAAAAAATATTAAAAGAAGAGTCTATGTAAAATCCAACACATGATTAAGTAAAATTAAGAATAAAAAATAAAATAAAATTAGAAATTAGAAGAGGTCCATATAAAATTGGAAATTTTATTTCAATGCAAATTCCAAAATAAACTGTGAAACACCAAAAAATTAGAATAAAAATATAATACCAATAATAAACATGAAACTGTTACCAAATATGTCTATAAATTACCATATTAATCTAGGGTCAGACTAATTAACCCTAGATTACGGTGGGTTTATAGTACGTACAGCACGGATTAATTGAGAGATTACGAGTCTGACTACAATACAACTATATATTGAAACCGACGGCACATGAGTAGAAACCATCATTAATGTTACAAAGGCCATTACTTAGCCATTATTTGATCTCATCAAGGGCAGCAATGAAGAGAATGAAATGACTTGTAACAGCCATATAAATCATCCTTATTGCTCCTTACTGCAATATTAATGTTGCTTAAAATCCTAGGCATGTAATACACTAAATCTTCCTATATAATGAGACATTTGAGATCAATGAAATGAGAGAAAATTCACTGTTTCACTGTTCATTCTAACACGTTATCAGCACTCTCTAACCAAGCAAGAACAGTGAAAGCACTCACCGACACGTGAAGGGTAAGATGGCTCGTCCCATTCCTCTCGATGCCAAATCCTCCCTTCCCCGCAACCTCCGTTGTCTCATGCAACAGATTAAGAGGATTCTCCGAGCTCCGGTGCACCGTCCTCGACGTGGCAGGGGCCATGGTGCCGACATTGCCACCCGTGGCCCCCGTTCTCATCCCTCTGGCTTAGCCAGACGTGGAGGACGACGCTGCGACGACGGTGCCGCTGCTTGCGGCAACACCAGAGCTGGCAGCACCAACTCTAGCACCTTCGCAACTCGCCAAGGGACTCCGGTGGTGACTGATGTGTGCACGGCACCAGAACGTATTCCGGTGGAGTCACCGCATCACTATGAGTCCCATGGGTGGACAGTGAGGGTGCAGACGCAGCAAGAGAAGCCCGACGTGGTGACGTCATTTTGCCCTCACCACGGCTGGACAAAGCATCTTCGCCACGCCATTTCACCATCACCGTCGCCGGACTACTCACCGGCGACACCGCTGCACACATCAACACCAGCTGATCCACCGGAGTTCCTCCTCAAAGGCACCATCGTCGCACGCCACGAAGCCCTGTCCTTTTACATGGCAGCGAGCGGTTCCAGCAGCTCTGCGATCGCACCTCCATCTCTACCACCAGTCCCTCCATTCCCCGGTCACCCGACCGCAGCCGCGGCGGCGAACGCACGCCTCGGCCTTCGCCGCATCATCAAGACCGGGCATGTCCCGGCCAAGATGAGTGACGGCAGCAAGGTCAGCCGTCCCCCACCCTCGGGTGAGGGGGAGGCCTGAGCAAGGGAAGTGAAGAGGTCCCGGAGGTGGAAGGGAAGGGGGTGCAGGGTGGCGGCCGCGGTGGCAATGGTGGATCGGCGGTAGTGGCGGCGCGGCGTCGGTCCAGGCGACGGCCATGGTGGCTCCGGACAACGCCCGTCGCGCACCAGCCACGCGGGCGCCCGACGACGGCGGTGGCGGCAGCAGCTGCGCCGGCACCCAATGGCGGCGGTGGCAGCAGCAGCTGCGCCAGCGTACGACGAGGCACGGCTGCGGGCCACGACGGTGATGTCGGCGGCAGCCCGCGGCAGGCGACAGCGGCTGCGCGCCGGCACCCGTCGGCGGCGCCCTCGTCGACCTCCCCTACCGTGAGCTGGCGGCAGCGGCGGACCGTGGCGGATCAGCGGCGGAACGACGACGGATCGGCGGTGGCAGGCAAGGGCGGCCGCGCGCCGGCGCCCACTGCCGTGCCCATCGGCAGCGCCCGTCCCATGGCAACTGCGGCGGTGTGTGGGGGTGGGTTAGGAAAACCCTAACCGCACCCCCGCTCCCTGCCTTTAGCCGGGCCGCCAAGCCGTGCCCCCCCTTGCGCGCCCCAAGCCGGCCACTGGGCCGGGCCGCCTTGCGCGCCCGCGCCACCCCCTCGGCCTCTTGGACCAAAAACTGATATTGTTTCGGCCCACCGCTCAATTATCTTTATAATTTTTCAAATTTTACATTTTAGTACTTGACCTTTGGTCAATTTAGTTTCCGAAAATAACCAGAGACTATACACTTACTCTTAGCACCCTGTAACTCTCTGTTATTGTAAATATGAGTCTATTTTCAGCACTCTATACATTTCCATGTCTTTTATTTTACAATTACTTTGCAACATTTATTTTATCGCTCTATTATTATTATTACTATTATTTTAATGCAAATATGCTATAATTTCTCAAAATTTTCGCTATCACAATGTAGGTGAGATGGCAACCAAAGAGTTTGATATTCTCGCTTTTGATGGTTCCAATTTCCCTGCTTGGGCGATGGATGTCAAAGTAAATATGTCAACAAATGGACTATACAGATGTATAGATGAAACAACTGCGGAAAGCGTTACCCCCTCTAACATGTCTAAATTCTCCGCCTTAAAAGTGATAAGGAATCATATCCATCAGGATTTGAAAATGGAGTACATGTATGAGGAGGACCCACGTGCTTTGTGGACAGCTCTCAAAAATTGATATGAACAGCATAAAGCTATCCTCCTCCCAGAGGCAACGCATGAGTGGAACCACCTACGCCTACAGGATTTCAAAACTGTAAATGAGTTCAACCATGCTGTTCATAAGATATGCTCTAAGCTCCGGTTTTGTGAGAAAGAACCTACTGAAGCGGATAAAATTGAAAAGACTTTGTTTACAATGTTCTCATCAGAACGAATCATTACTCAACAATATCGTGAGAAGAATTTCATAGTCCACTCTTTACTCATTCAGACATTGAAACAGGCAGAAAAGAACCATGAACTCACTGTATGGAACTTGAACCAGCACCCGTTCGGCACTGCACCATTGCCTGAAGTACATGCGAATGTAAAGAAAAATTTCCCGAAAGGGAATACATAGACTGGAAATTTCTCTGGCAAGGGCAAGCGCAAGAGAACCAAAAAGCCACATGGGGACACCCAAAAGGGAAAGGCATTTCTAAGCCCAAAAATGATAGTGGCAACAAGAACACTTGCTTTAGGTATGGTTGCTACAATCATATTGCTAAGAAGTGCAGGACCCCTAAGCACCTTGTTGATCTATACATGAAGTCCATGAGTCATACACAGAACACCCAGAAGCATGAAGCACACTTCATCTCTCAAGCACTGGAGACTGGAGCTACGGACCTCACCCTTGATTGAGCGGGACCAAGCAAAACCAAGACTCCACCAAATGAAGAGGAAGGCTCTATGGACATCGATGACATGCTCGTGGAATATGCTTCCAACGATATTTTTGGAGACCTCAAATAGGCTCCATAGCTTTAATTTAAATTTGCAGAAGTAATCACTGTAATAAAGACATGATGTTGTCACACCATTTATCAGTTGTAATAACATAACTGCTATCTTAATATATTCTATGTGTTTTTCTATATTTTGCCTTTATTCTTATGAATTTAAATTCTGCATTATATAGATTGTTACGGGAGTCAATCCAATGGAAAAAGAGATGTGCCTAGTGGACAGTTGTACCACTAACACTATACTTAGGGAAGTCAAATCTTTCTAAACTCTCACAAAGAGAGAAGGACAAGTTTTGACCATCGCGGGACGCGAAGCTATGATTGTTGGTTCTGGTAGAGCCACTATCATACTTTCAATGGGTACACAAATAAATATTGAGGAAGCATTATTGTTTTCCGATTCAACACATACCCTACTAAGTTATAGAGATATCCAGAAAAATGGGATTCATGTGGAAACATATGAAGAAAACAATGAGGAGTTCTTCCTCTTGACCAAAAATACTGGATATGACAAACAAACACTTGAAAAAGTGCCTTCTCTCCCGTCTGGATTGTACTACACATATATCAAACCCGTACCTTATGTTGCATACAAAGTGATTTTTTAGAATGTGGATGCATTCAAAACTTGGCATGAACGCCTTGGCCATCCCGGCATCGGGATGATGAGAAAAATCATGAGCAATTCAATTGGACATGGTATGAGCGACAGAAAATTCCCGGAATCCTCAGATTTTGTGTGCATCTCATGTGCAACTGGGAAATTAATTTTGAGACCCTCACATCTTAAAATAAAAGTTGAACCACTAAAGTTTCTTGAACGCATTCAAGGTGACATTTGTGGCCCCATTCAACCATTGTCTGGACCATTCAGGTACTTCATGGTTCTAATAGTCACATCCACAAGATGGTCTCATGTGTGTCTATTATCGACACGGAACCATGCCTTTGCAAAATTGATTGCACAAGTCATCAGACTTAGAGAGAATCAACCTGAACACTGGATAAAATCAATCAGATTGGACAACGCTGTAGAGTTTTCTTCCAGAGCCTTCAATGACTATTGCATGGCTTTAGGAATTGAAGTTCAACATTCTGTACCATATGTTTACACACAGAATGGTTTAGCTGAATCTCTTATCAAGAGAATAAAGCTTATTGCCAGACCACTATTGCAAAATTGTAACCTACCAACCTTTTGTTGGGGTCACACAGTCTTACATGCTAGTGACTTAATACAATTGCGTCCAATTGCATACCATACAGCTTCCCCGCTGCAATTGGTTCGTGGTGATCCTCCTTGTATTTCCCATCTGTGAAAATTCGGTTGCGCTGTATACGTACCGATCTCACCACCAAAGCATACATCCATGGGCCCTCACAGGAAAATGGGGATATACGTAGGGTATTTATCTCCATTGATCATTAAATACCTGGAGCCCCTTACAGGGGATTTACTCACAGCTCGGTATGCTGATTGTATCTTCAATGAAGAACATTTCTCGGCATTAGGGGGAGAATTTAAGTATCACACTGAATGCCCGAAAATAAATTGGGATGCCTTTGACACCCTAAAGGAGGATCCTCGTACCACAGAATCTGAACTTCAAGTTCAAAGGATCATTGATTTGCATGTTGCTGTAAACAATTTGCCAGACTCATTTACTGTGAGTAAAAGTGTCACAAAATCATACATTCCTGCAAGGAATGTGCCAGAAGGAATAGAGGTACCAAACAAAACTATTCAACTCCCTTCCTCAAAAGAGAGTGAGAGAAGTACGACAAATCCTTGCAAGCGCACGAGAAAACAGAGGAAAGAATCCTCTGACACAGTAAATGAAACTCAACCTCAAGTTGAGAGACACCAAGTGGATTAATCTAATCCACTTCCCACATCAACAGTGCACTCAATTTCTGATGATGGGACATTGGAACACCCTGAAGCGGTCATATTGGGAAATACTGAGCCGACAACTGGGGTACATGAAATTTCTATAAACTATGTTGAGTCTGGAGAATCATTCGATTGTAAGACTACAATTGTCGACATATGCATTGCCTCATCAGTTGCAGATACCATCCAAAATGATCCAGATCCAAAATCCATGGTAGAGTGTAAAAAGCACTTGGACTAGAACAAATGGAAGGAAGCAATTGAAGCAGAATTAGCTTCCCTCAATAAAAGAGAGGTATTCTCATCAGTAATACCTACACCTCCAAAAACCTTCCTTGTAGGTTTCAAATGGGTTTTCATCCGGAAGTGGAATGAGAACAATGAGGTGGTGAGATATAAGGCGAGGCTTGTAGCACAAGGGTTCACGCAGAGACCCGACATTGATTTCAATGAAACATATTCTTCAGTCATGAGTGGAATTTCGTTCCGATACTTGATATCACTGGCAACTCAAAAGCGTCTATCTATGCAGTTGATGGATGTCGTGACAGCATATTTATATGGGTCACTAGATTCGGACATATATATGAGGGTCCCCGATGGGATCCCTATACCGAATGATAGCACAAATCACAATATGTATTGTGTAAAGCTCAAAAGATCACTCTATGGTCTTAAACAGTCAGGTAGAATGTGGTACAACCGACTGAGAGAGTACCTTCTGCAGAAGGGTTATTCAAATAATGATGATTGCCCATGCATCTTTATCAAAAGATCCTCCACAGGATTTTGCATCATATCAGTGTATGTGGATGATTTGAATATCATTGGTAACACACAAGATATTGATGAAGCCCGCAACCATCTTAAGACGGAGTTTGAGATAAAGGATTTGGGTAAAACCAGATTTTGCTTAGGTTTCTAAATCGAGCACCTTCACTCGGGAATTTTAGTGCATCAATCTGTCTATGTCCAAAAATTATTGGAGAAATTCAATATGGACAAAGCATACGCAAATAAAACCCTCATGGTTGTTCGATCTCTCGATAAAGAAAATGACATTTTTCGACCACGGGAAGAGAGAGAAGAGATATTAGGACAAGAATATCCCTATCTCAATCTCATCGGAGCACTCATGTACCTTGCAAATAGTATCAGGCCTGACATTGCATTTGTAGTAAATCTATTGGCAAGACATAGTGCTGCCCCAACTAAGCGTCATTGGACCGGAGGAAAACAAATCCTCAGGTACCTGAATGGTATTAAGGATCTTGGCTTATTCTTTCAGAGAACTAATGATCCTAGCTTAGTTGGATACACTGATGCTGGCTATATGTCTGATCCCCACAATGGCAGATCACAGACAGGTTTTGTATTCCTTCATGGAGGAACTGCCATATCATGGAAGTCATCTAAACAAACATTAGTGGCTACCTATACAAATCATTCTGAAATCATCACACTATTTGAGGCATCACATGAATGCGTGTGGCTCCGCAGAATGATAAACCATATTGAACAATCTTGTGGTATTGGTTACTCAGAAAAATCTATCATTATCTATGAGGATAATGCTGCTTGTATTACACAGATGCAAACATGTTACATCAAGAGCAACGTCACTAAACATATTGCTCCTAAGTGGTTTTATCCCGATGAGCTTCAACAAAGTGGAGAAATAAACATCTTATAGACAAAGTCTTGTGATAATTTGGCAGATTTGTTTACCAAGTCCCTACCTGCTTCCTCATTCGAGAAATATGTTGAGGGAATTGGTATGAGACGGCTCAGAGACTTGCAAGTTTCAGTGGGAGACTCTTTGAATGATGGACCTTGTTAAACGCTTCACATTGTACTCTTTTCTTTTATGAGTTTTTACTAGTAGGTTTTCTCATACAAAGTTTTTAATGAGATAATGTCTGATGTAAGCATATGTCTTATCTCATATTTTTCCCACAAGGGTTTTTCTAGAGATAAAACAAGACATCGATTACTCCTTAAATCTTGCAGGTTCATGTTAGAGCAATCACCAGTCAAATTATTCCTATATTTTCCCACAGGGTTTTTTTCAAATGAATTAAAGAACAAATTGATCTCAAAATGGACTCGATCAAAAGGGGGAGTGTTACAAAGGCCATTACTTAGCCATTATTTGATCTCATCAAGGACAGCAATCAAGAGAATGAAATGACTTGTAACAGCCATATAAATCATCCTTATTGCTCCTTATTGCAATATTGATGTTGCTTAGAATCCTAGGCATGTAATACACTAAATCTCCCTATATAATGGGACATTTGAGATCAATGAAATGAGAGAAAATTCACTGTTTCACTGTTCATTCTAACAATTAATACCACTGAGTCGGACCAGTTTGCATCTATATGCCCGAGGCCGAGCCGGTTAATCAGAGTACAAATCTAATTAACTGTTCCGTTGGGTGAAACAGACAAACAAATGAGTGCTCAAATATGAAAAGAAGGATAGCATACTCACTTGTCATGGATACTAATATATGTAAGTGTCAAAAGTAAAAGATGTACTCCCTTCGTTTGGAACTTAAACTTATTTGAAGTGGTAGCAGGGTTCAGTCCTGATATCGGATTAAAATTCGCTCAAGAGCGATATCATCGGATTTCGCGGAGTCCGTTGATAAACTGACAAAAAGATAAAATCCAAATAAATTTTGTAAAAAAAATAAAGTTCAGTTTGAATTATTTGAACTTGATTGGAAAATTGAGTGGTATGTGTTGTCGCAAAATCTGAACCGGATTTCAATGGAATTGTGAACCATGCATGGTAGATCGTAACACTCTTCTCTACGAATCTATACCTAGTTAAAAATTCGTAACTTTTCGTTACTTTTTTTGTTTGTCAGGGAGACAAATTAGACTTTTGATTTTTTGTTGGGCCGAAGTGCGCTTGTGGGCTGAGGCGGAGGAGAGGAGAAGGGAGGAAAGTGGGGGATTTTTTTTATTTTTCAATTTTTTTTTAATATTTACCAAAATATTATAGCGGTCGAAAATATTTGCAGAAATAGAACCTGCCGCCCTCCACTTGGGTGGCAAGGTGACGTGGCACACGACGCAGTGTGCGCCTTCATGGCGCCGTGTGCGCATTTTGCATCTATGTCCCTTGCCGCCCTTGGCAAGGTGGCTATTTTGCGTGTAGCCCCTTACCAGCAGGACTTAGCAAATGAGGTCCCTTGCCGCCCTCTACAAGGTCCTACCCCACTGCCAACAGGCCTTACCCATCTTTTTTTTTACACTGAGGTAAAGCTTTATTGATAACACTTAAAAAATTCTTTGTTGATAAAGCTCGTTGATAATATTTTGAAAATTCTATTGAAGTCGGTTGTTTTGCAATTTCATAAGTAAGAGTTGATGTTGTAACTTATTTGTGGTATTAGTGTACGAAATTGATATTGTCCTATCGTAGTCTCGGTCGCAGAAGCATTATATGCACTGAAACAAGGAGAATTATGTCACGTTAAGAAGTAGTAGTACAATTTGAACATGATACATCTGGTTCCATTACGGTTACATAGATAAGATTAGATTCAAACTAGAAGGAACGCAGTGCAAGAGTTGAACACGACGACGATACAGTAATGAGACAACGAAACATGACATTATATATTTGACTAAGGTAAGTTGTCCGATAATAGCTAACCCCTATGTGAGGATCTCTCTCCCCTCTCAAACTGCGCTTTGTAGGATCGAAACAGAGTAATTCAACCTACCAGAGGGGGGGTGAATGGTAGGGAAGACCAAAAACCAAAACTTTAACCAAATCACAAATTACCTCTAGAATCCAACGAAACCAATCTAAAAAAACAAAATCAATCTCAAGAACAAGATCGTACTACCGCTGTCGAAGTACTGCCGGTCACACCGCTGTGTACCGTCGGTCAGACCGCCCCTCCTGGCCGGTCAGACCGCCGCCTTGCCTCCGATTGAACCATCGCACTCCCGCCGGTCAGACCGCACGAACACCTTCGGTCAAACCATCGGGATCCAGAAAACACCGGTAGATGACAAACTCAAAGATATAAATTGTAACTCTTGACTTTATTGCATCTAAAAGTGTTTACAAAGTGCAACAACAGCACTCCTCATCAAAATCTCGACCTTACTCGAAACCCTAGCTATTCTCTCAACTTATGAACCACACAATCAATAAAATCGATATCTAGGAGGCACACCCTCCCTCTCTATTTATACACGAAGTAGACTGTACAAAGCCCACGAATCTCTCACAAATTTGGACTCCCAACCACGTAGGAAACCTTCTCTTGCAAGCTTCAAACTCATCTCTTTCCTTATCTCCATCCATCTTCCCGAATTCGGACTCCCTTCTAAATTCAACTCCTCTTTCCATACGTACACGATTCCTATCGCATACCATATGAATTCTCTATCTTCCACGTGCATTATTCTCTAGCCTTTTAGTATCCCGCGTGATCTCTTGATCCCTAGATGTCCACTTCTCCCAAGTCGACTCCGATCCATCACCGGCAACACTATCCCGAGGCCTTAAGCAATACCTGCACACACACGATAAAGAAACCATATTCCGAGCACAAGTTCGTCCAAACTTGACTCACATTAGTATAACAACAGTAACCATACACATAGAAACCATCTAGAAGTCAAATCCATGAAGAAACAATCCGTAACTAAAAAAATAAACCGAAACCAAAAGCGAACAGGTAACCTCCCGGCCAGACCGCGGGCCGGCCGGTCTGACCGCGCACATACCTGCGGTCTGACCGGCCGTGCCTGGTCGGTCTGACCGTCAGGTCAAATCCACACATATCTTCATAAAATCAATCATATATAATCACATGAAATATCATCACAATAAACCAATATTACACACATAAAATGTCGCAAGCCACCAATGTTTCATCACATAAAATGATAATCAAACACATTTGATTCTACAATCTCCCCCTTGATGAAACCATTGGCAAACCCAACAAAATCAATTGGTTTATGTTGTTTTGTGAAGCAACCCAAAAAGCATTACAAATGCCAGAAGATTTTCAAAGAAAAATCTCTCACTTTTGAAAAGAAAGAAAATCCTTTGAATATGATAACGATGCACAATTTTGTTACATTGTTACCTAGTTCTCCCCCTTTTGACAATGAGTTCATGAATGTATCGTGAGCATGGAAGAGCGTTGCATTATACCAAAAGTAACTCAAGTACATGTATAGCAATAACAAGGTAGAAAAAGTGACTAGCTAATTAACAAACATGCACTAGAGTAAAAACATGAACCTTAAAGACGATAATTAAGATCAAGTCAACATTAATGATTCATGATTTCAACGATTTAAAATGCAACATATTCACAAGTTCAAAGATCGAAAGAAAAACCCAAATATTTAGACCTATAGCATTGATACTCTATCTCAAATTAATTTCCTTCTCCAAAAATAACCAAGAGAACCTTATGCTTTTTATTTTTGAACTTTTTAACTATTGCGGGTACGTCCTTGTCGTCAAGACTGTTTCCAAGGATTCGGCACCCTTTTTTTTATTTCACTGCGAATACGTCCTTGTCGTCAAGACTGTTTCCATGGATTCGGTATTCATTTTTTGTTTTTTTCCTTTTTTTTATAAAAAGCTAGTATATACTCTTGCAGTGATTGGAACAAAAGGATAATCATGAGGAATAACAAGCCATAAGATATATATACAAGCATTAATCAGTCAACCTAAGCACTTGCTTTAATATTGCAAATTTCATTAATTCAAGTAAAAGAATTATTCGTCATGTATCATATCACTTAAAAACAATATTCAAAGCTCATATAATTACTAAAATGCTCACAAGCTAATATAGTAATCAAATTATCTAACAAGCATTGCTAGCAAGCACTAGAATATACTTAAGATATAAAACAAAGCTCATCCATCTTTTTCTTTTTCTTTTTCTCATTTTTTTTAAATATATATTTTTTAACACCATGCATGAATTAAAACATGAATGCAAAATAAAAGAAGAAAGAAAATATGCATACAACAAAGAGCCAACAACTCTCTCCCTCAAATGATGCCAAAAGGATGAATAACTCCCAATTCTCCCCTTAGAAAAGCAAAGCGAGAAGAATCCAATGGTTTAGTGAAAATATCTGCAAGTTACAACTTTGTATCCACAAATTTCAATTCCACATCTCCCTTCTCAACATGATCCCTCAAAAAGTGAAAACGAATATCAATGTGCTTAGTGCGTGAGTGTTGAACAGGATTCTTAGCAATATTTATAGCACTAGTATTATCACAAAAGAGAGGAACTTTATCAAAAACAATATTATAATCTCTCAAAGTTGAAATAAGCCAAAGAATCTGGGAACAACAACTAGCAGCAGCAACATACTCAGACTTAGCCGTTGATTGGGCAACATTTGATTGTTTTCGAGAAGACCATGTAATCAAAGAAGTACCAAGAAAATGACATGTACCACTAGTACTCTTTCTATCATACAACCTCCAAAATCCACATCCGAATAACCACTCAAGCATATAGATGAAGAGGTAGAATACCAAATTCCAAATTCAAGAGTGTGTTTCAAATACCTCATGATGCGTTTCACAGCCTGTCGATGCGAAGCCCTTGGAGAAGCTTGAAATCGAGCACATAAACATACAGCAAATTATATGTCCGGTCTCGAAGCGGTGAGGTAGAGCAATGATCCAATCATACTCCTGTATTCCTTTTGATTTACAGCTTCACCATCTTCATCAGGATCCAAAACAGTAGAAGTTCCTATCGGCGTAGTCAAAGGCTTGCAATCGTCCATCTTGAAGCGTCGTAGAAGATCCTTGGTGTACTTTGTTTGATGAACAAACGTACCTTGAGGTGTTTGCTTAATTTGCAATCCCAAAAAGTAAGTCAATTCTCCCATCATGCTCATCTCAAATTCCCTGCGCATAGTGTCAGCAAACTCCACAACCAAAACGTGAGATGAACAACCAAAGATGATATCATCCACATAAATCTGAACAAACAGTTGATCATCACCATGCTTGAGAACAAACAGAGTTTTATCAATTTTTCCCATTGTAAAACCTTTTGCAAGTAAAATGTTTTTAAGTCTATCATACCATGCTCTAGGTGCTTGTTTCAAACCATACAAAGCTTTTGACAAACGAAAAACATGGTTGGGAAAAACAGGATTTTCAAAACCTGGTGGTTGTTTTACATAAACTTCCTCCTGAATATAGCCATTAAGAAAAGCACTTTTAACATCCATTTGAAACAATTTAAAACCTTTTGAAGCAGCAACAGCCAACAAAAGTCTAATTGCCTCAATCCTAGCAACAGGAGCAAAAGTTTCATCATAATCCAACCCTTCCATTTGAGTAAAACCCTGTGCAATAAGTCTAGCTTTGTTCCTAACAATTAAACCATCCTCATTTTGTTTATTTTTGAAAACCCACTTAGTTCCAATAATATTTTGATCAACAGGAGGTTCAACTAAAAACCAGACTTTATTTCTTTCAAAATTCTCAAGTTCTTCATGCATGGCGTTAATCCACGATTCATCCGTTAGAGCATGAGTAACATCTTTGGGTTCAAAATTAGCCGTAAAAGCATAATTTGCATGAAAATCACGATTCGTTACCTTGATCTTGTAGTACGTTCACCCAAATTACCTATTATTTGTTCCGGAGGATGTAGTCGTTGAATACGAAGTGGAGCACTCAAATCTGACGATTGTTCATTTTCTGTAGTTGGTTCTGACGAAGTTGAAGCTTCTGGAGGTCTATTAGCATTTGTACCCGAAGCTCCCGAAGAATCGCCATCTCGCCGGTCTGACCGCTCCACTGCCTCCGGTCTGACCGATGGTATAACCTCGGTCTGACCGGCCGACGCCTCGTTGTCCTCGTCATCGCTTTCCTCCACAAAAATATCCTCCCCCTGAACCTGTGATAGAGTACCTGAAATTTCGGGTCTAGTACCTGGACTAGCCTCATCAAAAGTGACTTCACAAGTCTCAACAATTTTATTAGTCTTTAAAACAAGTACACGGTAACCTCGTGAATGCGCAGAATATTCCAACATAAGACCATCAAGAGAGCGAGATTCAAATTTGTCCAAATTTCCAGATTTGAGCACAAAACATTTACACCCAAAAACACGCAAGTGAGAAATCTTCGGTGTGTGTCCAAAGCGAAGCTCATAAGAAGTTTTTCCAAGTTTAGATCTTAAGAAAATACGATTGGAAATATAACAAGCAGTGTTAACAGCTTCAGCCCAATATTTTCTAGGAGTAGAATATTCATCAAGCATAGTCCTAGCCATCTCAACCAAAGAACGATTTTTCCTTTCAACAACACCGTTTTGCTAAGGAACACGAGGAGATGAAAATTGATGTTCAAGACCTTTTTCATCACAAAACCTTTCAAAAGTAGCGTTTTTAAACTCACCACCATTATCACTTCGAATGGTTCTCAAGGAGTTTGGAAATTCAAGAGCCAACCGAAGATATAAACTTTTAAAGTGTTCAAAAACTTCATCTTTAGTTGCCATAAAATAAACCCAAGAATATCAAGAAAAATCGTCAACAATAACCAAAACATACCATTTTCCTCCAACGGATTGCACTCTAGCTGGACCAACAGTGTCCATATGTAAAAGCTGTCCTGGTGCATCCGTCATCACAGAAAATATAGGAGTATGTGAAGAAGCAATCATCTTAGCGTGACGACATGGAGAACAAACCAAATCATGATCTTTCTTAAGCTTAGGCAAACCACGAACAAGTTCAGAACCACTAATCCTAGTGAGATGATCAAAGCCAACATGTCCAAGTCTACGATGCCAAAACAACACATCTTTTGAAAATTTTGCAACAAAACATGTAACTTCTGATGAAACGCTATTTTCAAAATCAGCTTTAAAAACTCTTCCATAGCGAGAAACATTAAGCACAACATCACCAGATGAATCAAAAACTTTACTTCCACTTTTCTTAAATAAAACATCAAAGTCTTCATCCACAATTTGAGAAACGGAGAGCAAGTTGTACTTCAAATTTTCAACCAAAGCGACATCATTCAATGTAAACTTATCACTTACCTAATAGATCCAGTTGCAGTGATCGTGCTAGTAGAAGCATCACCGAAGATGATTGAATCCTTTCTTGATGCCTTCGTGAGGGAGGAGAACCAACTTTTATCACCGGTCATGTGTCGCGAACAACCGGAATCAACGATCCACACGTTCTCCCTCCTCGCCAAAAGTGCCTACACCCAAGCAGATGCTGAAGCCTCAGTACTGGGGTTAGATAATAGAAATTTAGGAATCCAGTACTGAGACACACGACCAGAACCAACAGGAACATAATCAGTAGAAAATTCAACACGTTTCCTGTTAGAAAAGTTTGCCCGAGGCCGGTCTGACCGCCTCTGTACCTGCGGTTTGACTGACAGCTTCCCACCGGTCTGACCGGTGGTATAGCTCTGGTCTGACCGCCGGTCCATCTGTGGTCTGACCGCCTGCCTCGAGAAAAAAACTGATTTTTGCCACCTTTGTTTTGCAAAATCTATCTCCCGTTCCTTTTTCTGTTTCCTAGCGAGTCTAAAACAGAATCCAGCAATATGTCCATGTTTACCACAAAAAGAACAGATATACTTTTCACGATAAGTTGATGCACAAGTTGAAACAACAGGCTTAGCATTAACAGTATTTTTAGTACTAACAACTGATTTAGCATTAAACACAGATTTAGTACTAGCAACAGGTTTTGTAGAACAAGAAGCACTCAAAGAAGTCATAATGCCAGCAGACTTAAAAACAGGAGGTTTAGAATCAGGTTTAGTCAAAATTTCACTTTTCTCAGTTATGCTCAAAACAACAGGAGGATGTCTAGAAAAGTGACTATAAGGGTCAAAACCTAAACCACGATTGTTTGTGCTAACTTTTGATTGATCCAAAATCATGTTGAGGTTCTTTTTACCATCGAAAAAACGTTGCAAGGAACTTTTTAAGTAAGAAACCTCTTGAGTCAAAGTAGCACAATTTTTACAAGCATCCAAAAGACCTTTGTTTTTTCTACACGTTTGACAAGAAAACACTTCATCTTGCTTAACTATTTCTTCCATATGCTTAACTCGAGCTAAAGCATTTTTTAGTTTCAAATCACTAGCAAGACATGTTGAGCAAGGTTTTGCACTAGATTGTTTTAACCTTTTAGAGCTAATCACATTAAACATAGAGCTAGCAAACAAAGCAACTTGACATTTATTCAAAGCTCTTTTAGTTAAAAACAACTCATCAATCAATCTAGTATTCATGGTAGAGCTAAGAGCAAGACAAGATTCAAGCTTTTTGGATTTCTTAATTTCAACATCAAGTTTTTTGCAATTAGACCAATTGACTTCTCTAACAGCATTAACTTCAGCAAATAAAACCTCACAAGACTTGCATTCATCATCATCAGAAACAAGAGATTTTAATCGACTGTTTTCAGCATTTAGAGAATCAATAACTACTTCATGTTGATTAATCTTCTTTTCAAATTTAGAAATCTTGTAACCAAGTCTAGCAATTACTTCTTGAAGGTATTCAACACTAGGAGCGTTTATTACCTCATTCTCTTCATCAGAGTCTGCAATATTCTTTGCCATGAGACAAACTCCAGCGATGCTTTTTCCTTTGTCGTCCTCATCATCATCTGAATACTCGACGTTGCTGGATCCTTGCACAGCTGCAAAAGCTTCATCCAAGGCCTTCTGGTAGTACTTCCTCATCTTCATGTTCTTTGCCTGTTTCTTGTTCTGCTTGGCGTCCTTGGATCCATCTTGAGCCTTTGGTTCCTCCTGTGTACCCTTTCCAGCCTTGGGACACTGAGAGCGGATGTGTCCTGGTTGTCCACACCCGAAACACCGGATTGGTCCTCCTCTTCTCCTGAACCTAGCATTATTCACAACTCGAGAGATTCTATTAGCAAGCGATACCAGGTCCTCCTCACTGATTTCCTCCAGTTGATCATCGGACATGGCAGAGAAAGAAGTAAACATCGACCGTGAAGTAGAATCAGAAGAAGATGCAGAAGAAGACACCAAAGCAGAAAATTTTGAATCAGTCCTCTTAGAAAGAATGTTCATCTCATAAGTTTTCAATTTAGTATAAAGAACATCCAAAGTTAAAGTGTTCATATCAACAGATTCCTGAATCGAAGTAACCTTAACATCCCAAACCTTCATATCAAGACCGTTCATAAAGTGACGAGCAACCTCAGACTGCGAATAATTAACATCATAAGAAGTATCAACAGATTTAAAATTACTCAAAATTTTGTTAAAACGACCCAGATAATCATCCAAAGACTCCCCATGTGTCATCTCAAATTTGATATACTCCTTTTTGAAAACATCTTTTCGCAACTCTTTTATGTTTGAAGATCTAGTGTGAAAATCATTCAAAGCCTTCCATATTTCATTAGCAGTAGCAAGATGCGAAACACGATCAAAGTCGGAGCGAGAAATTGCATTAAGAATAATATTGCGAGCTTTGCAATTATTTTCAAAATCTAACTTGAGAGCAGGAGTATCAATACTAGCAGGAATTTCATAAGGTTGTGCAACTTTTAGCCAAATGTCATATCCTTGAGATGTTATATAAGATTCCATCTTTTTCTTCCAATAATCAAAGTCGGTTCCATTGAAAATATGAGGTTTGTTTGAAAACTTTTCAGCCATATCAAATAGATCAGAAAAACAACAAAGATGTAATCAAGAACGAGGCTCTGATACCACTTGTAGGATCGAAACAGAGTAATCCAACTTACCAGAGGGGGGGGGGTGAATGGTAGGGAAGACCAAAAACCAAAACTTTAACCAAATCACAAATTACCTCTAGAATCTAACGAAACCAATCTAGAAAAACAAAATCAATCTCAAGAACAAGATCGTACTACCGCTGTCGAAGTACTACCGGTCACACCGCTGTGTAGCCGTCGGTCAGACCGCCCCTCCTGGCCGGTCAGACCGCTGCCTTGCCTCCGGTTGAACCGTCGCACTCCCGCCGGTCAGACCGCATGAACACCTTCGGTCAAACCGTCGGGATCCAGAAAACACCAGTAGATGACAAACTCAAAGATATAAATTGTAACTCTTGACTTTATTGCATCTAAAAGTGTTTACAAAGTGCAACAATAGCACTCCTCATCAAAATCTCGACCTTACTCGAAACCCTAGCTATTCTCTCAACTTATGAACCACACAATCAATAAAATCGATATCTAGGAGGCACACCCTCCCTCTCTATTTATACACGAAGTAGACTGTACAAAGCCCACGAATCTCTCACAAATTTGGACTCCCAACCACGTAGGAAACCTTCTCTTGCAAGCTTCAAACTCATCTCTTTCCTTATCTCCATCCATCTTCCCGAATTCGGACTCCCTTCCAAATTCAACTCCTCTTTCCATACGTACACGATTCCTATCGCATACCATATGAATTCTCTATCTTCCACGTGCATTATCCTCTAGCCTTTTAGTATCCCGCGTGATCTCTTGATCCCTGGACGTCCACTTCTCCCAAGTCGACTCCGATCCATCACCGGCAACACTATCCCGAGGCCTTAAGCAATACCTGCACACACACGATAAAGAAACCATATTCCGAGCACAAGTTCGTCCAAACTTGACTCACATTAGTATAACAACAGTAACCATACACATAGAAACCATCTAGAAGTCAAATCCATGAAGAAACAATCCGTAACTGAAAAAATAAACCGAAACCAAAAGCGAACAGGTAACCTCCCGGTCAGACCGCGGGCCGGCCGGTCTGACTGCGCACATACCTGCGGTCTGACCGGCCGTGCCTGGTCGGTCTGACCGTCAGGTCAAATCCGCACATCTCTTCATAAAATCAATCATATATAATCACATGAAATATCATCACAATAAACCAATATTACACACATAAAATGTCGCAAGCCACCAATGTTTCATCACATAAAATGATAATCAAACACATTTGATTCTACACACTTTAGTAAACCTGTACTGCTCTTGCAATTCAAGCTGCACGACACTGGAAGTTGGACCACTTAGAACCTTTTCGGTGTCTATCCATTGTCTGTATTGACATCTTCTTGGCGGTTCCTGGGAGAAACGAATAGACGTGAAGCAAACAAAGTTAGTGAATCTTGTGATAAAATAAGGATCCATGATAATCAAAATATTTTCACCATGAAATCATTGTCTAGAATATTTGGGCAAACAAAGAACCTCTGACCCAAAGTAATAGGCTTTATGGAATGGAGAACCTGACAACAATCACCGCATCTACATTTTGGACGGGCTTCCCATGGAGAGAGTGTGCCTGTTAGCACCCGCCAGTCGCACTGTTGTTCACAACGTTATCATTCATAAGCTGCTTTTCTCTACAAGTATTGCTCAGTACTTTCTGATGAGAAATACCAGCGTCGTTCTTGTAAACAAGTGGTCAGGTCGAGAACGGGATTTTCTGTATCGACCCACTTGATGTATCCACAAGCCGTAGCGTGGGTCTGACGAATAGATTTGGATGAAGAATAAACAATCGCTCATACAAACTAAATAAGCATATGTAGAGAATGAAATACCTTACGGTCATAGTTAGGGCACCTAAAAAAGCGTCTTCCTCGAATGTCTGGATTCATCGAAGCCATTAGTTGGCATCGGACACCGGAAAGGCAGAGAGGCCGCTGGCACCAAGGTGGGAGTAGGTATGCATAAGGATCGCTACACCAGTTGGGATCCTCAACGCCCCGGCGTCTAGCCATTGCCGAAAGCTGGTGGGATGAAGGGTTGTGCTGGCGCTTGTTGAGTACACAGATGAAGAAATTTTGTGCCGCATCGCTCGTTATGGGGACTTATTTAGGCACCAAAATCACAGTGATAACCTTTACATGTCTATGTCATGGGACACGATGGGTCGGCCTGATTGCCGCCGAAAGTAAGAGTGGACATATGCGGATGTATACCCTACCGCCCTATATATGGGTGGAATAAGGCCTTTCGCCCTTTTAGAGGGCGGGATGGAGCCGAAAGTAAGATTGGACGTATGCCGATGTGACATGTAAGAACGTGAGAAGCCATTCCGTAGTCGTATCGCACACGAATAAAGGAGGCTGCATCGATGCAACCGAAAGTACTCGTGCATGCGCCGAAAGGGATCGTGCTTTTGTAAAAAGTAACAGCGAAGTGTAGGAATGCGAATCCCGAATATCAACAACATATTCAGTCTACAACCATATAGTACAAGCATGTCAAGAAAATAAGAAAAGAGAAGCCTGCTCTACTGGCCCAGCCCCGCGCCGTGACCCTGCTTGGTCCTTCGGGCCTGTGCTCACACGTGGTCCTAGGAATACGTGAAGCGATCCAGTGGGATAGCACGGGTAGCACGAGGGTATGGGAGCGGAGTGGAGGGCGACTGCTCCTGCGTATGCACCGGTGGTGCGCCTCCCAGCTGTGAGGGACCGAGGACGTCCTCTGTCGACTCTTGGAAGTCGAAGTCACTGAGGTCGAGTGCGTGGCGGAAGCCCACCCGTGCTCCAGCGATGTCCCGGCAGGACCCTGCCAAGACGTGTCGGCCGCCTGTGACAAAGTCCCAGCGTCCTGCCAGAACTGCGTAGACAGCGAGGCCGACGCACCTGACGTGCCGGCCGCCTATGACGAAGTCCCGACGTCCTGCCAGAACTATGTAGACAGCAAGGCCGACGCACCTGCCTGCGACGATGACCATGCAGCCTGCCAGGAGTGGGTGGCCTGCGTCGTCCCGAACTGAGCGAAGCCTACACATCGACGACGAGACCCTTGTAAGCTAACACATAAATTGCATATCAATTGATTGTCGATATAGTGTTGTTTTTCAAATACCTGTGGGGGGCATGTACAAATAAACTTTGAATGTACGTACCTCCGAAGAGAGGGGGTGTCGGCCTGGGAACGTGCGTAGCTGGACAAGGAGCAGTCGGTCGGGGTCACGCCTGTGGTGCTGCGTCTGCCTGAGCAACGTCTAACCTCTTCCAAAGCTCATTGAATTTTTTCTCCTAGTTCTGATTGCATAGCCTCTTGAACATGTTCATCAACTCTTTGTTTTTGAATTGCTTGAAGAAATTAGCTCCCATATGACGCATGCACCACCTACTCTGTACATCTTCCCACTCACTAGGGTATCCTCTATCCATACTCCCAAATTTTAACTCTTCTATCGCTCGAAGCATACCGGCATGCCTGTCATGTATTAGACACACATTGGGCCTCATACCAACAACTTCTTTTTTAACCAGATGGAGGAACCAGTACCAGCTGTCAGTGTTCTCACTCTCAACAAAAGCAAATGCCAAGGACAATACCTAATTGTTCCCATCTACTCCAATTGCTGTTAGTATCTGGCCCCGGTACTTCCCGGTCAAGAATGTCCCATCAATGCAAAGAACTGGACGACAGTGCACGAATGCCATCTTGCATGCATGTAGACCTAAGAACGCTCTTTAAAGCATAGTCTTGCCAGGATGTTCAATTGAGGGGAATGTCTTGAGTGCATAAGAGCTCCTAGGGTTTCTTTGTTGGATAACAGATAGCAGACGTGGCAAATTGTCATACGAGGCTTCATAAGTTCCAAATCTCATCTCTATTATTTTCTGTTTGGCCCTCCACGCCTTGGCATAGCTAATAGTATACTTGAATTTCTCTTTGATATGTCGGATTATTGACTTTGGTTCATATGCCAGATTGTCCACGACATGCGCATACACCTCAGATGCAACAAATGCACATGTAATATTCCTGTGGTATTTCTGAACACCAGGTAGATAACAAGTATGCTTGGTAACGACTGACACTGTCCAGTAATCCTTCCATTTTCCCTTATAAGCGTGCACTCTTCAGGGACACCCATCTTTTTCCTTAACACACCTAACTTCATATTGTGACCGGTTAGACTTGGCAAACCAAAACTCTCTATGAAGTGACACTACAAAATGTTTTACTGTCTGTTTCATGTCTTCTCCATTACCATACCTCGCTCCCTGAATAACCTCATTCTCTTTGTACTCCCATCTCACATTTTCCCCTTCAGAGACGACCAGACCAAAAAAATCATCACTAGCCCATTCGGCTGGATTAATATTGTTCTCGTCATCATCTGACGAATCATCTTCCTCTACACGCTCGTTGTCACAATCCTCTCTTTCCATTTCGTCGACAATGGCACCGACAGTCTCCCCCTCATCAGCCACTCCACCAGGTTGCATGCCTACTGGAGTTACTACGCCATCTTCCTTTGGTACATTGACCTGATCCACTCCAGTCTCATTTACTTCAGCACTTGGCCCCTCGCCATCATCCATGTTCATCTGCACACTTGGATCCTTCGGATGAACATACGGAAGCATAGCTAGAGGCCATCCGTGTTGCAATGCATTCTCCACATCTGAGAGTTTTGAACTAGCATTAGTTCCCAATAAAAACCCTCTGTTGCCCGACTTACTACAACATAGATTGTAATGTCACTTGTCTGTGGATCAACTCCCAAACCCCCCATCAATCATCTTTTTATAGAAGGTACACTCCTGTCAGCTGGTCTATCAATTCCCCTTGTTGTTATAATAAATTCTAACAGATCTACCCCAGTTGGCCCGTAACAGACGTTTCCTTGACCATGGTATAGTTGAAATATAAGTTTACTGTACATATCTGTAAAGTAAATTACTAGGTCATTATTTTACGTAATAAACGACCATAGCGTAATATCTTGTTTGCAACGTACCTCAATTTTTATATATGCTATTGTAATGCTATTCAACAACATTTAAAACTACAAACCTAATAACTATAAATACTACAGATCTACTAAGTTACCTATATCTAACAATACAAAGTTCTATAGTACCACAGCTAAAACTCTAGTTCATATAGTGCATTTATTCAAACAAAGTTCTACAAAAATACAAGTAAAACCCTAGTTAACATCATACATTTAGTCATGTATATGATCTAGGAATATTACTTGAAATCAGAGTTTCAAACTGGCAAGGCTTCGCCTCTTCTTTTCTTCTCCTTCCCTTCTCCTTTTTTTTAATGTGGAGAGGTGAGAGGAGAAATGAGGGACAAGTGCAGGGCGGCAGGCCTTTTATAGGAGATGAAGCCTGCCGCCCTCTACTAGGGCGGCAAGAGGGTCGTCTACAAAATGGCAGGACCCCGGACGAGGAGCTGAGAATTTTGCACGCGACCTCCTTCCCAGCTCCACTAAACGGCCGTCCCACGCGTGCGTGCCACGTCACCTTGCCGCCCAAGTGGAGGGCGGTAGGGTCTATTTCTGCAAATATTTTCGCCGCTATAATATTTCTGTAAATATTAAAAGAAAAAAAATCTAAAAATAAAAAAATTCAGAAAGTGGGCCGCAAGGGGAGGTATATTAGACTTTCAGTTGCTTGCTGGGCTGAACCTGTGCCTGTGGGCTGAGGCGGAGGAGAGGAGAAGGGGCTGGGGGTTGAGCTTGCTGGTCCGAACCTGACCTAAAGAGAAAGGAGGAATTTTATTTAGATTTTTATTTAAATAAACATTGAAATGGTATTTGTATTATTAAAATTAGCAATTGACATATAAAAATTTCGAGAAAATTTCAAAGAGTGTAATTAATCATGGATAATTTAACAAAATTAAATTCAGCCATGTAATTTTATTTCTCACACTTACTTTACTTTACTTATAAATTAATTTAATTCTACACTTACCTACTTAAAAATACCCAAGTATTCCGAAAAATTTATATTTTAATTAATTACATAATGTAATTTTTTTCTCAACTTTTTCTCAATTTTTTTTGTCTTTTCTCTCCGTTGCAAAGCACAGGCAGTTTTTCTAGTTGAATAAAAATAATAGGATAGCTTGACTTATGGCAAAACTAAAATATCTATAATTTAGTACATATGTATTGTCATTTTGTTCATAAAAAAGAAACAAAGAATTTGTGATATATGCGTGCGTGACATGCACACAAGCCAAGAGATGAAACACAAGGCTGCATGCACGAATCAAGATGAGCTTACGGAACCCAGCTCTCTCTAAGAATTGTTGAACAGATGAATCAATAGGATGGCAGGAGCGAAAGGATTAGCAAGATTAACAACATAATCAGAGTAAAATAAAAATTAGAGTTTAAAATAGGAATACAAATTATAAATAACTGAAATTCCAAATAAAAAGATATTTAAATAACAGACCATATGAAACACAATATGAGATTAATTAAAATTAAAAAAAAAGATAAAATAAATTCTAAAATGAGAAATAAAAAGTTCAAATAGGAATAAAATTTAGAAATAATTGCAATTAAGAATAAAAATAAGAATATCGAAAGAATAGTCTATCTAGAACACAACACAAGATTAATTACAATTCAGAATGAAAAAAATAAAACAAATTGAAATTAGCAAAAAAAAGTAATTCAAGTAAGAATACAATTCAAAAATAACTAAAATTCTGAATAAAACATAAAGAATATTAAAAGAAGAGACCACCTAGAACACAATACGAGATTAATCAAATTCATAATAAGAAAAAAAATAAATTCTATCGTTTTACTAACAGGACAATCCAAGGGGCGGCAAAGAAGTAGGACAATGGCAGGTAGCGAGACTTCTAAAAACCATATAAAGGAACATCCAACAATGATTAGGTTTGATTTTAAAAATCCCAATGATAATAAAGCGAAGAGGCAACGGGCAGATAGTAAAGGAGTAGGGTGGCGGCTATTAACAAGGCATCTGAAAACAATAAAACAAAACCCAATGACGATTATATTTAATTTTTAAAATTCCAATAATAATAAAGAGAATGAGCGATGGGCACATCGTAAAGTAGTAGGGTGGCGGACATTGACAGGCCATCTAGAAATTGAAAAAGGAACTCAACGATAATCAGTTTTGATGTTTAAAATTTTAATGATAATAAAAAGAAAGAACAATGGGTAGGCTGTTAAAGAGTAGGACGATAATGTTTGATGTGATTTCTAGAAACTATAAAAAAAAATCCTAGCGAGACCACGAAACTAATGGTCCAATTATTAAAGGCCTCAAGAAGGAAAATAAGGCTGATGTGAGTTTTAAAAACTATACAATTGGAAACATGTTGTTGAGAAGGTTTGGCTTTTAAAATTTTATAATAACGAGATGACTATTTAAAAAATTTTTAATATCGATGCTAGTCGCGTAATTACGTGGGTCACTGCTAGTTAACATAAAATTGGTAAATTTTAGAGAGGTCTCTACTAGACTACTGCTAGTAGAAGTGATCCAGCCCTTCATCATCTTTAATCCGAGGGGCTAGAATTATTTATACTGCCAACCATGATTTGCAAGTTCGTTTCAAAATTTCCGAGACCCACTGGCACGAAACTATTTGGGCCAAAAATTTCAATTTGTTTCAATCTTTTATGGTTTAGCAAAATTTATTGAAATCTAGCCAAAATTTGTTCAAAATTCAAATTATTTCAGACCAAAGTATTCCAAAATGTCCGCAATTTCAGATTTATTGGTGCCCTCTAATTTTTTTGGCTTTCCAAATTGTTAACCTGTTACCAACTCAATTCAGTGAAAGTAGAATTAGGAGTGATGCTGTCCCCATCTCGATTGCGGAGCTCATTTTCATCCCGTCGATGCCATTCTTGCTGCGCCGAAAAGGTTTTTCAGATCCTAAAAACGAAGAATTCTATAGATTTTTCCGAATCAGGGTCCATGACATCATCCCTAGCCGATTCCCAAATCTCTTTGTTCTTGTTAGTCCTCCTTACTCCTGTAGCATGTAGCAAATAGCAATCGGCACCGCCAAGATTAAAGTCTCAACTTAGGTGGTGTTTAAATGTCCTGAAGATAAAATAAAGTTTAAGTGTTTCACGTAAAACGAGATGATATTAACGTGTGATTCATTGAGTTTTAATTATTACAAACTTGAAAAATGAATTTATTTGATATTTTAGAACAACTTTCATATAAAAAATTTTCGCACGAAACGTACCGTTTAGCAGTTTGAAAAGCGTGCCATAAATATTCAAAAGTTCATCTGCAGTTTGTAGCGTTGTCGAACGCGGCTACTACTTAGTAGGGATATGGTACAAATGGTTAGGACTTTTCGCTTTCTTTTCTTTTTTTTTTCCCTTCCTTCGGGCCAACCATTTGGTTATACGATGGCATAGAGTTGTATTGAGAGTTGTGAATGAACTTCCAGTTGACGCATTCGTTCATCGTAACTCTGTTCCTGCACACTTCTTTTCCTATTGCATTTGTTCAGAAAACTACAAGAATCAAAGCAGGGGCACAGCTGCACATTGATCTCGGCTGCATGTCTTGATCCTGTATGATAGCATTCTATCTCCTCTGCTCCATAAAATAGCAAACGAAATGAAGTAGAGATCGATTTTCTTGATTGATCTCCTCTGATTGAAATAAACTACCAGAATCAAAGCAGGGGCACAGCTTGTTTTTCTTGATTGATTATTTGATTTTTAGCAGAGATCGATGAAAAAGAAGAGTTCATGGGGTTCAGGCAGCCCAGTTGTTTGCAACTATATTGTAAGCCTGGAAGACGTCAGGAGCTGTCAAATACGCCGGTGGTAAGCAATCTTCTGCTCCTCACTCAAGTTTCAGAGTTCAGTTCATATTGCAACTCCTTGATTTGATATTAGCAACCACCCGACTGACCAGTTTCTGCATCTCGTAGGATTATTCAAAGTCGCAAGACCAAGAGGTCATGATCACCTCAACGTCAAGGACACAGGACGGGTCTTCTTCGTCGACCGGTTTCGCGAGTAACCGTTGAGATGCTTCCGATGATGTACATACTCCTAGTATGTGCGCTCATTCAGCATAACTCTGTACCTGCACCCTTCTTTTCCCAACATTTTATCAGAAAACAATCAAAATAAAACAAAGTGCACATTGAACTCAGCTGTAGATCTTGAGTGACTGCATAAATCAGACAGAAAGTTCTAGTATGATACCATATATATGCTATCCTCTTCCTTTGTTGGAAAGGAGTGGAAGATAGGATTGAGAGAAAACTTAGCACTTGAAATGGCAAAAATCTAGTCTATGGTGGGAGGTTAGTCATGTTTAACTCAGTTCTTTTGAACCTTTCCATGTTTATGTTATCATTTTTTTGAAATATCTCGAGTGTGCTACAAAGATTGGATTATTTTAGGTCTCACTTTTTTTTTGGAGTGCTACAAATTTATAATAAAAAAAGTACTCCCTTCGTCCTATAAAAAATCAAATTCATATTTAAGATTTGATTTTTTATGAGACGGAAAGAGTATATACTAATAAAATGGGAATACACTTGTTATTCCAAAGATCAAGGTGGATTATGGGTCCAAAGCCTTGATGTAATGCATAAATGCTTATTAAGCAAATGGCTTTTTAAGCTTCTCAATGATGAAGGCATATGACAAGACCTTTTGCGAAACAAGTATTTGAAGAGTAAACCTCTTTTCCACATATCACAAAAACCAGGAATATCTTAGCTTTGGGCTGGTTTAATGAAAGTAAAGGATCACTTCTTTCAATATGGATCCTTTAAGCATGGCAATGAGACAAAGATAAGATTTTGAGAAGATATATGGTTGGGTTCAAAACCACTCAAAAATCAATACCCTTCTCTTTACTTGTGGTTCAAAAAAACACGCTTCTTTGATAGAGGTTATGGGTACAACGATGTTGAATATTACATTTCGACGGTCAATTGTAGAACCAAAGCTAGCATAGTGAAATGATTTGATTCACATGCTAGTAATATAACTTTGTCAAATGAAAATGATTGCTTTATTTGATTGCTACATAAAAATGGTCAATTTTCGATCAAATCCATGTACAATGCAATCATGAATTCAAATGTGAGAATCCACAAGAGGATTTTATGGGAGCTAAAACTACCCTTAAAAATTAAAGTTTTTATGTTGTTCTTTCACAAAAAAATAGCCCTAACGAAAGATAACTTTGGCAAAAAAAATTGGAGGGAAGACAAGCAATATTGTTTTTTAATATGCAAGAGACTATTCAACATCTTTTTTGAACCGTCACGCTGCACGTTTTGCTTGGCGATGCATCTTTTTTGCTTTCAACGTCCCCCTCCTTGTAATGCCAAAAATATTTTTGGTAATTGGCTAAACGGAATGCCAAAATCTATTAAAAAGCTGATTTTGTTCGGGGTTAGTACTTGATGTTGGTCAATCTGACGTTGCTGAAATGATATTTTAACAAACAAAAGTTGTCAAATATAATGCAGGTTATCTTCATGTGTTCTAGTTGGCTCCACTCTTGATCATTGATGCTATCACATGAAGAACATGATACTTTGCACAATGATGCTGTACTCTTGTAATTGATAGCCAGGGTCTTTTATTCCATTTTGGTTGGCGTAGCACGTAACTGATGACGTGCTAGAATCTATGTGATTTTGGAACGTTGTTTTCAATTGAACTTGTTTAGAGGGAGTTGGGGGTTTGTCCCATCACCTTATGGCTTGATTTTTAGGTTTCAAAACTCGTTGACTTTGTGTCTTATGACAGAGATCGAAGATGTAACTCATTACCATTATAAAAAAAAAGACAAGGTGGCGGCAACTAGTTTTCGATCTTTTGCCTGATCTATTTTAACAGAGATGAATAAGAGGAGCTGATAGAATTCAGCTAGCACAAAATGGCTAGCTCGTCACTGCATGATAGGTCCGGGGCTGCCAGATATGCTAGTCGATGCAGCCATGCAGCTGAGACAATGAGATTATTATTGGACATCATCTGATCGGCTTCATTGATGCCTTGTATCTAAGAAAATTGGTGCCTAATCTCTAATCACAAAATAAATGTCACCAATCAGAATCATCACCTTGTTAATTTGGTCTCAGTTTTTTGTTAGTTTCAGTACTGCCTAGCTAATATAGTGTAACTATTAGTGTTTCATATATAAAGCATGATTGTAGTAAGTTGTACTGAAAACCCCCCCTCAATTTTCATATATGATCATGTCCTATTTGCTCTACACATAAAAGATAAGACAAGGAGCATAGGTTGAGGAAGAGATCATGTCCTAGCCCAGTGGCTTGTTTTTGCCGTGGTAGGCTTTGGAGGCATCGGAAGCTGTCCTGTTACGGGGGAGATCCATGAAAGATGCCACACATTTCTTTGATCCATGAAAGAAACCACTCCCCGCAAAACAAAAGATATTTTTCGTAATTAGTTAAGAGGAGTGCCTAGGCTCATAAAAAAATTGATTTTATTTAAAACTAGTGTGCTATATTGATTAATCTGGCGTTGTCGTAATGATATAGTTTTTAACCATAAGAAGTCTAACATTATACAGGTTATCTTCATGTGTTCAATTAACTTTACTCTTGGTGTATGATGTTTTCATAAAAATAACAGGATACTATGCGCATTAGTGCTATACATTTGAAATTGGTAGCCATAAAGTTTTTATTCCAGTTTGGATGATGTAGTACCTATATAATTTTGTGTTAGAATCTATGTGATTTTGAAAATGTTATTTTAGTTGATTCTTTTATTGATGAAAGTTGGGGATTTATCCCATCATATATTTTTTTTAATTTCTTCCTTTTCACTTCTTAGACTTGTTAGTTGTGTGCCTATGGGCAGAGACCGGATATATAATCCATTTTCATTATTAAAAAATGAAAGAAGCTATTCTTCTAAACTTTATAAGTTCTTTCTGGAAAACAAGTAGGACCGTTGGTGCTATACTGATAGAAGAAATGTATAATACAGATGAGATTAGATCATTAGAGTGAAACAAAATGAACACAGAAATAAAAAAAACTTTGAGCAAAGTCAAACTGCTATATCTGCTAAGTACTAACTACTAATGGATTAACTCATGGTAACAGATTTCCTATTCCTCTGCTCCTGCTTTGCTCCAATCTTGCATTTCATTATAGAATTTGTTTATCACCTGCTCCCCTCGTAGCTTGTATACCTCCAAAGATTTTATTGTTTCGTCACATGATGACATCGATGGTGAACTATTTGTTGATTGCTCTGTCAGTGGTGTGGATGAGATTTCAGTACATGCATTGATTCATCGTAACTCTATAACTGCACCCTTCTTTTCCCTTGATTTGATGAGAAAACATCAGAATCAAACCGGCCAATTGCACATTGAAGAAAGCTGCAGGTCCTCGAACGACCGAATAAAATCAGGCAGTAAATTCCTGTATGATATGCTATGCTATCTCCATTGCTCCATAAAGGCACAAATGAAATGAAGTAAAAGCAACTTGTTTTTGTAGCTCAATGTTTAGAGAGATGAACAATGGGAGCTCATGGAGTTGGGCCAGCCCAATGGTAGGTCTGGGAGGCAACAGGAGCTCTCAAATAAGTTGGTGGTTTTTTACTATATGAGTTGTTCCTTCACCGTGTGGGCCAGTTAACTCGGCCCATCACTTTAAGTGGGCCTATAGAACTGAGGGTAGAATATGGGCCGAAACATATCGCCCTGTGTATAAAGATATGGGCTTCTTGCTTGGCCAGCTCAATCACTTACGTACACCGAAAAATACAGTAAAAATGCTTGTTGCTCTTCTGTTCGGCACTCATGTTTTCATCTTGCTCTGCTCTTTGCTCTTGTGTAGAAAAAAAAAGATGGATCAAAGTGAGATCACCATGACACACAGCGCAATAGTGGATGTGCTACCAAATTACCTCTTTCGTCTCAAGTTACAAGACGTTTTTTTATAGAAAAATCAAACTCGATAACTTTTGATTAATGATCATATTAACCATATCTATATTAAGTATTATGCATGTTATATCATTAGATTTATATTTTGAACTACTTTCACGTAATGCTAATTTCATATTAATTTAAAACATAACTTAAAATAAATTAATAATTAAAATATGTCATTAAAAACCGTATAAAAAATATATATCTTATAAATAATTTGGGACGGATGGAGTAAAACAAGTGTAGACCATAGATCCCTTTGGCTTTTCATCTCTCTCTCTGGGCATATATGTTGATGCAGGTTTTGTTTAACCAACTCGTATAAAATTTTAGTGGTGTGCTTCATATACATCTGCTGTAATTTGTCGATCGATATATGAGATTATGAACGATTGCAAACCTCAACAAATTAGAGGGGACAAAAAAAGTGGCTGCTATACTTGAGGTGCGGTGCTGATATTCATCGATATGAAATTCTCAATCCGGGTGGCGTTTCTGCCGAAGTCTTGAAGCTGAACTGGTCCAAGAGGCAGAATAGAGATTCACGTCTTCACGAACATGATATATGAGGCCTTCTTGTAACCACTAAAATCTCTCAATGACTCCCAAGCATAGATATATAGCGATATCTAGATTTTGAGTATGGCATCCATATGCAATTGTGTTCAATTAGCACAAATCTACAGGGCTACCACTGAAAGTGAGTTGTGTAGGTTCAGTACTCTTTAGTCTTTAACTTCAATCCTTGAGGAGGTAATGTGAGAGTCCACTCTTTCTTGTGTTAATTTATAAAAGATACCGAAAGATATCACATATTAACGCTCAAAAGTGCGATATCTTGTGACGCCTCCTCAGGGACCAAACACCTAAAGCTTCAATTCACCAATTCAGATCATCAGGTAGTGTCTGCTAGGGTTATATTGAATTTAGCATCAGCAACTACTGACATGTGGACTGAAATACAAAAGGAACCTCACACATTTTTGTGCAAGTGAGTACAAAAGGAAGGAAAATGGTGACAAACAGGACCAAAGAGGACTAAAGATTGCGTTGTGGTCGTAACAGTAAAACGTGGCATCGACGGTAAGGCGTTATGCAACAACCCTGATATGCGACATCCTCACTCTTGCCGCCGTCGTGGAGCAACCTTGGGAATTGGCTCTATAATACAGCTTCAATCGAGTACCCTCCTAGCTACTCCTGACAATCCATGGATTTTGGAAGATGGGTCTTTACCAAGCAGCTTCTGTCGAGCACCGTCTTTATGGCTTCATCATGGCCTGATCGTTGTGTTTCTCGCGTGAATCGTCCATGATTCTTCTTCTAAGAGGGCATTGTCTGCTGCTCTGATAAACCAATGTGTTCAAACATTTCAGTCATCGCTACGCCATGCAGTATCTGCATGTAGCACATAGTAGTCATTAGTTCGATAATGTTTGTAACATGTTCTCTAAGTTTAGTTTAAGCACATGCAGAGCAAACTCTTGACTGAAACTGAAGCCAAGTGGTGATAATTAAGGCAAGTAACTTACTCTTCCCAAAGCATGTAGCATGGTAACACCTGATGCCTCCTGTGCCGAACAACGCAAGAAATTCTCTCTCTCCCATCTTGAGAATTTTTCTTCTCGTTCGTGTGTTCTTGTATATATCATGCAGCAAAGATATATATATGTATGTCTCAGATGTGGTGATTTGATAATTGAACTCTGTAATTCCACTTCAATATATACAGCACCTATCACTGTACAGAGAACTAATGGTGCTTAGCTCAGTTGAAGACTTGAAGGTGATGACCCACTACATGAGAACTGATCTTTGCTCGAACGATCAAAAACAAAAATATCTTGGCTGTAAAAAGAACCGGTAGTAAAGGTGATTTTTACTACCGGCTCTTTAGCCCGCTGCCGCCGTAGAATCTTTAATCCCGGTTGGACTAAAAATGATTTTTATTACCGATTGGGGCTTGTGAGACTCTATCAGGCCCTCCCGACCGGTACCTATGTTGATCTTTAGTATCGGTTGGTAACTCCAACAGGTACTAAAAACAATATAACCCTTTTTATGTCTTCTTTTTTCTTCAGCCCGAGTCATTGCTGCCAAGAGGAGAAAGCTAAGAGAAATGCTGTCAAAATTTTTGATGAAAGTATTTTGTGATATTACACAATTTGAAGGGATCTAAAAGATGACCAATTCCATCCTCTATTGTTGTATGGTTAAGATATTGCATTTTTAGCTATGTTTCTATATGTCATTCTCTCTAAAAAAAATATATGAAAAAATATGAGTGAGAATAAGCATACTTCATAATTATGGAGATTTTAGAAATAAATGTAAAAAAAGGAAAATTAGAGAAAAAAGTAGAAAATAATAGGGAAAAAAGGAAAAAAAAGAAAATTAGTGAAAAGAGAAAAAAATAATAGAAAATGACGGAGAAAGAAGGGAAAAAATGAAGGAAAAACAATAGATAATAAAAAAATTAGTGTATGGTATTGTATGAAAAATAGGTAAAAAAACTATGGTAATAGTAAAAAATAAATAAATCTAACCATGGTTAGCAATATTCTTCGTCCACTCAACTTTTGAGTTTATGACGTTTTAAATTATTAATTGCTTATTTAATTCTTTTCACTTTCACAAACTTTCTTTAAATTTATTTATTTGATGCAGATGAACCGGCAATGGATGTATACCGTGGACCGACGGTCGAAGGAGATTATTGATGGCGGGCATTATTTTTTGAGGGTGGCGAATGCCCAAAAGCCTAAGGGTTTTATATCTTGTCTATGAAAAAATGCAATAACCAGAAGGAGTATTCTACATCAAGAATTTTGCATATCCACTTGTTACAATCGGGATTCATGCCTAGCTATAATTGTTGGATCTCGCACGGAAAGTTAGAGGTTGCAATGGAAGAAGATGAAGAAGAAAACAACAATATTCCGGACTGGGCTCAATACGGTAGATTTGCAGAAAATACAAAAGGCGAAGCGAACAGAGGTGTTGCAGAAAATGACAGTGCAGATGATCTTGGTCTGATGTTGTGCGACACAAAGAAAGACTACGAAAGTGAAAAGGATGTCAAGAAATTGGAGCGTATGTTAGCGAACCATAAAACGTCCTTGTACCCAGATTACGAATAGGAGCACAAAAAGTTGGGTGCCACATTGGAATTCTTGCAATGGAAGACAAAAAATGGTGGTTGTTCTTGAACCGTCTTTATGAAAACCATCGGGAGGAGTTCTTTCTTCATCCATAAAATCTTTCATTTTAAAAAAATGAGATATGAATATATTAAATCAATGAGAAGAGTATAAATAATGTATGAATGATGTTTACGTACTTCGATGTCCTTATCAGTGTTAATGCTATGTGTTTTGCATTGATTAAATTCACAAACATAGTAGCCGCACAAGTTGTTTCTCTGGTCCTGTCGTAAACACTAAAGAAGAAACGAACTTATGAAATATTTCTATTATAGAATAAACGAGATATATAATTTTTGACCATGTACGTACCGGAAAGTCCATCCTCATAATCAGTTTTACCTTGAATTCCCCCCGGACGTTTGTATGGAACTGTGCCCACGCCCTGCAGTTGCAAACTACAATTAATAATGCTTGATGCATATAGTAGCGATAGAAGTAATCATAATGATAGTGAAATGGATGAAATTACCTGTTAACCATTTCAATGATTGAGTTGAAAGTGTCCTAACGTGATGGTTGATGCAACATACTTTCTCCTTACAATTGTTCCTTTGCTATAATCATTACGTAAATAAGGGGTGTCCTCATTTGATAGGAGGATGCTCGGGTCAATCGTCACCGTGAACGGAGGTTGCCCATCAAACTGATTGTAATATTCGTCTATCTTATCCTCGACTCCGACGATTTTCCTTTTTTCCGGGAGAATCACATGGCGCTTTGGCCCATCAAGCCCTTTCCCCTTCTTTGGTTTGTTACACATGTCCTTCACATAGAAAATTTGCGTTACATCATTGGCGAGGACGAATGGTTCGTTTGAGTACCCAACCTTGTTAAGGTCAACTGTTGTCATCCCACAGTCATCAATCATTATGCCTCCACTAATCAGTCTAACCCATTGGCACCGAAACAGAAAGACCTTCAAAGGTCCATACTCGAGTTCCCATATCTCGTCGACGCCACCGTAATACGTGCTAGTTGTCCCATCGTATCTCATGGTGTCAATACGAACAACACTGTTTTGGTGCGTGCTCTTTTTGTCTTGGGCTCTTCTATAAAATGTATACCCATTAATCTCATATCCTTAGAGTGTCAAGATTGAGCAAGATGGTCCCCTTACCAACAAGGCTAGTCACCTACAAGGCTAGTTGTTGGTCAATCGTCCCATTAGCCATGAGATGTTGTCGCAACCAAGCGGGGAAAGTATCAATGTGATGACATGTAATCCAGGCAACGGGCTTCCTGATATTTTTGGAGCAAATAATCGCCAAGTGCTCCTCGATGTAAGGAGCCACCAATGAAGATTGTTGCAAAACCGTGAAATGTGCTTTACGGAATAAATCGTTGTCTATAGTCATTATTGGTTTTCTTACAAGAGTTCCCTTTCCCCGTAGTCTCTTCTCATGGCTTGATTCGGGGACCCTGATTGGACGGAAGTCTTCAATAAATTCTACGCAAAACTTAATGACCTCCTCTGTTCCATACCCCTTGCCGATGCATGTTTTCGGACGAGAACGGTTACGAACATACATCTTTAGAACTCCCCTGTACCTCTCCAAAGAAAACATGTTGTGTAGGTACACAGTACCGAGAATACCGATCTCTTTGACAAGGTGACATAGAAGATGCGTCATTATATTGAAGAAGGATGGTGGAAAAATAATTTCAAAGTTGATAAGACAGTGCACCACGTCATTATGTAGGGTTGTTAAACTGTTTGGATCGATGACCTTTTGCGAAATTGCGTTCAGGAAAGCACAGAGCTTTATTATTGTTTTCTGGACATTATCAGAAAGGATACCCCGAGTTATAACAGAAAGCAACTGTGTCATCAACACGTGGCAGTCATGAGACTTTAAGTTTGTGAACTTCTTCTCTTTCATGTTTATTATTTTCTTTAGATTTGACGAGTATCCAGATGGTACCTTGATGTTGTTCAAGCATTCAAACATACTTTCCTTCTCTGTCTTACGAAGAGTGTAGTTGGCTGAATGTAAGTAATGGCTTCTTTTCTCCTAAGGTTCTGGATGAAGGTCGCACGTTTTTACATATGTTTCAGATCATGACGTGTTTCAAGTGTATCTTTAGACTTCCCATATACACCTAGGAAGCCTAGCAGGTTAACGCATAGATTCTTAGTGAGGTGCATCACGTTGATTGCGTGGCAGACCTCTAAGACTTCTCAATAAGGTAACTCCCAAAAAATAGACTTCTTATTTCACATCGTTCCGTGACCATCTTCACTTGCTATAGGTTGGCTGCCAGATCCCTTTTCAAATACTACTTTTAGATCTTTTACCATAGCAAACCTAGTTTTTTCATTACAATGTTTAGGCTTAGTATGGTGGTCTGTCTTCTGTTCAAAATGTTTGCCTTTCTTTCGTACAGGGTGGCTTGTAACAAGAAATCGACGATAACTGTCACGCCCCAAACTAGCCCCGGGCGGAGGCCAGGATAGGGCGGTCCAGATTGACCTGTATACCTGTACCAGTCCCAGGAAATAGCGCTGGTACAACAGGAAGACTGAATATCACAACCACAGCGGTCTCTTTATTAAGAGTAGGGTTACAACCAAGGTTGGAACTGCGGACAGAACCCGAGTTCACAACAGCATTACAAAAAGGCGGAAGCGGAAAGCGGAGACTAGCCCTAAGCCACAAGCAAAGCCTTGGGGAAGGCCGAAACCCTACTACTGCTCGAAGTCGGCTTGCTCCTGGAAGAACTCTTCATCAGTAGGGTCCACCTCTTCATCTTCGAGCACTGGGGGGGTTTAATTATATAGAGCAAGGGTGAGTACGGGAGTACTCAGCAAGTCAGGGGAAATTTAGTGTTTAATGCAAGCTTCAAGGGAAAGCCCGTTATTTTTCACATTTGATTTTAGTTTAAGACTTTAGAAACATCTAAGTAAGTGCTTCTCAACGACACGGATGAGAAAGTGCGTCTCATCCGGCCGGAGCAGTGAAAATGTATCGATTGATTCTTGTCGGCACGAGAGGCTCCCTGCCAATCGTTTACCGACCCGGCTGCACCAACAGCCACAACTCACACACGCCGGTACGAGAGGCTCCCTGCCAATCGTCACCGACTCCGACTGCTTCAACAACCACAAGTCCACCCATCGGTACGAGAGGCTCCCTGCCAATCGTCACCGACTCCGACTGCTTCAACAGCCACAAGTCCACCCATCGGTACGAGAGGCTCCCTGCCAATCGTCACCGACTCTGGCTGCTCCAGCAGCCTTAAACCAAGCACAGAAGGGGAAACCTCACACCAACAGCAGTTCACAAGGGGTACATTAAAAACTACGCTAAGGAATCACCTCACATCCGCCCATGACCGTGGGCACGGCTGTTCGAACAGCTATTAACCTCAGCAGAGGGGGTACACTTTACCCAAACAACGTTACTAACCCCGAATCACCCTGCCCGCGACTCTCGGTCACGTCTGGCGACCTTGAGGCTTTCACGACAAGGCATTTCGAAAGCCGACTCAGGGTCATCTTATGCCAACGGGAGGGGTCCCACGGACCAACACCAGGTTAGGTCCCAGACCATACTGTGCCAGGAAGCCCAGGGGTCCTCCCCGACACCACCCCGGCGAATCCACTTGTCCCTTGGCATCAAGATTTCCCTGGCCTAACTAGTTACTCAGCCAGGGGCGTCCCATATCACCCATGTGGTCGTACTTGACATATGCTTGGATGTAATTCCCAAGGAATCGGTCCTTAGAGCGAGAACGGGCAGACCGTACCTCCAGTACGTCTCTTGTACCACGAGTTTTAGAAACTCACTTTAATTTCAAGTCACCGACCCAAGTGTCGGGTTTTCCAAGCATTTTGTAAACTCAAGTTTTACCCAGGTGGTCAATTTTAAAGTTTGAGGGGAGTCTTGTTACTCGTACGTGAGGTACGGATTCCGAGGCATCACCTGAGGGGTGACAAGGGTGTTAGGGTATTCAAATATCAAGGAAGGTGAATGCAGCAAATGGGTAGGGCCTGCCGGTTTTATTGCAAACCGAGGCCAAGTGCCAAGTGTAACCTAAGTAATGCATAGTTTGCGGAAATCAAAATACTTAATTTAAATTATAGGTTCAATTGATCAAAGGTGACTTGCCTTGCTCGAGATCTTGAGCTTCTTCCTCGAAATCCGCGCACTGCGGGTCTTCGGGCTCCGAGACTACACGCGAAACGAGACGACTCAACAAAGCGATAAAAGAAGCCCTATTAATGACCACTAGTTGTGCCATTAGATAGATCTCGATTTTTGAGAAATTTTGGAATTGGAACGGGGTTAATCGGATGAACGGTTGAAAAGATATGAATTTCCGAAGTTTAAAGGATTTTCTGGAATAAAGAAAAGGAATTATTAATTCCCTGGAAAAAGAAAAGAAGGAGGGATGCAATTTAGACTTTATTTTGGGCGGCTAAGGGCAGCCCAAAAGAATAGAACGGGCGCGGCCGAAATAATTGGGCCGACGGCCCGAAGGGATCGGCCCTAGGCCGATCGGCGCGCGGGGGGGAATGGCCGATGGGCCGAAGAGAAAGGAGAGGCCGATGGCCGAGCGGCCGAGTGGGCCGAGCGGCCGTTGCGGGCGCGGAGGCCGACTGGGCCGAGCGGGGAGAGAGGGTGCCGATGGGCCAAGGGGGGGGCGAGGCCGATGGGCCAAAGAGGGAAAGAGGCCGAGGAGGTCCAAAGGCCGACGGCCCGAGGCCGATCGGGGAGGGAGGCCGGTGCGGGACCGTTGACCGGTCTCCCGTGGGGCCCGGGACGGTGGACGTGGCGTCCACGTAGGCACGCACGGGGGGGGGGGGGGGAAGGAAAGGAGAGGGCGACGGGCTCGCCCGGGAACGGCGGTGTTCGGCGGGACGTCGGCGAGCGGCTCCTCCCGGCAGGCGGCGGCGAGACGGAGGGGAGGCGGGCACCGGAGAGAGAGGGGAGAGAGAGGAATCGAGCCACTGGCTCGGTTCGGGCCGCGGGGGAGCGACGGCGGCCGGCAACGGCGCGGTGCGACGGCGACCACGACGGCTCGGGGAGAGGGCGGAGGAGAGTGCAACGGCTACGGCGGCGCCCGAGAGAGGGTTCTACGGGCTGTCTAACGGCCTAACCGAAGAAAAACGGAGGGAGGTGGAGGGGAGAGAGGGGCTTACCGCGGTGGGGCGGTGAGCCGGGGAAAGAGGGCGACGGCGGGGGCGCGGCGCGGCTCCGGGCCGAGGAAGAGGGCGGCGGAGATGGCGCCCGAAGCTCCTTCGGGAGCCCTCGGCTGCGGCGGCGGGCGACGAGGGCGGCGGCGGCAGCAGCGGGGGAGGAGAGCTCGAGAGGGCGGTAATGGCGGCCGGCGGCGAGGGGAAGAAATGCGGCCGAGCGGGGGGGGGGGGGATTTTTGTAGGGGTGCTAGGTCGGTTCGGCCGGGGGATAGGTGGTGCGGCCGAGATAAGGCGGTTCGAGGGCGCAGGGAGGGGACCGGTGCACTCCGGCGCTAATGGCTAAGCACGGCAGCGGTGACGCCGGCCGGTCGGGAAAAGGGGAAGAAAAAAGGGGAAAAAGGGGGCTCGCTCCTTGCCGCTTCGGGCAAGGGCGCGCGGAAGAGAGAGAGGGAGAGGGGCGCGCTCTCGGCCCCTTGGCGGCACGCGCGCAGAGGCGGGGCCGGGAGCGGCGGTCGGTGGCGACGGAACGGGGCGCCGGCAGGGAAGAACTCCGGGAGGGAGAGAGAAAAAGAACGGGGAGCGGGGGAAGAGAGAGAGAGCTGGCGGACCCGGCTCGGGCGCGCGCGGGCCGAGCGGCCTGGCGCGGCCCAGCGGGGGAAAAAGGCGGCCGGGCAGGCGGCTGGGCCGAGGCAGCACGCGGGAGAGAGCTGGGCCGGGAGGCGGCCCATGGAAGGAAGGAGGCCGGGAAAGAAATTGGCCCGAGAGCAGAGGGAAGTAAAGTGGACTTTACCAGAGAAAAGAAAGAGGGAGTTTGGGGGCTCGGATTCGAAATCCGATTTCGCGGTTTTCTCCGGGATTGAACTGAGAGGGGAGACACGAGACCTTGGCACACAACAAGACTCAACTGAAGAGCAAACTTTCGCAATTAGGGTTTTTAGCAGAATAGTTTTCCCGCTAACGCCGCGACAAAACGGGCGTTACAATAACCCATATACACAACCTTCCTATAATGTTTCAAGTACGTATTGCCAGTGTCATCCAAATAGTGCGTGCATGCCCTATACCCGTTGTTTGATTGTCCTAATAGGTTGCTAAGTGCAGACCAATCATTAATGGTTACGAACAGCAATGCTCATAGGCTAAATTGCTTCTGTTTGTCCTCATCCCACACAGAGACACTTTCTTTCTTTCACAGCAGTTGCAGATCTTCAACCAATGGTCTTAGGTACACACCAATGTCGTTACCAGGTTGCTTTGAACCTTCAATAATAATCGGCATCATGATGTACTTTCGCTTTATGCAGAACCAAGGGAAAAGGTTGTAGATACATAGGGTCACAGACCAAGTGCTATGACCGCTCCTCATCTCTCCAAAAGGATTCATGTCATTCGTTCTTAAACCAAACCTTATGTTTCTTGCATCATTTTCGAAGTCTTCAAATATTCTTTCGATATTTCACCACTGCGAAACATTGGCGGGATGTCTCAACATCCCGTCTTGTTTATATTCTTCGGCATGCCAGCGCATTATTCTAGCATGAGCTTTTTTCCTAAACATACGTCTCAAACGTGGTATTATAAAAAAATACCACATCATCTTAGTAGGAATTCTCTTCTTCGAAGGATATCCGTCAACATCACCGGGGTCATCTCGTATAATCTTGTATCGTAATGTCTTACAAACCAGGCATGCTTCCAGGTTCTCGTACTCCTCACCCCAATAGAAGATACAATTGTTCGAACATGCGTGTATTTTCTGGACTTCCAACATTATGGATGAGATTGTTAATCCGTCGGGAGAATTCCATGACGATGGACAACCTATTCCTCGACCAGAACCGTTATCTTAACTTCTTATATTTGTAATATATGATAGAACATTAAAAACGACGATTGTACATATATCAAAAATATGTATTTAATTCCCATTGTACATAAGTAATACCAACAATTATATATACATGATGCTATATACAAATATATATTAATCATATGTGTATGTATATATTTATATATATATCTACACACACATACCAATATATATATATATATATATATATATATATATATATATATATATATATATATATATATATATATATATATAAANTAACAAGCAGTGAAAAAACAAACATAAAAACCTCTTTAGTACCGGTTGCACAACCGAGACTAAAAATGATTGCCAACCGGTAGTAATGTGCCTTCCTCCAAAAGTGACCTTTACTTATATGAGAATTTTTATGGTCCTTGAAAAAGCATCTTGAGGTACCAAATTTTACATTAAATCTTTTGGTACCTTAAGATACTAAGGACCAGTGGCAGAGCCACGTACAAGCTGTGGGGTCGGCTGACCCCACAACCTTTTTACTATCACCCATATGAGTACTAACTTTTCTATGTAAATCCATTGAATTTTGCATAAATGAGCACACTAAAATATCAAGCAATGATAATTGATCTCATACGATAAAATTGTTGGCTCCGCTACTGCTTAGTACGTACCAAATTTTATAATAGAAAATGTGGTACCTCCCGATATCTTCTTAAAGATGATAAAATTACATACTAACATATTTGTTGCCCTCCGCTAGGAAGTTGTTCTCCTACTGCACTCATGTCGTTCTAGGCGCTCTGCAATGTCTTGTTGGATTCACCAAAACTGTCCGTCAGATACAAAATGGATGATGGATGAGTGGACAGGAGAAAATGATTAGAAAAGAAGATAGCATGGTTTTATAGATGAATAAGAGTGATGGACATATATCATTCCTGTGGCTTGTTATTGCGATGGTAGCTAGCTAGGCTTGCGAGGTACTGGGAGCTATCCTATTACAGATGTTCCATTCCCTACCAAATTCTTTGCTAATCATTGCTCAACTTAGTAGACGTCAGCTGTAACCACATCTTATTGCAGTGTTCTCGAGGGACCAGATTACATTTTGTATGTCATTGGTCACAATGCATCGATTCTTTTTGAGACATCAGATTGTCATTCCTCTTGCGCTCCTGCTTTGCTCCAACCTGTGTATATTATCACCTCCACATAGCTTCAATTCTATATACACCTGAAAAGAGATTCATTTGGTTAGTTATTACATGATGATCTAGAATTTTTCTTCACCATTTAAATGGCATGCAAAGAATGAGTAGATATCCCCTTAAGGGATATGGATAAAAAGAGTTCGTTCGACCGGGTGAATGATTTTTGGGATGGATTGTTAAAGAATACCAACCACCTCATTTCTTGATTGCTCTGTAGACTGTAGTCAGCGAGGTGGATGATCATCATCCAGTACGTGCACTGTTTCATTTCATGATTCCTCTCGTAACTCTATAGATGCGTCCTTATTTTTTTTTAATAATGAAAATGTTTTAAAGCACACAATCAATAATTTCTAATGAAGTAAAAGAGCGATGAGACAAAATCCCCACCTACTTTTAAGTAATAAGATGCACCCTTCTTTACATTGGAGATAAAAAAATGACCAAAATCAAACTAGGTGCACATTGAAATCGGCTGCAGGTCTTTGAATGACCGAATGGTTATCAGACAGTAAATTCATGTATGATACCGTGCTATCGTGTTTGATCCATAAAAGGGCAGATGAAATGAAGTAGCAGCAAACTTGTTTTTCTTGACGGATGTTCAGATAGATGAATAAATGGAGCTCATGGAGTCACCACTACAGAAATAATTTTTCTGAACGAGCCTTCCAATAGGTTGCAGGTGGGCTATAAGTATCCGCGCATGCAAAAACCGATCCCCCGGAGGCCGGTCAAAAGGCCGCATGCGATAATGCATTACTGCATGCGGGCGCTTAAGATGACCCCATGCGATAATAGCTGCATTATCCCAAGCGGGCCTTAAGCGCCCAAGAACCCTTTCTTACCGTCTTGAAAATCTTTTTCTGTAGTAGTGAGTTCAGCAGCCTAGGAACTGGCTTGCTGCGGTATCTAATATCTTAGGCCTGGGAGGCGTCAGGAGCTGTGAAATAAACCGCCGGTGGTAAGCTGTTGCCATACCATTCTGCCTCTCTAGTGCTGATTTGTTTCTAGCAAGTAGCAACCAGTTGATGCAAGTTTCAGATTAGGAGAGTTCAGTAGACATGCTTAGCATACATGCAAGTTTCTGCATCTCGCGGGCTTCTTCAGGGCAGGTAGGTTATGGTTTGACGAGCAAATATGATCAGTTCAATGTCGTCGAAGACTCGAAACACAGCTTGTTTCTTCGCTGTGTTGTCATTTGTGCCGTACAAGATGCCAGTGAACTTCAACTGTTGATTCTTGTAATGTGCACGTATGTGACGCAGCTCATATCCATATAATCTTTCACAGCGTTGTCCTTTGATCCCTATATATCATTTCTAATAGAAAGCAGAGGCAGTATTTCCACCATCCTCTGATCTGTTGTTATGGTCCTATTGATCGTGATCGAATGGCTGGAGATGACCCGGATTACTGGATAGCAATCCAATTCTTGAGGGGGCTAGAGGATATTTCTATTTAAAAGAGGGTCTCCCTGCACGAAACTCCACTCTAGCTCTTTATTTTGATGAAACTAGATCACTCATGTGTGATCGGATGGTTGTGTTTCAATTGTTGGAGGCCCCAATCTAATAATCTCTCATGTCTTGTTCGGTTAATCCCTAAAACAAAGGGATTAAAGGAGATTGAGGGAAAATAATTCTACATCACAATAGAAGTGAAATAAATCTCCTTCAAATCCTTCTCAATTCTTTACAAGAGGGATTAACCGAACAAGGTCTTAGTGGGTGCCTAGGTAAGAGAGTAATATATACTAGTAGGTTATTAAGCATTGATCTCATCTGTACTGAGAAAAAAAACAACACTAAATTTCAGATATGACCATGTCCTGCTTGCTCTAGTAATATAGAAGACAAGATCAAGGAGCAGAGGCTGAAGAAGAAATGATGGAGATTGATCACTACAGCAGCTTGCTTTTGCCATGGTAGGCTTGGGAGGCACCGAGAGCTGTCCTATTATGGATAACCCACTTTTTACCAAATTCTTTGCTGATCATTTCTCAAGTTAGTAGACGTCAGTAACCGCATCTTGTTGTATGATCAAATTATATTTCATATGTAATTGGTAATCACACATACATTGATCGTGGTGACATAGTCGCACACCAATTTATTACCCATATATTTTTTTAGAAACATCAATATCAATGGATTACCGTATCTATCAGGTTTGTTAGATTCATGAATTATTTCTAAAAAAAAACTAGTCCATAGCACCGGTGGTACAGAGCATTTGGTAGCCAAAAATAAAGATAATAGGAAGGTGTTTTATGAAAAATATCCCTCCTCTTCTTTGGGGTGGGGTCCCTACCGATGAATCATCTCATGTTCAACCTTATTAGTTGCAGATTTTGAATAACTACTGTTGAAACAAAATCCAACAGGGACCAAGCACAGTTCAAGAGGAAAAATGGTGTCTTTATTATCATTTGCCTCCTTCAAGAGGCGAATTACACTTATATAGTCTCATGGCTGCATGGGAAATTATAAGTCGGCTTAGTCGCTACTGATGAATCATCTCATGATCAACCTCATCACTTGCAATTGTTGAATAACTACAAAGAGCTAGCAAGAGATGCAGAGTGCATCTTTTAAACAACACACAAAGCTGCCGAGAGAGAGAGATGATATGAAGTTGGAGATGGATGGATCATTCTAGTATAGTTAGGTCTGGGAGACACTGGGAGAGCTCTTGTCAATGGGTCAATTCCCAGTGTGTTCTTTGCTGTCTTGGGAATGTTCAAGGTACCAACCACACATTAAAGGTCCATCAAGGAATCATATTATATTTTATATGTGACTAGTCACCTTTCATATATATATATAGATCTTTCTCTCGCTATAGGCTCATTTAAGTTCTTAACCTCACCATTTTACCTCTAGTATCCTTTTTTTCTTCTTTAATTTATAGAAACATTGATAGTTACAAATGGGTTGCTGCATCGCTCAGTCCTGCTAGTGCTAGGTCCATCATCATCTGGAAGCCCATTGAGGAAGTCAGCAATGTCATGAATTGCACTGTAGTTTGAAAGCACTTCGCTGAACTTCTGAAAAACAAAATTGACAGTCCCTCTGTTCATTTGTTTTTGTGAAAGTTCTCACAAGTTTAGAGTAAATTGCATGAGCATACTTCTGTTCGTCCACATAATTACTAGTTTCACGCATTTTCACCTTACACTCTATAACCACCAAACCAGCCGTATTTATTTTGCGTAGCTATGACAAATTGCGACCATGTATAGACACATACTAAAATACAAAATTTCTTTACCTTTTTTTCACCTGAAAATGAAAATGTGGAAATGCATTTCATCAGGCGGTTGCTTCCCCGCCTATGGAAATATAGCATTTCCACAGGCATTTTCTCAAAGGCGATTGACCCAACCGCCTGTGCAAACCCATTTTAGCCAATGGTACAAAAGAAGTTAAGCGCTGCATTGAACTGGAATATGGCTATATTAAATGATCACTTCAATCAGACGCTATATAGACTCAATAACATACCAAGCACTTATTTAAGAGATGCCACATACGTCACTGTTTCATAGAAGTTTACGCGAGAGTGCCAAAAATTTATTAAGAACGGCAAATCAGAGAGATTCCCAACACAATTTTGGTATACAAGGTTGTTGGCATAGGAGGTATTAGGAGTTTTCATGTTACTTGTCTCTCTATATGCCTGGACTACATACGATCGATAGCTGGTGCAGCCATATTGAACAGCACTATAAAAAAACGTCTATGTAGTATGCGAGGAGGGATTCGCATCATGGACTGCGATAGGCAATGTCATCCTTGCTGAGCAAGAATGACATGGCGATTGATTTCAGCAGAGTGACCACAACGACGGTGGTGGGCGACATTCTTGTGATGACAGTGGAAAAAAATGTAAGGTCTCCTATAAGAAAAAAGTTAGGATTCCAATGTAAAATGACACTTCACTACTATATATTCTTAGCTGAACCTTTCTGAACTTCTGAAAAACAGAATCCCACTCCATCTGTTTGTTTTTTAAAAATGTCCTAGCAATTTCAAACAGATGGAGTAAAAAATGCATGAAATTGCTTTTGTTTTACAATAACTACTCCTAGCAATTTCATGCATTTTTTACCTTTCTCTATGACCACCAAACCGGTCATCTGTATTCTGTGCTCCCATTCCTTAGTGTGGGAAGTGCCATTAGTGAACGTTCACTATTGTAGGACAGGAAGAAAAACAATCAAGTGATTCATTGTCTTTTCATCATCTCATCGATCGCTTCCACTATATGTACTTGTGTGAGGACATTGATCTGTCAGAATGTTTAGGTAGTTCACTCTCATGAATGCATGAACATGATACGACTCCATTTTTTCCAGTGCTAGTCCTTCACTGACCAATATAGAGCATGCTATAGTAGGCACTGACCAATTAGAGCGAAACAAAATGAATAAACAAATAAAAACACTTCAGAAAAGCCAATTGCTAATGGTCACCATACAACGTTGGATCTTTGTACCATGGTCACCTCATGTAAGTTCTTCCCTCACCATTTGACATTGATTTTTTTTTATTTCGAAACATTTACTTCGTCTTTCAGGCCTCCTAGGTTCTTCATCGGCCAGAAGGCCGGAAGCCCATCGATGAAGTTCCCTATCTCTACACTTCATGAATTGGATTGTAGTTGAAATGCTGTACGCTGTAAATTCTGAAAAACAGAATTCTCTCACTATTTTTTTTGTTTGGAAATGTACAAGCATTTATTCATCGTGTAACTCTGTAACTTAATTCACTCATCTTTTCACTGCATTTGAAAGAAATGACAGAATCAAGCCAACAGGTGCACATTGAACTAAGCTTCAGATCTTATATAGGACCATAGGGAATATTATCAGACATGAAATGTGTGTATGATATGATAGAGATGGATCACTCCTGTTCATCTCTATAAACAGGAGACCGAGCTGCCGAGGAAAAGAGAGCATGAAGGAGATGCCTAACGTATGATAGTTAGGCATGGGAAGCACCGGGAGATCTCCTATCAATTCCTGGTGTGTTCTTTGCTGAGCCTCTTAAGAATTTTGACTATACACGATTTTCCTGGTGTGTTCTTTGCTGAGCCTCTTAAGAATTTTGACTATACATGATTTAACACATGTTGCAGATGCCCTGAGGAATCAGATTACATTACATTACATGTAACAGGTTGCGTGCTTCTGTTCGTCCAAATAACTAACCAATTAAATGCATTTTTCACCTTTCCATATATGACCACCAAACTGGCTGTCTTTATTCAGTGACATCATTTCTTAGTTTGGGAAGTGATGGCATCAGTAAACATATTCATTATATATTGACAGCAGGAGTGGAAAAACAACAATTCAATGAACAACACAAGTAGTTCATGGAGCTCAGCCAGTGTAGTGTCTAGCTTGCTACTGTATAATAGGCTTGGGAGGCATCAGGAGCTGTCAGATACGCCGGTGGTAAGCTGTTGCATAACCATTCTTTCGCTTCTGCTCTGAAGCAAGTTTTAGAGTTTCAGACCTCAGTGGTGCAGCGCCGCAGTGGACATGTTTTGGCATGCGACACATGCTTCTGCATCTCGTAGGCTTCTTCAAGGTTGCAGAACAGTGCATTGTCCAGTCATTCTGATCAACATCGTCAACGTGCAGGAAGCAGACTGCAGCTTCTTCCTTTGCTCTTGTCTCGTGTAGCTCCGCTGATGCACAGTTATCTGGTTGAACGTTTATAGTTGACTCGGGTACAGTTAGCGATGTAATTCTCGAGGGAGCTAATTGATATGTCGACTGAAAAGAGGACCTCATACGTGAAAGAAAAACATTATTCCAACTCTTTCTTTAGTTTGGATCACTCTTGATTATTGCTGGATCGCCTCAAGCTACTAATGTATTCCATTGGATTAATCGATGATGCACCCATCCAAATCCTCGCCTCGTTAATTTGGTCTGCAGCTCTTTCTTGCGTCAGTGTTGCCTCACTGCATTGAAATCAACTGTATGAAACAAGACACTGCATCTTTCAAACATGATAGTGTTAGTGTGAACACAAATGTGATCTTGCGGCTAAAACCAAGTCGACAAGAGAGATTTTTTTTTTAGGGCAATCGCTACAGTGATCACCCTTTCAAGAACATCCCTGATCGGGGGATTTACCACCTATCACTAGTGTCGGTTCCCCTTGTGTGCAGTGTATAAATAGAGATCAATACCTAAAGTGTTAACTCTAAGTTTTTTCTCACTACCCGATCAAGCAACCCACTGAAACACAGGGAAGAACCAAGACACAATCTCTCTCTGTGCTTCCAGGGAAAAGGAAAAGAAAGAACAATAGAGACAAAGAAATGGGAACCCCAGGAGATCAAGGTATGTCTCAATCCCATTTCTGTTTGTTGTTCCACTTTGTGCCAAACTGATCCAAAGCAATCCAACAATGGTATCAGAGCTCCGGGTTGGTCTCAAATTGGAACTCAATAAGTTTCTAAGTAATTCAATTAAGTTTGTTCAAGTTGTTCTTCGTGTTCAAGCCCAAATCCCTCTGATTATGTTAAGTTGAGCCCAAAATAATGCAATCCCGGGATAAAGAAATAAAATTAGGCCTACTAGGGTTTCGGCTTGAAGAGATTAGAAGAAGGGGAATGCAAATTTCATTCAAATCACAGAGAAATCCCAAGAACCGAAACCCTAGCTACAGTAAAACCCCAAAAAAATCCCCAAATCATGAAACCCTAACCCTAAGATCATGGGGAAAAGGAGCACGGCGGGGCTTACCTAAGGGCCATGGCGGCCGGCGGCGATCACCGTGTTGTCACCGACGCTGTAAAGAGGCGGGCACATGCTCGAGGACTTGGTCCCCGAGCAGCCTCGCGACCCGCTATGCTGGCCCGGCTCCTCCTCCTCACGTGCTCATTGTCGCTGAGGTCGCCGACGCAGGCTCCATCTGGCCTTCGCCGCCATGGTTCTTCCTTGCGCATGAGACCGGCGGGCGCATTAGGGCACCACCAAGCAACGCTCGACAGGGATGCGTGCCAGCTATGACGGCACGCAGCCCCGACGAGCAAGGCTCGGTGGCGCCATCTCCGACCCCGTCGTACGCCGCTCCATCGTCGTCATCTCGCTCGCTCGCCGTCGCCGCGGGTGTGAGAGAAAGAGGGAAGGAGAAAATGAGGCTAGGGTTTCGCGGGGGCGGCCGCCGCGTCGGTTTTGTCCCGCGCGGACGCGATCCCGGCCGTCCGATGAGATGGACGGCTCGGATCGGCTCACTCCCGAGGCAGGCTGACGAGGCCGCGCGGGAGGCAGCGAATGCCGGCCCAGGCCCAGCAAAAAAAAAAGGGGTTTAATTCTTAAACGGGTTGCATAGTAAAGGGCCTAATAAAAGGATTGGGCTGAAATGATATTAAAATTAAATTTTTTTTAAAGAATTATGATTATGATTATTGTGTGTAAACTTTAAAGATATTTTATAATGTTTTAGTTAATGATAATAAGAATAATAAGTGACTTTATTATGTGATGAAATTGTATCTGTTTATTTTATGATCATTACATTATGTTTATTACTTAAAGTTATTATTATTTTATGCATTATAAAGTTTATTTCCGCTACAAATAAATATTATAATTAAGTGTGACAAATAATTGTCATTTTGGCCAAAGCTAAATGACTTTTACTTGATCACAAAATTTTATTAATTCAATTCAAATCTGGCCAAAGCTGTTTTAATTGAATTAATAAAAGGAGTTTTACACAAATTAATAAAGTGTGGTTTGTATTTATTATTCTGGCCAAAGCTGATTAATAAATACCTATTCACAAAATTTTATTGTTCATTTCCTTCTCTGGCCAAAGCTGTTTTGGATTTGACCAATAAAAGAAGATACTTATTTAGCTGCTGATTCTCTCTTATGCAGCATCTTATGCCTCACAAATTACCGGAATAATGGGCAATATTGAACAACTTAATGGAAGTAATTATGCTTCATGGAAGGAGAAGCTGGAAATTACTCTAGCTCTGTTGGATATTGATTATGCCCTCCATAATGATCCTCCGGTTGACCCTAGACCAGAAAGTGAGAATTATGAAACCCTAAAAAGGGAATATGATGAAGTAAAGGCAAAATGGGATATTTCAAACCGTAAATGCCTTATGATTATCAAGAGCTCCATTATTGACGCAATAAGAGGAGCAGTTCCAGATACTCAAACAGCTAGAGAATATCTTGCTAAAGTTGAGGAGCAGTTTAAAGGCTCTTCTAAAGTTTATGCCACCACTCTTATCAAAAGATTGGTCAATGAAAAATATGATTTTACTGGAAATCTGAGGGAACACATTATGAAGAAATGTCACATGGCTTCTAAGCTTAAATCAATGGAAATGGAAATCTCCGAAGGTTTTCTTGTCCATTTCATTATGTCATCTCTGCCCCAAGAGTTTTCTCCATTTACGATCAATTATAATGCAATGAAAATCAAGTGGGGCATTGATGAATTAATAGCCATGTGTGTACAAGAAGAAAGGCTTAAGGCAGAAAGAGTTGATCATGCAAATTTATTTAAACACTCTGAGAAGAAAAGGTATAAGAAATTTAAGAAGGAGTGTTTGAAGCCTAAGCCTAGTCAATTTAAAGAAAAGGGACAATGTTCAAATCAATTCCAGCAGAATAAATCTGGAGGAAATCCCTATACAGAAGAAAAGGGAAAGGAAAACAATGGGTGCTACTTTTGTGGAAAGAGTGGACACCGCCAAAAGGATTGTATTGGGTTTATGAGATGGCTAAGTAAGAAAGGTACTGATGTTATTTCTTTTATTGATGAATTCCTGAATATTGATTATGCCACCGATTCTTGGTGGATTGACTCAGGAGCAACAATTCATGTTGCAAATTCCTTGCAGGAATTCGCTATGAGGAGGACCCTAAGAAGAGGGGAAAGAAGAATTAGAGTTGCTAATGGAGTTGAAACTGAAGTTAAGGCCATTGGTGACTTCACTCTCACACTTCATACTGGCTTCAAACTTTAGTTGCATGACGTCCTTTATGTACCATCTATGAAAAGAAACTTAGTTTCAGTTTCACGTTTAGATAATAGTGGTTACTATTGTACTTTTGGAAACAATAGATGTATAATTATGCATGATAATAAAGAGGTTGGTCTCGCCGTTGGACAGGAACAACTTTATCAAATCTCTGTGTGCGATGCCACCTATAATGTAGACTCCTCCTCAACTGCAAACATCAGTACCAAACGAAAACATAATGATAATGAGACTTCTTCGAAATTATGGTACTATCGTTTAGGCCATATTTCGAGGGGGAGAATTGAGCGTCTCATTAAAGAAAACATTCTCTATCCATTGGACTTTTCAGATGCAGATGTTGATCAATGCATTGATTGCATCAAAGGAAAATATTCAAAGCAAATCAAGAAAGGTGAATACTATGGGAGACATACTACTTATGGTCAAATTCCTGGACCTTTTGCAAGGTTCTTACAAGAAAATGGCATTAAGGCCCAGTACTCAGCACCGGGCGAACCCCAGCAAAATGGAGTAGCTGAAAGGCGTAATCGCACTCTTATGGATATGGTACGAAGTATATTAAGTCACTCCACTCTGCCGGTAAAGTTATGGATGGAAGCTCTTAAGACAGCAGCACACATTCTTAACAGGGTTCCCAGTAAATCAGTTCCTAAGACACCTTTTGAATTATGGACTGGGAAGAAACCAACCCTGAATTATTTCCATGTGTGGGGTTGTCCTGCTGAAGCACGAGTTTTTAATCCAAACATGGGAAAGTTAGACCTCAAAACAGTCAGTTGTCATTTTATTGGTTATCCTGATAAGACAAAAGCATACAGATTCTACTGCCCAAATCAGTTTACAAAGTTTATTGAGACAAGACACGCTGTGTTCTTGGAAAATGACATAATCAAGAGGAGTATAACACCCAGAGAAGTTGTTCTGGAAGAGAAACGGAATTGTGTTCCAATGCCTATAATTGAAGAACCCGTTTTCTCAACACATACTCGTGTTGCACCTTCAATAGAAAGAAATAATGATGCAACACCTGCTGAAACTCCTGCAACTACTTCTAGTAGTATATCAAATAATCAAAATAATGAGGATGTTCAGCAGCCCCAGGTTGTGATAGATGAGCAAAATAACGAACCCGTCAGAAGATCACAACGAGTTAGAAAGTCAGCAATTCCTAGTGACTATGTTACTTACATGAATGAAGAGGTGAATGAACCTATGAGTGAAGAGGTGAATGAGCCTATACTAGATAATGATCCCATCTCATTTAAAGAAGCAATGAAGAGTGAACATTCGTCTGAATGGCTAAATGCTATGAAAGACGAAATGAAGTCCATGAGTACTAATAAAGTCTGGGACTTAGTAGAAATTCCCGAAGGAGCCAAAACAGTTGGCTGCAAATGGGTCTATAAGACTAAATGTGACCCCAAGGGAAATACCGAAAGGTTCAAAGCAAGGCTTGTAGCAAAAGGATTTACGCAAAGAGAAGGGATTGATTATAATGAAACATTTTCTCCAGTCTCTACTAAGGACTCATTCAGAATTATTATGGCACTAGTTGCCCATTATGATTTGGAATTATACCAAATGGATGTTAAGACGACATTCCTGAACGGTGATTTATATGAAGATGTATACATGGCACAACTAGAAGGTTTTGTTACGAAAGGAAAAGAACATATGGGATGTCATCTAAAGAAATCAATTTATGGACTAAAGCAAGCATCAAGGTAGTGGTATCTAAAGTTTGACCAAATTATAAGACAATTTGGTTTTAAAGAAAATAAGAAGGATGACTGTATATACGCTAAGTTTAAGGAAAGTAAGTTTATCTTCCTAATATTATATGTCGATGATATACTCTTGGCCAGTAATGACAAAAATATGTTACTAGAAACAAAGAAATTTCTGGCCTCTAAGTTTGAAATGAAAGATCTCGGTGAAGCCACCTATGTGTTGGGTATAGAAATCTACCGAGACAGATCGAATGGTGTTTTGGGGCTATCCCAGAAAGCATATATAGAAAAGATACTGAAGAAGTATAATATGCATAATTGTTCAGCCTCGCCTGCTCCTATAATGAAGGGTGATAAGTATGGAAAATTCCAATGTCCTAAGAATGAGTATGAAGCTGTGCAGATGAAGTCAATACCATATGCTTCAGCTGTCGGAAGCATAATGTATGCACAAGTGTGCACTCGCCCTGATTTAGCATTTGTTACCGGGATGCTTGGCAGATATCAATCTAATCTAGGTCTAGAACACTGGAAATTAGCTAAGAAGACCTTGCGCTATCTACAAGGCCCTAAAGACCTCATGCTCACATATAGAAAGTCTGAAAACCTTGAAGTTGTTGGTTATTCAGACTCTGATCTTGCAGGGTGTATTGATGATAAGAAATCCACGTCAGGTTACATATTCACCCTTGCAAGGGGAGCTATATCGTGGAAAAGCTCCAAACAAAGAGTTACTGCATCGTCGACAATGCAGGTTGAGTATGTGGCATGTTATGAAGCTACTGGACAGGCAATATGGCTGAAGAACTTTATCCCGGGATTGAGAGTGGTCGACAGCATATCAAAACCACTCAAATTATACTGTGATAACAAACCAGCAGTATACTATGCGAGTAGCAACAAATCAAGTGCTTCTGCCAAGTACATTGATATCAAGTACCATGTTGTGAAAGAAATGATCCAGGATCAGACAATAAGCGTTGAGTATATAAACACTAAGTTGATGTTAGCGGATCCACTCACAAAAGGCCTACCACCCGTTGTATTTAAAGAACATGTTGCCGGCATGGGTTTGGTAGAAAAGCCTTTGGTCCTGGAATAAGAAGGAACCTATATGGCACTTACTCCCCATAAAACTAAGGCGGATTCATTTTGAAATTAAATAGGAACCATAGTCACTTGGTTCAGTGGTGCTTAATTGACTACTGCAATCTAGTGACTTGATGTACTATTTTGTTGAAAAGTGAGTCCATAAGTTTGTATAAGCCTAATGTAATAAGTTCAAAGAGCTCGTAAGATTAAAGAAGTTCATCTTTAAATATAATGGTGTGCTATAGTCACTGTATTCTGTGATACTTTATATTGGTCATTGTAATCTTTGTCTTTGATATGCCATTATGTTGAGAGATGGATTTATAAGTTTAGCCTCGCGATCAAAGGGGAGAATGTTAGTGTGAACACAAATGTGATCTTGCGGCTAAAACCAAGTCGGCAAGAGATTTTTTTTTAGGGCAATCGCTACAGTGATCGCCCTTTCAAGAACATCCCTGATCGGGGGATTTACCACCTATCACTAGTGTCGGTTCCCCTTGTGTGCAGTGTATAAATAGAGATCAATACCTAAAGTGTTAACTCTAAGTTCTCTCTCACTACCCGATCAAGCAACCCACTGAAACACAGGGAAGAACCAAGACACAATCTCTCTCTGTGCTTCTAGGGAAAAGGAAAAGAAAGAACAATAGAGACAAAGAAATGGGAACCCCAGGAGATCAAGGTATGTCTCAATCCCATTTCTGTTTGTTGTTCCACTTTGTGCCAAACCGATCCAAAGCAATCCAACAGATAGTACCTATTTCTAAGATAATGTAATAATAGTATCCCAATCATTGCATCTGACGATTGAAGCACAAAGTCATCATCTCTTATAACATGATTATTCTTTCTTCCGACATTATAAAAGACAGGATGCAAAACCCCAGGTTGAGAAAGAGATGAAGAGTTGATGGGCCACTGCAGAGAAAATTGACATTCTAACATTATCAAAACAGGGCTTCGCTAAAATATCATTTTACAATTGGGATTCGTCGGAATGCCATTCTCAACCGGAAGACTTCACCCAAATGTCATTTTCTTCTAATTATGAAAAATAGAAAAAGTTGATGATCAAACCATCAAATTTTCTCCATCTTCTTACTCGAGCAGGGCAGCAGCGGCTTGGGAACTAGGGTTCACGCCGCCTCGCCGCCGCCGCCCATCCCCTGGCACCGTCCTCATCCCTTCGTACCACCCCCGTCCCCGTGCACCACCTCGCAGCCACACCTTCTCTTCTTGCACCGCCCCGTCCCTGCGCGTCGCCCCACCGCAGCCCATCCCCTCGCGCAGCCTTGTCGCTACACCTCCCCCCCCCCCACCATCCAGCTGCTGCCCCTAGCTCTCGCCACTCCGTTGTCGCCCTGCTGTTGGTCCGCCTCTCTGCCGTCGGTGCCCCTCCCATCACGCTGCCCTACCGCTTGATCGCTGCTCGCTTGGTCAGCAAACTTGAATTGATTTAACTAGGGGCATTTTGGTCAGCAAAGCTGGGAGGAAAGGGAGAATTGGAAGAAAATGGCATTGAGGCGAAGCCCCCTAGTTGAGAGTGGCATCCTGGTGAATCCCAACTACGAAGTGATATTTTGATGAAATCTCATTTTGATAATAATAGAATGTCAATTTTCTCGCCACTGCAGTAGCATGTTGTCAATAGTTAGGCCTAGAAGGCACTGGGAGCTTTCCTACTACGAAGTAGTCCCTTCGTGCAACTTCTTTACCACAGCATTTATCAGATAACTAGACATGATTAACGAGGCGCTCCTGAATCCTCAAGGAATCATATTGCATTTTATATGTAACTGGTCACCATTTTATATGTGATCTTTGTACCATGATCAGCTCGCATAAGTTCTCCTCATCACCATTTTACCTTGAAAGTTTTTTTTAGAAACATCTATGAAATGAGTTACTGCATCTCTTTTCAGGCCTGTTACATTGGTCGTCACCTAGAAGCCCATCGACGAAGTTGCCTGCCTGTACACTTCATGACTCTGGTTGGAATGGTACGTATATGCCTGTACATTTCATTCACCTACTCTGTTTTTTTTTTGGAAATGACGAAGTGTATATTCTGTATTTCATCAAGACAACAAAGTAAAAAATCACTCCTTTTCATCAAGATAGAAAACACATGATAGTATTAGACGTCTTTGCTCCTTCAATAGATATGCCCCCACATTTCGATGACTAGAAACACTGAAAAAATGAAGGTGTCTTGTATGACACGGTTTATATATCTAGGGGCCTAAATGATATTTTTTTTCGAAGTAAAGGAGGGCTTGCTCCAGAAGAACAACACTTAAATTAATTTGCCACCAAACCAAATCGTATTGGTCTGCAGCTTTCTGTTGCCTCAGTGTGCTAGCTAACAGTAACTGAATAAGCCTTGAAATCATATTTGATCAAGTTTTCAAATATGTTAATATTTTTTTAAGATAATAGAATAATAACATCCTGACACCCAAAGATGCACAAAACTATAACACTTTCTACATGACCGTATCATTTTGTTCTACATATAAAAGACAAGAGAAAGGACCCCAGGCTGAGACAAGAATGAAGATCTAGTTGATGGGTAGACCACTCCATTGGCTCTCAAATAGATAGGCCTAGAGGCATCGGGAGCTTTTCCTGTTACAAACTAGCCTCCTGCTACTAAGATTTTTGGTCACCATTTCTCAAGCTAGTTGACATTATTAACTAGATGTCTCCCCCCAGTTGACACCATATTCATGTATCATGCTATCTTTGCTCCATAAAAGGGTAGATAAAATGAAGTAGCAGCAACATGCATCTTTTTCTAGCTTGATGTTCAGAGAGATGAACAAGAATATTTCATGGAGTTCAGCCAGCCCGATGGTTAGCTTGCTATTGTATAGTAGGCTTGGAAGGCGTCAGGAGCTCTCAAACATGCTAGTGGTAAGCTGTTGCCTGACCCAATTCTTCCTCTCAAACAAGCTTTAGACTTTCATAATTCAGTGGACATGTTTGGCATAAATATATGCAGCTCTTGATTTTGAAGCTAGCAACCACCAACCAGTTTATTATGCATCTTGCTGCAGGCACCTTCAGGGTCGCAGGATGAAGCCCTCTAGAGTGGATTTGGTCACCTGAATGTCATGGACACGATAGGGCTTCCTCCTTTGGCTATTGTCTCGCGTATAGCTTGTTACAAATGTCATTATTTAGCCATTATTTGATCTCATCAAAACAGCCATAATGAGGATTCTTCATTACTTTGTAACAGCCATGTTTAAAGGCATAAATCCACCTTATTGCTAATTGAGTAATACACTAATGCCTAGAATTCTAGGCTTGTAATCTCCCTATATAATGGAACATTTGAGATCAATGGAAGATGTGGGATTCACTATTTCACTGTTCATCTTATTATTTTCTAACACGTTATCAGTACGCTCCAACCGAGCAAGAACGGTAAAAGCACTCACCGACACGTGAAGGGTAAGATGGCTCGTCCCATTTCTCTCGATGCCAAATCCTCCCTTCCCCACAACCTCCGTTGTCTCATGCAACAGATCAAGCGGATTCTCCGAGCCCCGGTGCACCATCCTCGACATGGCAAGGGCCGTGGTGCCGGCATTGCCGCCCATGGCACCCGTTTTCCTCCCTCTGGCTTAGCCAAACGAGGAGGACGACGCTGCGACGACGGTACCGCTGCTCGCGGCAACACCAGAGCCGGCAGCACCAACTCTAGCACCCTCACAACTCGCCACGTGTTAGAAAATAATAAGATGAACAGTGAAATAGTGAATTCCACATTTTCCATTGATCTCAAATGTCCCATTATATAGGAAGATTACAAGCCTAAGATTCTAGGCATTAGTGTATTACATCAATTAGCAATAAGGTGAATTTATGCCTTTAAACATGGCTGTTACAAAACAATGAAAAATCCTCATGATGGCTGTCATGGCTGTTACAAAGCAATGAAGAATCCTCAAGATGGCTACTTTGATGAGATCAAATAATGGCCAAATAATGGCCTTTGTAACACTCCCCCTTTTGATCGAGTCCATCTTGAGATCAATTTGTTCTTTAATTCCTTCGAAAAAACCCTGTGGAAAAAATAGGAATAATTTGACTGATGATTGCTCTAACATGAACCTGCAAGGTTTAAGGAGTAATCGATGTCTTGTTTTATCTCTAGAAAAACCCTTGTGGGAAAACATGAGATAACATATATGCTTGCATCAGACATTGTCTCATTAAAAACTTTGTATGAAAAAAATCTACTGGTAAAAACTCATAAAAGAAAAGAGTACAATATGAAGCGTTTAACAAGATCCATCATTGAGAGAGCCTTCCCCTGAAACTTGCAAGTCTCTGAGCCGTCTCATACCAATTCCCTCAACACATTTCTCGAATGAGGAAGCAGGTAGGGACTTGATAAAGAGATCTGCTAGATTATCACAAGACTTTGTTTGTAAGATGTTTATCTCTCCACTTTGCTGAAGCTCATGGGGATAAAACAACTTAAGAGTAATATGTTTGGTGACGTTGCTCTTGATGTAAACTGTTTGTATCTGCATAATACAAGCAGCATTATCCTCGTAGATAATGGTAGGTGATTCTGAGGAACCAATACCACAAGATTGTTCAATGTGGTTTATCATTCTGCGGAGTTACACACATTTGCGTGATGCCTCAAATAGTACGATGATTTCAGAATGATTTGTGGAGGTAGCCACTAATGTTTGTTTAGATGATTTTCATGATACGACAGTTCCTCCATGAATGAATACAAAACCTGTCTGTGATCTGGTATTATGGGGATCAGACATATAGCCAGCATTAGTGTATCCAACTAAGCTAGGATCATTAGTTCTCTGGAAGAATAAGCCAAGATCCATAGTACCATTCAGGTACCTGAGGATTTGTTTTCCTTCAGTCCAATGACGCTTAGTTGGGGCAACACTATGTCTTGCCAATAGATTTACTGCAAATGCAATGTTAGGCCTGGTACTATTTGCAAGGTACATGACTGCTCCGATGAGACTAAGATAGGGATATTCTTGTCTTAATATCTCTTCTCCCTCCTCCCGTGGTCGGAAAATGTCCTTTTCTTTATCGAGAGATCGAACAACCATGGGGGTTTTATTTGGGTATGCTTTGTCCATATTGAATTGCTCCAATAATTTTTGGATATAGACAGATTGATGCACTAAAATTCCCGAGTGAAGGCGCTCGATTTGCAAACCTAAGCAAAATCTGGTTTTACCCAAATCCTTCATCTCAAACTCCATCTTAAGATGGTTGTGGACTTTATCAATATCTTGTGTGTTACCAATGATATTCAAATCATCCACATACACTGGTATAATGCAAATTCCTGTGGAGGATCTTTTGATAAAGATGCATGGGCAATCATCATTATTTGAATAACCCTTCTGCAGAAGGTACTTGCTCAGTCGGTTGTACCACATTCTACCTGACTGTTTAAGACCATAGAGTGATTTTTTGAGCTTTACACAATACATATTGCAATTTGTGCCATCATTCGATATATGGATCCCATCGGGCACCCTCATATATATGTTCGAATCTAGTGACCCATATAAATATGCTGTCACGACATCCATCAACTACATAGATAGATGCTTTTGAGTTGCCAGTGATATCAAATATCGGAACGAAATTCCACTCATGACTGGAGAATATGTTTCATTGAAAATACAGATAATCTGTCGACAGAAAATCTGTCAACAAATGGACTATACAGATGTATAGATGAAACAACTATGGACAATGTTACCCCCTCTAACATGTCTAAATTCTCCGCCTTAAAAGTAATAAGGAATCATATCCGTCAGGATTTGAAAATTGAGTACATGTATGAGGAGGACCCACGTGCTTTGTGGACAACTCTCAAAAATCGATATGAACAGCATAAAACTATCCTCCTCCCAGAGGCAATGCATGAGTGGAACCACCTACGCCTACAGGATTTCAAAACTGTAGATGAGTTCAACCATGTTGTTCATAAGATATGCTCTAAGCTCCGGTTTTGTGAGAAAGAACCTTCTGAAGCGGATAAAATTAAAAAGACTTTGTCTACAATGCTCCCATCAGAACGGATCATTACTCAACAATACCGTGAGAATAATTTCACAGTCCACTCTTTACTCATTCAGACATTGAAACAGGCAGAAAAGAACCATGAACTCACTGTATGGAACTCGAACCAGCGCCCGTTGGGCACTGCACCATTGCCTGAAGTACATGTGAATGTAAAGAAAAATGTCCCGAATGGGAATACACAGACTGAAAATTCCTCTGGCAAGGGCAAGCGCAAGAGAACCAAAAAGCCACGTGGGAACGCCCAAAAGGGGAAAGGCATTTCTAAGCCCAAAAATGATAGTGGCAAAAAGACCACTTACTTAAGGTGTGGTTGCTACAATTATATTGCTAAGAAGTGCAGGACCCCTAAGCACCTTGTTGATCTATACATGAAGTCCATGGGTCATACATAGAACACCCAGAAACATGATGCACACTTCACCTCTCAAGCACTGGAGACTGGAGCTATGGACCTCACCCTTGATAGAGCGGGACCGAGCAAAACCAAGACTCCACCAAGTGAAGAGGAAGGCTCTATGGACATCGATGATATGCTCGTGGAATATGCTTCCAATGATATTTTTGGAGACCTCAAATAGGCTCCATGGCTTTAATTTAAATTTGCAAAAGTAATCATTGTAATAAAGACATGTTGTTGCCACACCATTTATCAGTTGTAATAGCACACCTGCTATCTTAATATATTCTATGTGTTTTTCTATATTTTGCCTTTATTCTTACGAATTTAAATACTGCATTATATAGATTGTTACGGGAGTCAATCCAATGAAAGAAGAGATGTGCCTAGTGGATAGTTGTACCACTAACACTATACTTAGGGAAGTCAAATTTTTCCAAACTCTCACAAAGAGAGAAGGACAAGTTTTGACCATCGCGGGACGCGAAGCTATGATTGTTGGTTCTGGTAGAGCCACTATCAAACTTCCAATGAGTACACAAATAAATATTGAGGAAGCATTATTGTTTCCCGATTCAACACGTACCCTACTAAGTTATAGAGATATCAGAAAAAATGGGATTCATGTGGATACATATGAAGAAAACAATGAGGAGCTCCATCTCTTGATCAAAGATACTGGATATGGCAAACAAACACCTGAAAAGATGCCTTCTCTCCCGTCTGGATTGTACTACACATACATCAAACACATATCTTATGTTGCATACAAAGTGATTTTTCAGAATGTGGATGCATTCAAAACTTGGCATGAACGCCTTGGCCATCCCGGCATCGGGATGATAAGAAAAATCATGAGCAATTCAAGTGGACATGGTATGAGCGACAGAAAATTCCCGGAATCCTCAGATTTTGTGTACACCTCATGTGCAACTGGGAAATTAATTTTGAGACCCTCACATCTTAAAATAAAAGTTGAACCACTAAAGTTTCTTGAACGCATTCAAGATGACATTTGTGGCCCCATTCAACCATTGTCTAGACCATTCAGGTATTTCATGGTTCTAATAGACGCATCCACAAGATGGTCTCATATATGTCTATTATCGAGACGGAACCATGCCTTTGTAAAATTGATTGCACAAGTCATCAGACTTAGAGCAAATCAACCTAAACACCAGATAAAATCAATCAGATTGGATAACGCTGCAAAATTTTCTTCCAAAGCCTTCAATGACTATTGCATGGCTTTAGGAATTGAAGTTCAACATTCTGTACCATATGTTCACACACAGAATGGTTTAGCTGAATCTCTTATCAAGAGAATAAAGCTTATTGCCAGACCACTATTGCAAAATTGTAACCTACCAACCTTTTGTTGGGGTCACGCAGTCTTACATGCTGGTGACTTAATACAATTGCGTCCAACTGCATACCATACAGTTTCTCCGCTGCAATTAGTTCGTGGTGATCATCCTTGTATTTCCCATCTGCGGAAATTCGGTTGCGCTGTATACATACCGATCTCACCCCCAAAGCATACATCCATGGGCCCTCACAGAAAAATGGGGATCTACGTAGGGTATCTATCTCCGTCGATCATTAAATACCTGGAACCCCTTACAGGGGATTTGCTCACAACCCAGTACGCTGATTGTATCTTCAATGAAGAACATTTTCCAGCATTAGGGGAGAATTCAAGTATCACACTGAATGCCCGGAAATAAATTGGGATGCCTTTGACACCCTAAAGGAGGATCCTCGTACCACAGAATCTGAACTTCAAGTTCAAAGGATCATTGATTTGCAGGTTGCTGCAAACAATTTGCCAGACTCATTTACTGTGAGTAAAAGTGTCACAAAATCATACATTCCTGCAAGGAATGTACCAGAAAGAATAGAGGTACCAAACAAAACTATTCAACTCCCTTCCTCAAAAGAGAGTGGGAGAAGTACGGCAAATCCTCGCAAGCGCACGAGGAAACAGAGGAAAGAATCCTCTAACACAGTAAATGAAACTCAACCTCAAGTTGAGAGACACCAAGTGGATTTATCCAATCCACTTCTCACATCAACAGTGCACTCAATTTCTGATGATGGGACATTGGGACACCCAGAAGCAGTCATATTGGGAAATACTGAGCCGACAACTAGGGAACATGAAATTTCCATAAACTATGTTAAGTCCGGAGAATCATTTGATCGTAAGACTACAATTATCGACATATACTTTGCCTCATCAATTGCAGATATCATCCAAAATGATCCAGATCCAAAATCCATGGTAGAGTGCAAGAAGCGCTCGGACTGGAACAAATGGAAGGAAGCAATTGAAGCAGAATTAGCCTCCCTCAATAAAAGAGAAGTATTCTCATCAGTAATACCTACACCTCCAAAAACCTTCCCTGTAGGTTTCAAATGGGTTTTCATCTAGAAGCGGAATGAGAACAACGAGGTGGTGAGATATAACGCGAGGCTTGTAGCACAAGGGTTCACGCAGAGACCCGGCATTGATTTCAATGAAACATATTCTTCAGTCATGAGTGGAATTTCGTTCCAATACTTGATATCACTGGTAACTCAAAAGCGTCTAACTATGCAGTTGATGGATGTCGTGATAGCATATTTATATGGGTCACTAGATTCGGACGTATATATGGGGGTGCCCGATGGGATCCCTATACTGAATGATAGCACAAATCGAAATATGTATTGTGTAAAGCTCAAAAGGTCACTCTATGGTCTTAAACAGTCAGGTAGAATGTGGTACAACTGACTGAGCGAGTACCTTCTGCAGAAGGGTTATTCAAATAATGATGATTGCCCATGCATCTTTATCAAAAGATCCACCATAGGATTTTGCATCATATCAGTGTATGTGGATGATTTGAATATCATTGGTAACACACAAGATATTGATGAAGCCCGCAACCATCTTAAGACGGAGTTTGAGATGAAGGATTTGGGTAAAACCAGATTTTGCTTAGGTTTGCAAATCGAGCGCCTTCACTCGGGAATTTTAGTGCATCAATCTGTTTATATCCAAAAATTATTGGAGAAATTCAATATGGACAAAGCATACCCAAATAAAACCCCCATAGTTGTTCGATCCCTCGATAAAGAAAAGGATATTTTCCGATCATGGGTGGAGGGAGAAGAGATATTAGGACAAGAATATCCCTATCTCAGTCTCATCGGAGCACTCATGTACCTTGCAAATAGTACCAGGCCTGACATTGCATTTGCAGTAAATCTATTGGCAAGACATAGTGCTGCCCCAACTAAGCGTCATTGGACCGGAGGAAAACAAATCCTCAGGTACCTGAATGGTACTAAGGATCTTGGCTTATTCTTTCAGAGAACTAATGATCCTAACTTGGTTGGATACATTGATGCTGGCTATATGTCTGATCCCCATAATGCCAGATCACAGACAGGTTTTGTATTCCTTCATGGAGGAACTGTCATATCATGGAAATCATCTAAACAAACATTAGTGGCTACCTCCACAAATCATTCTGAAATCATCGTACTATTTGAGGCATCACGCGAATGTGTGTAACTCCGCAGAATGATAAACCACATTGAACAATCTTGTGGTATTGGTTCCTCAGAATCACCTACCATTATGTACGAGGATAATGCTGCTTGTATTACGCAGATGTAAACAGGTTACATCAAGAGCAACGTCACCAAACATATTGCTCCTAAGTTGTTTAATCCCCATAAGCTTCAGCAAAGTGGAGAAATAAACATCTTACAAATAAAGTCTTGTGATAATCTAGCAGATCTCTTTACCAAGTCCCTACCTGCTTCCTCATTCGTGAAATGTGTTGATGGAATTGGTATGAGACGGCTTAAAGACTTGCAAGTTTCAGGGGGAGACTCTCTGAATGATGGATCTTGTTAAACGCTTCACATTGTACTCTTTTCTTTTATGAGTTTTTATCAGTACGTTTTTCTCATACAAAGTTTTTAATGAGACAATGTCTGATGCAAGTATATATGTTATCTCATGTTTTCCCACAAAGATTTTTCTAGAGATAAAACAAGACATCGATTACTCCTTAAACCTTGCAGGTTCATGTTAGAGCAATCACCAGTCAAATTATTCCTATTTTTTTCACAGGGTTTTTTTCGAAGGAATTAAAGAACAAATTGATCTCAAGATGGATTTGATCAAAAGGAGGAGTATTACAGATGTCATTATTTGATCTCATCAAAGCAGCCATCATGAGGATTCTTCATTGCTTTGTAACAGCCATGTTTAAAGGCATAAATTCACCTTATTGTTAATTGATGTAATACACTAATGCCTAAAATCTTAGGCTTGTAATCTTTCTATATAATAGGACATTTGAGATCAATGAAAAATGTGGGATTCACTATTTCACTGTCATCTTATTATTTTCTAACATAGCTGACCGTTTTTTTGGTGAAATTCACTTGATCCGGTGATGTACATGTGGTGCAATCTTTTTTTGCCATTGGTTTGTGCAAAATTGTCATGCCAATCCCCTGCATCTGACTGGATTCGTGTGCCATCGTTCATAATATTGTCCAGATTGATTCACGTGACTCTAAATCGAGATAGAAAACAAAGAGAGACTTCCCACCTTCCTCCCAATCTCTTGTTAAATGCTGATAACTAAGCAATATATCACGATCTGACCTCATCTTCCCTTCCATCTCTGACTGAGTTACATGGGTACTTCAGTTTGTGATAATTAGCAGAAGCGCCGCGGCAGCTTGCTCCGCTTGCAGTGGCGGAGCTTGAACAATAAATTGAAGAGAGGCAAAGGGACTCCAATGCAATTTTTCTAAAGCTAGAAGGGCCATGACCAAGGTTGGCCTTCATGAAACTCCGCTTCTGTTTGCTTGTAAGTGCAGCCATTGATGGATCAAACCAGCGTGGCAGCGATGGCACGAGGCTGAGGTCGACGCGCCAGATGAACCATTACGGTGAAAGGGAGAGCACAATAGATCAATGCCAGTGTGTTCGTCCACTGTGCCGATAGCAAGTTCGACATCGTGGTTCGTCGCTGACGAGTGGGGACGGAGGCGGAGCACTTGGCTATCCTGTCTGCCTGATCGCGATCGAAAGGTTGGAGATGACCGACCTGATTTATCTAGGGGTACATGATATTTTTTGAGTTCATAGAGGGCTTCCTTAAAAAAAACCCACTTGAATGAATTTTGAATTAAATGCAAATTGTCACCTCTCGTTAATTAGGTCTTCCGCTTTCTGTTGCATCAGTATTGCCTAGCGAACTAACAACAGTCAACAGGTGATTAAGCATTGGAATCAACTCCACGTGCCTTCCATGTATTGAATAACTTGTACGAAGCAAAGATAATGCATTTTCAATTGTGATCACATCTATTCTTTACTAAAAATCTATTAAACTTTCTACAAACGCTTATAAACCGTCACATAGCATTTTAATAAATTAGAGAAATTCAAAAAATTAAGAAAAAACAAAACATCCGTCTGTTAATTTTTACTTAATATGATGAACCCATTATTTTTCACCATTAGATCTATGTTTAAAAAAATTCCTAAAGCCTAATCCATAATCCCCTCCCACTCCTACCCCACCACCTCCCGGGTCTTAATTCTCTCCAGTCACCCCCTGACGTAAGTACGTGACCTCCTCTCCCCTCACGTACGTAGATATATACGTCTCTCCCTCTCCTATCCTTCCTTTCATCTTCCAATTTTCTGCCTAGCAAAATTTAATATGTAAATAAAATCAAACATTAGATAACTAAATAATTATTTTTACAATATATTTTATTTATTTATATTGGCCATGTAATATATCATTTGGAAAAAAACTCCTATTTTTTACATGGAAAATAAAAAGTAATTAAATATTATAGAAAAAATAATAACATATATCTTATATCCTCTTCTCTCTCCTTGCTCACTTTCTTCTCCCTATGTTGTATTACCTTCGTTTCAAAATATTTGTCGCTTTGAGTTTTTGTTTATAATATTTGACCATTCATCTTATTCAAAAAATTATGAAATTATTATTTATTTTATTTGTGGCTTACTTTATTATCAAAAGTATTTTAAGTATGACTTATCTTTTTTTATATTTGCACTATTTTTTTAAATAAGACGAATGGTTAAACGTTACAAGCAAAAAGTCAAAACGACCTCTATTTTGGGACGGAGGGAGGAGCTAGCAACTCATTATATAAACAATAAAGAGTAAATTTCACAAAACTATAGATATTTTAATCAAATTATTTTAAAATTACATATTTAAGGCGATGTGTTGAAAACTAAAGATTTAATCGATCAATTACCCATTTTACAATAAAGATCCATTAAACATCATGTAGATCAATCTATTATATAATATATAATAAAGGTCCATTAAACATCATCTACAGTGCTACTAACACGCCACATGACACGTGTGATAAATTAAAAATTAATACTATAAATTATGAGAAAAGGGAAAAAAACAACTAACCATATTTTCAACCATTAGAACTATATATAGAAAATTTTAAAAATAAAATCCACTCAGTGCCCCTCCCCCTTGGATGCACATGTGGTGCATACAATCTAGCCATTCAATTTTACTTAAACTGGTGGACCCAGAATTATAGACTCTAGGATTAATCTTGCAACAGGAAAACTCACAACTCCACCACCCCACCTATGTAATGTACGTACGTATACGTACCCCTCTGGTCTCCCCCTCTCTCTACTTTTCTTTTTTCTTTTTAGCTCTTTTCTTCCTTTTCTTTAGCTGCAGTAATTTAAATACTGTTATACTGAGATATGACCATTATTGCTTAACACATTTTTAACAATCATACCTTCTAAATCATATATAGTGTCGATTGTAGAAATCGTCAATAATTAAAGGGGATGGTGTACGAGATTTAAAATGAATGGGTTAACAAATAAAAGTTTAGACAGGTTAAGACCTTCTTGACAAGAAGTAATACCCTACTCCTGTTTCGGAGATTATATCCGTCGAATGTTGTATTGATCTAATGATCTGGATTGAGAATATGCTCGCAGGGGACTTCCTATCTCCCTTATATAGCGTGGAAGGCAGGGTTACAAGGTAAGGAACCAGTCGGGCACGACATGGTTTCCTCATAAGATTACATAATTGTATACAACTAAAACTATGGAATATGCCTCAATAAACATAGCAACATCATATCCCAGGTATAACTTATTTACATAATACACGGACATAACCTACCTCCTATCTTTAGTCGGTTAAGCCGTCCATAAGGGTATACAGTACCCATAATCTCCACATATAGGTATTCATTATTAACAATTTAGGATCAATATTAACTATGTTTTGGCTTATAAAAAAGTACACTCCATATCTTGACCCATACAAACACTCATAAAAAATAATGAACAAAATTGATAATATATACTATACCACTATAAATGTCACTTCATCATATATATCAAATATTTTATCCTTCTAATCGATTTATTGTTTATGATTAATTTTATAATTTAGGACCGGTATTAATTACAAAATATTATAAAAAGTAATAAATAAAATTAACAATATATATTAAACCATCATAAATATCGCTTCATCATATATCGAATATTTTATCCTTCTACATAATAATTTAGGACCAATATTAACTATATTTTGGATTATAAAAAATATGTATTTTAGTCATATCCTGTTCCTTAGCATGCCATACAAACAGTAATAAAAATTAATGAACAAAATTAATCATATAATTATACATATATATCACTTCACAAACATATATACAAATATGTAAAGCTAAATCAATCTACAACAAATCCGTCTATAAATGGAGCTCTTTTTAATTACTATCTCCGTCCTATGATGGATCTTAAAATTTTACAAGAATTAAGTAGGAATGAAAAAAAACTAAGATACCCCTCATTAAATAAGGGGTATGTGAAGAGTTAGAAGGTGGTTATGGTAATATTGGATAAAAATTAAATGAGGGATGGTTGGATGTGATGAGTAGTATTTAAAATCCCTTATATTTTAGATAAAATTTGAATTCTTTGATTTATGGATGAAGATAGTAGAAGCAAATAGAAGTAAGTGAGTATATCTTTAATTAGATAAAGAAGTCATATTACCATATTTTTTAATAGAAAATTTCCTAAATAAATATATCCTAAAATCTATAAAGACAAATTTAGTATACAAGAAACAAAATATTACTTGAAGTTTAAATTAAGATGCTAAATATTTTTAAAAAAGAAACACATGTAGTATAAATGATAGTTTCATATGAACCAGCTCCATTGTTGCGACATATTTTTTTCTCATAAATTTAAGACGACATGATTCAAGTAATTTTAGTTTACAATTTGTAACAACATGTCCTCCAAAACAATGCAATCCGGCCCATCCGACTGGCACGCCCACTTACAAATACCATCTCACTTACACTTTCATCCTCGCTTCGTGTAAAATAGTCAAATCAAAAATGATATGGTTGGAGGGACAATGCCTTAGAAGTAGATTGCACTCTTACTCAACTAGCAAGATGGTACTACTCAAACGCACACAATGCTTATGGGCAACACAGGTCACATCCTTTAAATAAAAAAAACACAGGGCACATCCTAATTGAACTAGGATGTGACATACACCCTCCCTCAAAGGACCCAACATCCCCTCTTAGCGCATGTTCATACAGTAATCAAAACCAACTTTCAAAACAATCATAAACAAATTATTGATAAACGCAGATTTAGAAGAGTAAAAAACTTTTTTTTTAAAAAAAGCATATACATAAACATTCATAATAAAATTTCAAACACCACTAAATAAGGTGCCCGCGTATCTGCGCGGGCTACCTTCCTAGTTTGTTTTAAATGGTACGTGAAGAGATATATATACTATGATTATTGGTTGATTTGTATTGGAGCCTCGGGAGCCGGTATATATAGGAGTACAATGATAGAGACAAGAGATAAGGAAGGACGCTAAACATATCAATCTTATCCTAATATTTATATAACTGTCATATATACTTTAACAATTTCGTTATAAGACAATGGAAACATCCCATCCTCTACATCTGAGGGTGCACAAAAGCTCACTTATTATCTATTACATCACCATATATCCATTTATGGATATAGAGACCGAATATTTATCCATTATCTAAAAATTACATCACCATATTCCTTTTCTTGACCTATAAAAGACAAGATGAATAAGGACCTCAGGCTGAGAAAGAGATGAAGAATCGAGTGGCTTATCGCCATAATAGTTTGTCTAGCAGGCACCGGGATTTTTCCAGTTACAAAATAGTCAAAACCTGCTAAGTTCTTTGCTCACCATTTCTCAAACTAGTAGACATGATTAACCAAGTTTTTCCAGATCTCTCTAGGAATCATTTTACATTTTACATGTAACTGGTCACCATTCAACGTTGGATCTTTGTACGATGGTCACCTTTTGTAAGTTCGTCTCTCACCATTTTACGTTGATTTTTTTATTGTGAAACATTTATAAAATTGAGTTATTTCATCTCCTAGCTAGGCCTCTTAGGTTCGTCATCACCCAGAAGGCCATCGACAAATTAAGTTCCCTATCTGTACACTTCATGAATTTGGACGTACTGTAGTTGAAATATGCTATGCTGAATTGTAAAACACGATTCGCCCACTCTGTTTGTCATTTATGCCTGTGGAAATATGTTCACAAGTTCAGAATAAATTTCATCTCAGCATACTTTCTCATCGTCCAAATAATTATAGCAGACTCAGACAATTTCACACCTTTGACTAAGACCATGACGTTTTGCGAACTATTGCACCGTGATATGTCTTCAGTGGCATTGTAATCATTCTTATGAGGGCCATGTGGTGGCTGGTCCTCAAGTGTGACAATGCAATGGAATCGTCTCAGTTTCTCGTTGACTCCACAAATGCAATTGATCAAGAATTAAATTCGTGACTCCATCCAGTTACTTGATTGTGTAGAGTTGTATGACCGGGTGAATGATTTTGAGATGGATGGTTAAAGAGCATTAACCACCATTTTTGTTGATTGCTCAGTCAATAATGTAGATACGCTTCCATTGAAGTCGTGTATGATACTATATGATGCCATGCTATCTTTTTTCTCCATAAAAGAATCATGAGAGGTAGCCAATCTTGTTTTTCTAGCTTGATGTTAATTGAGATAAACAAGAAGATCCATGGAGATTTTAGACAGACCATAGCTTTGCTACGATATGGTAGGCCTGGGAGGCACTAGGAGCTTAAACATATGCAACTGGTAAGCTGGTCGCTGACCATACTTCCTCCAATGCAAGTTTTGTTAGAATAGAACTAGTGTGCCGAGTCAATTTACTGCATTTCTATGAATTGGTCTTGCATGAGCTTGCCGAACTGTGTGGTAGCCGTGCTTAGTGGAGGGAATCTGAGTCTAGCTCAGGATCCCGCGTCTTGCGCCATGAACACGAGGCACGTTGTGTGGCTGTGGGGATGGACGCAGCTGACGCACGGCGTGAGAATCAGTCTTCGTGGTTGTTATTTCAGTTGTAATCTTCAGCTATATAATGAAGCAATCAGAAAACGCAGCGATGCTTTTTGTGCTGCAAAATTTCTCTGTTTTCTGTTTTTGTCGGATCGCTACAGTTCGCGTGCGTAGTGTTCGTCCAAGTTTCAGACTTCCGGACTTCACTAGACACTGTTTTTAGATACAGTAATACACATTCTGCCCGGTGCATCAGCAGATATCCTTGCAATGCAACTCTTGATTTGATTCTAGGAACCAATTTCTGAATCTCATGGGCAGTTTGAACGTTGATATCAAGCTCTTCATCCAGTGGATATGATCACCTGAATGTCATGTACAGCACAGATAATAGTTTCTTGATTGTCCAGTTCATCTCGCTTAACTTTCAAGCAATGCTGCTGATAACAAATCCGTGAACTTCCATTATTATTACTGTTTGTGGTGATGTACATGTGATGCCGTTCATGTTAAGCCTGTGGTTTATGCCAAATGAGGAAATTTACGGTATTTGAGAAAGTATCTCGAGATACCTAATTTTACACTAAATTTTTTTTTACTTTAAGATACTTAGCATCTAGAGGTACCAAATTTTATAATAAAAAATGTGATACTTTCAGGTATTTTCTTAAGGATGATAAATTTACCCATGCCAAATTGATTGACCTGACCTGAAACGATGAACTGAATGGCATTATAGTAGTGTGTCAGGTGCACATTGTGCCGATGAAAATTTTGCCTCTTCCACTGAAAATTTTGATGCTGTGACACCTTGAGAGTTAACGATTTAATTTGCTGCCTAAAAGATCTCTTGTTATGAGCGCTAAGAGCGATCACGTTGTTAATTTGATCTCTTTTTCCCGTCCTCCTCCGGCCGGCCAGTTACATGGAAGAGAGCTCAATCTGCCGCTCGCATGTACGTGAGAAATTAGAATTTTTTTAGAAATAATACTATTTTAATAAAAAATTACAAAAATATACATCGGCTGGCTAAAATCATAAATTTATCACCCTTTCAAACAATCAAAGTTTGGCATGACACATATCGTTGTTCGATAGGTACCTATTGAACAACGGTTGTTAACTTGTGAGACTGAAGAAATTGAAGCTAAATAACAATCTAAACCTACTTGCTTACAGGATCTTTAAGAAACTGTGGACTTTTGCACCTTTCTGTCTAGCTTGAGTTATCTTTTAGTTCTCTCCCCTCGGCAAAATGGATAGGAAAGAGTCTTGCTTTCATTCCACTAGCCAAGAATAAGGAGAGTGACTTTCTCTTTTGAACCTCTTAAGTTGACTTAAAAAAAAATAGTGGTACCAGGGCTGTTCGATATGCTACTTTAAGACAGTGCATGCATGCACTTTTATTTTTTTTATTGGGGCTAGCAACCCTGTCAAACACAACGGTTGTTCAATAGGCTATCTAAATGTGTCATGCTCATAGCTAATTGTATTAAGGTCGTTTGATATGTATCTTATCGATTTGTGATTGTTCGACAGAGTGCTAAATTTACGATTTTAGCCAGCCAATCTATACTTTTGCAATTTTCTATTTTAAAAAAAATCAGACAATTAATGAGATTATTGGGTCGTCTTACCCTCATTGATATCTTCTACACTCGTTACTTTTACACTTGTCTCTCCTGGTAATAGAATATCACAAGTAGAAATGATCAATACCATTGATCTATGAGGTATATATACTACTAGCTAGTAAAAAAAGATTCCACTGGTATAAATATATAGATATGGTACATTAGATGAGAAAACAAAGTTAACATATAGTAACTGTGGGGTCTTGAATTTTCATATATAGGGCAGTATCCTCTATTTGATCCACTCAGAAAATAGAGAAATTTTATAGTCTTTAAGAGATACCAAGAGGTATCAAAATTTTAAAGCTACCGAGAGGTACCATCTTTCTAGTGTAAAATTGATACCTCTAGTTAATAAATATCTCGAGGTACCAAATTTTTAATGTAAAATCTAGATACCTTCAGGTATTTTCTCAAGGATCATAAATTTCTCAAATTTTTAGTATAAATTTGATACCTTCTAGTAACGAGGGTTACCGAGAGATACCAAATTTTACAATAAAAAATATGGTCATAAAATCTCTCTATGAAAATAAGACCAAGGAGCACAACGAGCTTATGAGAAAGAGATTGATCACTCTAGTGCAAGATTGTCGCAATTTTGTGGGTAGGCCTAGGAGACATTTATCGGGAAATTTCATGTCACTGGGTACTCTCCTAGTACCAGAGCTTGTTTGGATGTTTGGATGTTTGGATGTTTGCATGAGCCTGCACTACAAGATAATTGAGCTATCGTCATCAAATTATTACAACAAAAAATAATTCATGTCAATATATTGTACTATTGCAATGATAATTTTTCTATGGTAGATAACCATATTTTGTTGCAACGATTTACAACCGTTGTTTTATTCAATATTTTTGTTGAAATAGGAAGAGCTATCGCCAAAAAAAACATTATTGTTGCAAAAAATATGTTTTATCGTCACGGTTATAATTTTTGTGATAATTTGCATAGTGCATGGCAGCAATAGGATACTTTTCACTATTTTCTATTGTCACGATCAACAAATTTGTTGCAATAAAAAAATTATCATCTCATAATTTAACCTTTTTTTCAAATGGACACGGATTGGAACAAATTTTATATGAAAATTATAGCTCTCGACAAGATATAGGTGACAACTTTTTTATTTAAAATCTTTTAGATACTCAAATTCATGATTCAAATATCAGTTAGAAAGGCTTAAATGAAAAGATATGCAGTTTCTAATTGAATTGGTGCATAGTTGAGTTGGTAAAGAAGAGCGTGCGTGAGGGACAGGTCTTGGGTTCGAATCCTAACCATGACAAAGTATAAAAAATAGTTAGGATGATAGTTTAATATTTAAACTTTTTAATTTGATATGTAGAACTAATGTCACACATGAAGTGATGGCAATAATTATTATTGCAACGATGTGAACCGTTGCAATATGATTTTTTGTCACATTCATTTTGTGGCAATATCAAAATTTGTTATCATTAAATAAAAATTGTTACGATAACCTATTATCAATATATTTATTACCACAACTAGCACAGATTTTAATATGATGACAACTGTCACGATTTTTTTCGTGACGACGAATCATTTTACTATAGTGTTAGCTCACGTGGCGTGTGGCATGCAGGAAAGGGTGTGTTTGGTTGCCGCATTCTTTCCATCTAGACCCATCTCGTGCAAAATGCATCTCGCTGGCAGGTCCATTTGAAACACAGCTCCTGAGCCAAACTCTCTGCATGCAGATGCGGATGCAAAGCGTTTCGATCCTGTGACGAGGAGGCTTCAGTCTGCTCATTTTCCCCTTCTCTTCTATGTCTGCTCGTGCTCGAAGCCAACGAATCGAGCTTCCTCTTTATTTCCTCAGTCTCTCTGATCTTGTCTCTGATTGAAAATCTGATAGCTGAAATGTCCCGACCAAAAAAATGACACCTGAAATGTGTAAAATTAGTGGGAGTAAAAAAATTGAAGACATGTTTTTGTGGCTTGTACGCTAAGATCAAGTTAAATCCATCAAACATGAGTTCTTCTTTCTTGATGTTTGTGTTATTTGATAGGAGTACTTTGTTCGAACTCTATTTATATTTTCCTTTTGATGAAACTGTATTTTTGTTCGGGAAGACATTATTTAGCTCTTGGAAATGGGTAGAACATTCAACTTCCATACGATTTTATTCTTAGATTCGGTATACAAACTTCTTCGATGTACATATACTTACTACTTGACAATTGATATTGACAAGTATAAACTTCCATGCAAATTTAAATTTAAAATTTACAGTTAAGTTCAATTTTTAAAATTATTTCAGCTGATACAAGCATATCGGCTCGTCACTCTGATAGCTATAGATGGCCAAATGAGCCACCTAGCCCGGGCATTGCCAAGGCACAGCTCGAGGTCATTTAGGCCGGCATGGCTCGATCTACACGCTGTGCCGTGCCCGTCCACAGGCTGCATCTACGACCTAGGTACGGCCCAATAAGACTCGGGCCGTGCTGGGCCAGCCCAAAGACTCGACCAATGTGCTTGTCTTTGAAATAAGTCTATTTTGTCTTCCTGATCTCTTTAGGCCGTATTTTATATGGCTGGAATAAGTCTATTTTGTCTCTCTCATCTATTTGGGCCGTGCCTTGTATGGCTTGGATAAGTCTATTTTTCTCCCTTATCTATTTTGCCTGCTTGATCGTTGGCCATGCCGTGCTGGGCCGACACATCGTGCCAAGGAAGAGGTCCAAGCACGGCCCAATGATCAGGCCGGGCTGGCATGGGTCCAACAACAGTTGGCCGTGTCGTGCTTGAGTCAAACCAAATCTCCATACTGTGGGCTGGGCCGTCGGGCTGTGGCCCTTTTGGCCAACTATTTATAGCTAGGGCAGTATTCGTATTCCTGGTGTGAGCATACCCTGCGGAATTTTCCTTGTCTGCCACTCTCACCGAGAGTACTGTAATTGGAATGTCCAGCTAAGAACGTCTGCGAAATGGAACCGTACGAAATTTACTTGTATTAAACGATCTCATCAAATCAAATACTAAATAGACCCGATGCGACATGCTGTGAGAGAAATGAACAATGTTTTATGGAGCTAGAGGAAAATATAGCCGGCATGTTGTATGCATCAACGCATGGACGCATGGTAGTTGGCATAGGAGGAATCAGGAGCTCTCACGCATGTCTCATCTTCCCTCCAAATCGAGCCAGCCAGAGTTGAGAAGATTGTTGCCAATTTCCTTCTCACAGGTGTACATGGGTCATCACATCACCAGCTGCCAGTTTCCTAACGTAGCGACCGAATCGTCCGTGTCACTGACGAGAGAGGTGGTGAGCACATGTTCTTCTGGCTGCCAAACTGAGAACTTCAGTGACTTCCCGGAAGATAGAAGGATTGATGATAGATGGATGAGCATTTCTACTTTCAACTAGGTACTTCTAGTGTGCTTTGATCGATTGACTGTAACTTAATTTGTATATGTACTAATTGGTGCTGATGGACAATGGGTTTCCATTGCTCAAAAGATGCTCAAGAATCAAGTAAGAGGACTAATCCTATAATACTATACAATTCATCCTCACTTAAATCTCACTTAATGTAGTTAATAGAAATTATTTGCATTGTGGTTGAGCCACATCACCGACAAAATAGCAGCCATCTGATCATCAACAGGTAGCCATCCGTCATCCGATCTGATCAGAATTGGTTAGGCATATGCACACAGGAGGGACCAAAATCCAAAAGCCCAATAGACACCATAGCATCCTACACTTCCTCCTCCCCTCACCTCCCAACGAGGCCACGACAGATCGGTCGTTGCTTCTCCCCGCAACGCGTCCTTCCACCTCCCCTCATCAGCTCCCCCGGCCCCCGCCCTCGGCTCTTCCTCCTACCGATGGAGAGGCGCACCGCCAGCGAAGCACGACAAGCGTCGTTAGAGCAAGTTCAATAATATAGCCTACTAGTTCCAAAAATTAAAACATCATCTATAGTGTAACATCTCGGATTTTGCTACTTTTTTAAAAAACCTAATTTAAATACAAAACTATTTTTAAAATTTGGTTCTTATTCAAATTTTGGGTTTGAGTTATGAATAGATCTCACGATCCGATTGTTTGAATTCCTATCTATAAACAAATTCCTAAAACTATTATTAGAGTCCAATGTACAATTACAGTCCAAATTACAGTTTTCAAGTACAACTTTCATTTCCAATTCAATCCCCTTCAAATTCCAAATTCCAAATCTTCCAAAAAATGCCAACAGTTCCTATTCCTTTTGGGCTCTAAGCCTTTTTCCTTTCCTTCTCTCTCTCAGCCCAGCACCCTAGCTGGCCCAGCCTCCCCACCTCCTTGCTCCTGGGCCGACACGGCTGCACCGACGCACGGCCCAGTCTGGCCTAGCCATTCCTTCTTCCCCCATCAGGCAGCCAGCGCGCCTGCCCACCACCTGCTCGACCAAATGTCGAGCTGGGCGTGCGACACACTAAGGCTGAGTTCGAAATATGGTGTTGGGAGTTAATCTCTTCAGCACGTAAAACAAAACGACTCATTAGCACATGATTAATTAAGTATTTGCTAAAATTTTTTTAAAAATGAATCAATATGATTTTTTAAAGCAACTTTCGTATAAAAACTTTTTGCAAAAAACACACCGTTTAGCAGTTTGAAAAGCGTGCGTGCGAAAAACGAGAGAGGTGAGTTGGGAAGAGCAAGAAACGAACACAGCCTAAGCCACCCGGATGCGCTCCTCCTTTCTTGCCACAGAAGCCGTCGGCCATGCGGACCCGCCCGACGACTTCCTTGCCTCCCGTACGCCGCACTATCGCGGGCGTCATCCCCTGGCCCCACTGTAACAAACCAAAAATTTAATTAAATTAGTAGTTTAACTCGTTGTATGATGTGTCCATGATGCCACTATAGGAGTTTTTTTAAATAAAATCTTGGAGAAGAGAAAACTTTAGACGATTTTTTTATGTGGAAAATGGGTAGAATTTAAATGGTCTTGGAGGATGGTAGGGAATATCCTAACTAATGTTTCGTATGAAATTTAACCCTTAGTTGTGTTGCCTTTTGTCGAATAAAGATTGAATTCCCTAGCTCTTGAGTCACAATAGTTTGGATAGATGAGTTAGGTTAGTCTAAGTAAATAAAACCAAATGAATAAGGCCCTTATAAATTCAAATATGCACATAGGCACTTGTCCTAAAAACTAATGTGAGTAATCTTAACAATCCTATAGTAAACTACCTTAACTAAATATTAGTTTCGGTTAATTTTATAGAGCGTAAATGATGACCCAAGTAAAATTTAGGTACAGATCATGTCACTTTCCTGTAGTTCAGTCTTCCCTGGTGAAAGAGTAGAAAATTTAATAAAATACACCAAATGGTTTCCTAGGATTGTAGGATGCTTTTTCAGTCAACTTTGCAGACCAAATATCCATAGTTGTTTTTTTTCAGTGTATGCATATCGTCGTAGGAACTAAATCATAAAAACCTCAAAACTAATGTTAGGATGATCCAGTGTCATGAGTGCCATTATGTGCTGTAATTATTCTTGGCTTGATTGATTTTTTTCATGTTCTGCACAACTAATATTTTTGCATTATATCATTCTCGTGCAAATAAAAATTTGAACAAAATAGAAACCTAATTCGCAAAATGAATTAACTTCAATTTGTGCATTACGTTGAACAGAAGAGTATATGTTTCATAATTTATTCAAAAACTAGATATTTATCGTAAGTTAACATATATTTTCTAGAATTTTTACATTCAGTTTTGACCTCCTCAAAATTCAATTTGGTTCTCAGCATACCCCTTTTCACATTTTTGCCAAAATTAAAATATTTTGAATTTTTTAGTGAAGATTTAAAAAATGGAATCTGGGTACCATAGGGTATCACCACGTTTTTAACACCATTCTAACTTGGTCAGTTTGAATTTCAAAGAGAGGAAAACAGAAAAATCTCTGAAAATCCTGTAAACTGAATCCAACCTCTGTTTACCCATCTGTTTGCGTGTGTTCCTACCCATCACCCTCTCAAATGCATAGACCACCATGTCCTAGGCCCACCTGTCATTGTCCCTGTGCTAGCTCCACCCTTGGTGCACACAAAAATCGCGTGGGACCCACACGAGGCATGCCAAGAGAGATGCCGACACGTCCTCATGTCGTGGCACCGCTCCTCTATTCTTCCTTTGACTCCAACTCTCCTATCTGCTCTCCATGCTCACACACTTCACCCAAGAGCCAAGAAACTAGAGTGGGAGAGCTTCTCCTCGCCCTCCACGCCCTCATCTTCCTGTCGGCCGCCGAGAAGACACCATCACCCCCGCCCATCTGTTAATCGTCGTCGTCATCTTTCTTGCGTTCCCTACTCATCTCAGCATGCCATAGCTTGCCCTCTGAGCTTGTCCTTTTTCTCACAGTCGATCCCTGGGAACGCCGACCTCGCCACAAGTGCTCTGGAGCGCGGCCACACCGTCGTCAACGCGCAGTCAAGGGTTCGCTCCGCTGTTCCCGTCACCTCAAGGAAAATCCGGCTGAGCTGCTAGGCCACTAGCTTCTCCTCATCATCCTCTCCAAAACACCCCAAGAATCCCAAAGAACGGTGGAGCGAGGAGGGCTATCGACCACCTTCTTCTTCGACTCCGACCTAGCGCCTCCGTCGTCGATTCCCGTTCAACCGGTGAGCCATTGGTCGAGTGCTTGTAGTAGTAGCAACCTTAGGTAATGTTCTGCTTCCTGCATGTGATGTTCTTGACATGCATGCAATAGATAGAGCCGTCCACAGTGCCGCAACGCTGCATGCATGGCGTCCCGAGCGCTGCCGCTTGCAGCCGTCGCCTGCGTCGGTCCGGCCACCACTGGCCAAGATAAGAATAGGAATGGAATCTCAAAGGCTTGATCTACATTTTCTCTTTTGACCTCATCCCTTTTCGGGTTGCCGTTTGCTGCCGACGAGCTCGAGATTGAGCTCAGCCATGGCTGTCTTTGCTTCCTGCTCAATTGGAGAAGAAGCTAGACCTTGTTGAAAGTTTTAGAAATCTGATAGTGATAATGAAGAAAAACTTAGCTATGATCAATTAGAGCGTGCTGCTTTCAAATTTGCTGAGGAACTTAAAACATGTTCTAATATGCTTAATGAAAATGACCATACTATTGAGATTCTAAAAGCTAAATTTGATAGACTAAAATCTTTGATTCCTAATGATGATGATTGCAAATCTTGTAAAGTTTTATTTTCAAAAATTACTGTTTTACGAGACATTAATTCTGTTACTTGAAATTGGAATCTGAGATTGAAAAATCTAAAAGGCTTGAGTCTTCTTTTGCTTTTGGATTTACTTTGCATGCTCATATTGTTAATGAGTTGAATTTGACAAAGAATATTTTGAAGAAATATAAAGTTGCTTTTTGTGCAAGTTTTTTGTTCAATATTTTTAGTGTGAAAAGGATTAAACAACACAAGGATATTTTGGTTTCTCAAGATTGCTCAAAGTGCTTTTTGAATAAGATAAAATTGAAATATGCTTTAGGGCACGTTGAGTACATGAAAAACATTGTGAAATCTAATGAGGTGTTTTCTTGTTCTAGTTGTCGAAAAAAGGGTGTTTTGGTTGATTGCGAAAATTGTGCAAATTTGATAAAAGAAGTTTCTTATTTGAAAAGTTCTTTAGAAAGATTTTCTGATGGTAAAAAGAAACTTAACATGATTTTGGATCAATTAAAAGTGAGCACTAATGCCTATTTTACAAATCACCAACATGATGTTTTGAGCGTAACTGAAAAAAGTGAAACTTTGACAAAACTTGAACCAAAGAAAACAGTTTTGAAATCTGCTGGGATTTTGCCTTTTCTTTCTTCAACAATTCAAGAAACAAAGTCTTCGATTGCAAAATCATTTGCTTCAAAAACTTCTTGGCGTGAGAAGTACACTTGTTCTTTTTGTGTAAAAGATGGACATTTGGTAGGTTTTTGTTTTAGACTTGCCCGTAAACAGAAAAAGGAAAGAGAGATTGTTTTTTCGAAACAAAAATGGCAAAAATCGGGTTTTGGTTCAAGGAGCACGGTTAGACCGACACTGACTAGTCGATCAGACCGGGTGGCGGTCAGACTGCAGGTGAACCGGCGGTTAGACCACCGGCCAGGCCCGGTTAGACCGCAAGTACAAAGACGGTCAGACCGACCTTAGGGTAATTTTGTGCGAAATTCAAATCGGACTTTTGTGAAGCGAAAAGGTAAGTTTTCAGGTAAGTCTAATTCTGATTTTGTTCGTGCATATGTACCTACTGGTTCTATTGGTCGTGTGACTCAGTGTTGGATTCCAAAATTTTTTATTTCTAACCCCAACATAGAGGTTTCGACATCTTCTTGTTCGTAGGTATTTTGGCGGCATACTTCCCATGAGCGTTCAACATAGAGACGGCAATTGCTTTTCAGGGTAACATCAATGTACTTTTGGGTTGAAATACTTTTGGTTCTATTTCTTCATTTATTAGCTTTTCATATGCTAGTGTTTGAGGTAGTAGTTTTTGATTAATACAAATGAGTATATGTTAATTCATGAGAACCTTGGTGATATCGTTGGCAATTGGATGTCTTTTTCAAAATCATTGATTTCTTCTTGATTTTTCTTCGGGGAGAATTGGAGGTTTATTTGAGGGGGAGTTTATTCTTTTACATGCATTCATGTTTATTTTTGTGCATTGCTCTTAAATCTGAAAATAAATAAAAATGAGAAAAACAGGAGCTTTGTTTTATACCTCTAGTATATTCTTGTGCTTGTTAGCAAAATAATTGAGGTATATTTGTTGCTACGTTAACGTGTATGCGTTTTAGTCTTTATATGAGCCTTAGATATTGCTTTTAAGTGAGATGATGCATGACACTAATTCTTTTACTTGAATTAAGAATATATACAATATTGAAGCTAGTGCTTAGTTTGGATGACTAATGCTTATATATATGCTTGTTGGATTGTTATTCCTCAAATTGCTCTTTGTTTGTTCAAAATGCTGCAAGTGCAAATATTGCTTGTATTTACTTTTAAGAAAAGTAAAAATGAATACCAAATTCTTGAAAACAGTCTTGACGACAAGGACATATTCGTAGTGAGAAAAATAATGTGTGTCGAATCCTTGGAAACAGTCTTGACAACAACGATGTACCTGAAATAATTGAGAGATTTTATGTTTAATGTCAAAATGAGCACAAAAAGTTCAAATAAATGCTAAAAGATCTTTTGGTTATTATTTTTGAGGAGTTGATTTGAGAATGAGTAATAATGCAATAGATATATATGTAGGGTTTTTCTTTCAACCTATGTACTAGTGAATATGTTGCATTATAAATTGTTTAAAATCATCAATCTTGATTGTTGACTTGATCTTAATTTGATTCATGTTTATTCTTTAATGCATGCTTGTTAACTAGTTGATAAATTTATCTCCCTTGTCTTGCAAACTTGATCTTGGATTGCTTTTGGTACACTTCAAAGCTCTCAAAAGAAAAAAATCAAAAAATAAAAAGGGGTTACTACAAGTGGCAATCATAATATCATGGCATTTGTGTTTTATTGGTTATTATTTCTCTTTTGAAATTCTTGATGAAATCATTGTTAAAGAAGAAAAATATACAAAATGCATGTTTCTTGAAAGGGAGAGAATTGAATTTGTGTTTAGGGGGAGAGTTTTGTTTTTCACTTTTGTGATTTTTGAGCCGTTTGTGCTTTTTGATTCATTTTTGTTTTTAGTTTTTCAATGTGTTCATCAAGGGGGAGATTATAGAATCAATGTATTTATTTAATCCGTGTGATGAACAAATTGTCAAAGGTAAGTGTTTGTGAAAATATGATGAATAGTGTTTTTGGTTGTCGGCTCTGGTGGCCGGTCAAACCTGGCAGTGGGCACTGGTCAAACCTGTGGTATTTGGACAGTTTGACCGGGTAGCCCGACAGTCAGACCGGCAGACTCCGGGAGGGAATCGGTTTCAGGATGTTTTCGTCGAATTTCTAGATTGCTTCATGTTTATGACTTCTAGATGATTTCTATTTCGTATGTGATACTATCATGTGTTGATGTGAGTCAAGTTGGTGCAAACTTGTATTCGGATATGGAGTTTCTTTGTTGTTCATGTGCAAGTGTTGCTTGAGGCCATGGGAGTATAGCCGGTGATGGATCGGGACTAGGCTTGGGAGAAGTTGAGGTCCAGACGATCAAGGGGATCATGCGGGATGCTCAGGCTAGAGAAGAATGCACGTGGAGGTGAAGATTTTCATATGGCATACACGTGGTGTTGTGTGTGTATGGAAAGAGGAGTCAAATTTGCATTGGAGTCCAAGTTTGGAATTGTATGGGGATATTGTTTCCCTGATTTGATGGGTTTCCTATGTGATTAGGAGTTCTAGTTCTAGTTGGATTCGTGGGTAGGGGCAACCATGTTGTGGGTATAAATAGTAGAGGTATTGAGGTCTCTAGATATCAATCGTGTGAGAGTTGAGTTTAGAGAAAAAGGGTTTCAAGTTTAGTCAAAATTTTGGTGAGTGTTGTTGGTGCACTTTGTAAACACTAGTTGATGCAATAAAGTCGAGATATTTCAATCTACATCTTTGAGTTTTCCTCAACTGGTGTTTTCTGGATCCCGACGATCATACCGACAGCAAGGCGGCAGTCTAACCGGCAGGTAGGCGATGGTCCAACCGCAGGCAATTCAGCGGTCTGACCAATGGCAGGAGGGTGATGTGACTAGCAGCTTCAGGGCTTCGTCAACTACTTTGGTTAGAGGTAAATCTTTTATTTCGCAAAAGATTTTTGAGTTTTGGTTTTTTCTACCATTCACCTCTCCTTTGATAGGTTTGTTTGGTCTTGTTCGATCCTACAAATACAACTAAATTATTAGCTGTTGTGTATCTAGTTGATTGCATTGTGATGATTTCCATGGCATTGAACATATGGCCATTTCCTAACACAGCAGGGCGGATACACTTACGCATGACCACGCTACAGCGGTGTCACCTTCGCCGCCAGCCAGCATGTTGGATACGTCGGCTAAAGACAATTTGTTGCTAAATAATGATGTTGAATTAATAAGCATTATCTAAATAGATTGTTGAACATGAGTAGCTGCATATGCTGAATTGAATCAGATTAATTGTACATTTGATGCCTGCTAGAAATAACTGTCATGCATTTCTTTGGTAAAGATGGATGAAACATGAGAAAACGGTTAAAGGAGTAATGTGTTCTCATGACCGTTTTCTCATGTGGTCTGTTTGGAAGGTCTTTTTGTCTTGATAGGTGTTGACGTCTTTGTGCTCTTTTAGTTTTTATGCAAGATGCTTGAGCCTATGTGCTTTTTTTGTTTGTAAGCTTGTGTGTAAGGACTAGGCTAGTATGCTCGATTTTTTTTTTGCTATATACACCCCTGTTGGTGTAGAGGTCAGGTTTTATATATTCTCATTATCTAAAAAAATTGTACATTTGATTATAGAAATGCAATCTCTATCTTTGGCTGCTGGACAAGTTGACAGGTGGCGAGAGCCATGGTGACTTCACCTCAGATTCTTACGGATTATTCCAAATTCATTAGTTCTGTAGTTCAATGACTATGGAAAGGATGTTAAAGAAAATCAACTAATCTCATTGGTTGATTGCTCAGTCAGTCTGTCAGTGATGAGGACGAGCTCCCCAGTAATTGCATTGTTTCATTCTACTCTTTGTCCCACAAAATTTCCAACCTAATCTTTTCAAAGTAAAGTTAAGAAGTAAAACAAAGGACTAACATGTCTCTATCTAATATCTATCTAATAAGAAAGTTGCATTGATAGACGGGTATGTGAGGGGGTATTTAAAGGATAAAATTTTTTGAATCGATGATAGGTAAGAAGGTAAAATTTGGTTTATTTTAAGATAAAATTTAAATCTAAAAGTTGATTTATTTTAAAACGGAAGGAGCAAGTTCTTAAACTCTGTACCTGCACCTTATTTTCTCTTGTACCTACATCTTTTTTTTCCCCTGCATTAGATCAGAAAAATATCAAGACGAGACTGTAGAATAAGACAATAAATTCGTGTACAGCACCGTGCAATCTTCTTTGCTCCATAAAAGAACAGCGGAGGTGGCCAAAATGACTACGGGGGATCACCTGATTCACCTCCCAGGAAGAATTTTACTGACCATTTCCGAAGAATTTCATTGGATACATGATATATGGCAGTGCAAGTTTCAGCACGTTTTCTTGAGATGAACAATGTTTCATTGAGCAGAAGCCACTCCAGCCATGGAGCTGGTTGTGAACTTGCTTTAGCCGTTGGTGTTGGAGGCATCGGGAGCGCCCATGTCACCTGGTTAAAATCATCAGCCCGGTGTCAGCAAGATTTTAAGCATGGCAACCACAAGCATGCGGTGGCATATTCATTGTTGTCTACTGACTGACATGCTACAATGGTTTCTTTCCGTTGATCTATTCGACTATATTGCATCCAGCAGAATTGTGTCCAATTTCATCTGAGAGAAAACAAGGAAGAAATTTCAACAAGTCTAGATAATGCTGAATCCATATGTAGTTGATCGATCATTACGATAGTACGGCCAGCCGGCCATCGAAAACTGGTGTTTCCCTGAACTGAAGTGGATTGGGAGTGTCAACTTTAATGATTGCATAATGTAAATTATGTTGAAAATATGGCCATGAATCGGTATATTTTAATCCAAAAATAAATATACTAAACATGACTTGCATATAGAAACATGATCTAGTGATAATGCTAAACATGATAGTGTTCGAACTAAACATGATATTGATAGACATGATACAACTAAGCATCAATATGCTAATAACAAAATAAGCATCATCATGTAGTAGAATATTTTACAATTTGATTAGAGATTTGACATACCCAAAAAAAACTCCAGTACTAAATGAGGCATTGTTGGTGTTGTTGCCTCCGCTAGTGGAGCTGTTCTCGCCTCCTCCAGTAGCACCATGTCACCACCATTGTCGCCGCTGCATCTACCAATAGACATGTCGTGCAGTAGTGGAAGTAGATGAAGCAGAGGTCGATGACACAGAGCAGTTGCGCGGAAGCGCTCCCCAAAAACATGATCGCCCGTCTACCCGTGCAGGTACTCAGGCGAACGAAGTTTCGGAGGCTTGCTCGTTTCGAGCACCCATGCGCGCAGGTGATCAGAACTAGGAAAACAGAAGCAGCACAGGAACAGAGAAGAACCACCGAGGAGGAAGAGCAGTGCACTAGAGAAGACAAAGCCAAGAGAGAGCTTCCTCTCTGCCTGTCCAGGTGATGGGTTTATATAGTGCATCAGAGAGGAATCTGTCCATCGCCGAAGTAATCACCAGATCCGTTACCAGTGCAATCAACAGAGTTATTTCGATAATCAAACCGGGGTTAATTCTGCACAGGAACAGAGAAGAACCACCGAGGAGAAAGAGCAGTGCACTAGAGAAGACAGAGCCGAGAGAGAGCTTCCTCTCTGCCTATCTAGGTGATGGGTTTATATAGTGCGTCAGAGGGTAATCTGTTCGTTGCCGGAGTAATCACCAAATCCGTTACCAGCGCAATCAACAGAGTTATTTTGATAATCAAATCGGCGTTAATTCTCTCATTTGTTGCACAGGTAATGATGTTGATTCTCTTATTCAATTCCCGTCCGTTGCAAAACATTATGAGAGAGAGAGCAGCCGCCCACGGCCTCGGCCCGCTCGCCCGGCTCGGCGCGTGTGTGGCAAACCCACCACCACCTCAACCGGTCAACAGGGACTTTCTAATAGCACCCTATTTAAGTTGAGATCTCTTCACTTAAATTTATCTAATAGCTTCCTATTTAAGTTGAGATTTCTTCACTTAAATTTTCAAGGTGGTATTAATCTTATAACATTAATTGTGGGTCAATGAAATTTATTGAAATAAATTAGGCCTAGCCCATTTATTCTAATAAATTATCACATCATGCATGTTTCCAGAGTCATTACCATATTTTTCAGTATAAAATTATCACATCATGCATTTACTGAACGATCAAATATAAAAGGTCGGGGATGGCTTTAGTGCGGTTGTATCATCTCGATGTAATTGACTGAGTTTTAATAAAGTTTCTATTTTCTATAAAAATGTTAGATGGCATTGCCGGTTAAAGTGATCTATGCTGAGAATGGGCAAAACCTTGTCTTTGTCTTTGGGCTTCATGTTAGGAGAGATTAAACAATAGTCCACTCAAGCCAAGACACGCGGTGCTGGTTGCTGCAATGGCTGTTGGCCTAGAGGCATCAGGAGTTGTCATGTCAAGGGAGGAATATGGCAGCTAGGCTTACGGATTGATTTGGCTGCTTGAGACTGATGAACAGTTGAAGTGGCCAAACTGATCAGACATATATATGGTTCCCATGCATCACTGCATCTGCAGATGCCTGACTGACCTCTTCTGGAATCTGACAGTACATTTGGTTGCAGACATACAATCTCTTTCGGGAAGAGACGAGGGATATCCTTCTTAGCTCCATGAAAGAGACGAGGAAGTACTGTACTAGCAGGAGCGCTATGAGTTGTGACAACAATTGAATATTTTTTTGTTTGACAACTAGAAAAATGAAGGACTATAATCATATATGGAAGGAAAATTCAGTTTATTGTGGATGCAGTAGGCCTATGAAGCGCCAGCAATTCTTATGTTTCATTTTGCTTCTGAAACACAGTGGACTTGATTATTGTTCTGATTTCTGATGCTACCTTTCTGCATCTCCAGAGGTGTAACTGTCTTGGAGATCAGTATATCCTCTACTGAAGAACAGAGTATATATGCTATCCACCATTCTGAATTTGATCGACTTAGGACTTAACATCTCGCATGAAAATTTCTCTCTTGAGATTTTCATAGATGTCACCTAGTTTTCTCCCATCTGTTTGTTGCTCGATCTGATGGATCCAAAGATGCTGAGTAGAATGGTCTATCGTCTACAAAACCTGACCTAAATTGTTGAACGGAACAGCATTTTAGCAGTGCGTGTGTGTCAGGTGCATGCCTTAATTTCCCATTGAAAAATCTGATGCCGACAGAACAAGAACTAAGCTAGCAACTTGCTGCCTCGACTATCACGTTGTTAATTTCATAATGCCTTCCCTGGTTCATCACCGATCACCGGTGAGTTTATTACATTACATGGATGCATCGTGAACGATGATCTGTTAGGCAGTCCGCTCTCAGGAAAGGTTGAACACATGACATATCTATCCCCGTTTTTTAGACACCTCAATGCTTCAGTGAACTAGAGTAGCTTACTGTATTAAATGATCGCATCAAATCGAATGCTGCTATATACTCCTCTCCCAAAATTATATGACCTATCATTTTTTTACATGGTCTTCAATAACATACTTTGACCACTAATTTATGTCATATTATGTTATCAACAACTATAAAATTAACATCACATGAAAGTATTTTAAAATACGAATATAGTAATATAACATGCATAATACTCAGTATAGATATGATTAGTATAATCATTAATTAAAATTACCAAGCTTGATTTTCTTTAAAATAAGGGCATCCTATAATTTGGGACAGAGGGAGTATAATTTTAGAGAACCTATGCTACATGCTGAGACAGTAATGAACAGAGTTTTATGGAGCCAAGAGGAAACTCTAGACGGCGTGTTGCTGTTCATGAATGGTGGTTGGCTTGGGAGGCATCAGGAGCTCTCATGCATATTACTTGACCCTGTTTCGAAGCCTAACTACCAATATGACCTTACTTTTTCTAGTTTGCTTATTTGACCCTGCTTTTTGAAAATGAACCTACTATCTGACCCTATTCCGTTAAGGTGAGTTAACAGTGTTAAGTTAGGGGCAAATAGTCCCTTTTGCCCTTACTTATTTGACCCTATTATATCTTGCTTATTTGACCCTATTATGTCAAAACATGTATATATTCAGATCTGTTGACAAATTTGTAATAATTTTGACATATGTTTCACATTCAAGACAAGTTTAACAGATTTGGATTCAATTTGACAAATTCGAATCAATTTGATCGTGGAGATGGACCGAAGCTAGGGAAGACCATTGCCGGCAGCCACGGCCTCATCGTCAACAGCTTCGATGCCATGGAAGGCCACTACATCGAGCATTGAAACCGTCACCACGTCGGCCATGCCGTGTTGTACGTCGCGCTTGGCACGATGATGGCCGTGCCGCACGCGCAACTGACGAAGCTCGCCGACGGGCTGGAAGCGGCAGGTGTGGACTTCCTCTAGGCCGTGCGCCCCAGCAACGCCGACCTCAGCGCCAGTTCGAGGAGCATCAGCTTCGGCAGCCGTCCTCCTTCCGTGAGCCGCCGCCAACGCGGATCCCCTCCTTTCATGGCCCACCGCCGTCGCCAGTGCTCCCTCCCTCCACCAGTAGGCGCCGCTACAGATCCGCCCCCTGGCGCAACCGCCCTCCCTTCGCGAGTCGGCGCCAACGCGGATCTCCTCCTTCCACGGCCCGCCGTCGTCGGTGCTCCCTTCCTCCACCAGCCAGCGCCGCCGCAGATCTGCACCCCGATGCAGCCGCCCTCCCTCCACGAGTCTGCTGGCGTCGGCATGGATCCCCTCCCTCCACGGCCCGTCGCCGCTGGTGCTCCCACCCTTCACCAGCCAGCACCGTCGCAGATCCACGCCGAGGGATCCCCTCCCTCCACGACCAGTCGCCGCCGGTGCTCCCTCCCTCCACCAACCGGCGCCGCCGAAGATCCGCGCCCGGCGCAACCGCCCTCCCTCCGCGAGTCGGCGCCGGTGCGGATCCCCTCCTTTCACGGCCCGCCGTCATCAGTGCTCTCTCCCTCTGCGAGTCGGCGCCGGCGCGGATCGCCTCCCTCCACGGCCCCGCCATCGTCGGTGCTCCCTCCCTCCACCAGCCGGCGCCGCCGCAGATCCACGCCCCGGTGCAGCCGCCCTCCCTCCGCGAGTCGGCGTCGGCGTGGATCCCCTCCCTCCATGGCCCGCCGCCACCGGTGCTCCCTCCCTCCACCAGCCGGCGCCACCGCTTACCTCCATGCGTCGCCGCCGCCACTTGCTAGGAAAGAGAGAGAGAAGGGATACGAGAGAGAGAGACCGGATAGGGTTAGTCTAGATAGGGTTAGATGTGGATAGGGTTCGAGGGCATTTTGGTCATTACGAAAAGTAATTATATTTCTTTTCTTTTATTAAATGAATTTTTAACGGTGTTGCAGAAACAGGGTCAGACGGGATGTTTGTTTTCGAAAAGCAAGGTCAAATAAGCAAACTATAAAAAATAAGGTCATATTGGTAGTTAGGCTTCGAAACAAGGTCAAATAAGCAATTGTCCCTATTACTTTCCTTTCAAACCAACCCGGAGCGCTGAGAATAGTTGCCACATTTCTTTTCACTGATATGTGGGCCATTGCACCGCCGGTTCCCTCCGCAGCCGCCGGTCTCCGCTGTTGCCATCCATGGCAGCCTCGCAGCAGCTTGCAGCCATGTAGGCTTGAGAATCCTCTTGCTCACTTGCTGATGCAGCAACGGTATCGTCTCGCTCTCCGGTGTATGGCATGGAAGATGATCGAGGTACGCGATCTTAGCCATGGTGACTTTTTCTTCTTGCTCTGTATGCCAAATTGAAACTTGAGCGACTTTGGGAAATTGGAGAGGGTATTTAAATAAATGAGATTTTCATCTCTCATTTACCTCTAGTGGTACTCAGCAACCCCAACTATTAAAATCATCTGATTTATCTTCTCAAGGTGGTTTTTACTTTTGTGGCATGCCGAGTCAGCAAAACCAAGACTAAAAAAATAATGTGGAGCCTCACCTATTAGTGTCCTCTTCTATTCTTACTTGGGTCCCCGACGACACTGCTCGAATCGCCAAAAATCTTCTGACGTTGCCATCACTAGATACAGCAATTGCAATTTGCACAGTGAGATTTATTGCTTGAGCTCCTTCAATTCACGTAGATAACTAATTGCTCCTCCAACGCATGCGGGCAGAGATGACGGGATCAGGCAGACTACTAGCGGTGAGCAAGACCTTCACCGATGGCAGCAGTGCAGCAACATTGTAACGCCCGTTTCGTCGTGGTGTTAGCGGGAAAACCTAATTTCAAAAAAAAAACTCTATTTGTGAAAATTTTGCTTTTCGGTTGTGTCTTGTTGTGTACCAGGATCTCGTGTTTCCCCTCTCAGCTCAATCCCGGAGAAAATCGTGAAGTCGGATTTCGAATCCGAACCCTAAATCCTCCCCTCTCCCTCTTAGCCGAAGTCCATTCTTCCTCCCCCTGTTCTCGGGCCGGCTCCTCGCTCGGCCTGACCTCTCTCTCCCCTCCTACGGCCCGCTTTCTCCTCCCCTTTTCCCTCTCTCTCTCTCGGGCCGCCCGCTCGGTCCACTCCTTTCTTTTCCCCCTTCGGCCTCTTCCCCCTTCCGCTGGGCCGCGCCGCCCGGCCCGGTCCGCGCGGCCTGCCGCGTCGGGCACGTGCGCCGCACGCGCCGTGCACGAGAGAGAGTTCTCTCTCTCGATCCTTCCCGTCCTCTCTCTCTCCCCCCCCCCCGTCGCCGACAACCGCGCCGCCGGTGCCCGCGCCCTCGTTCCCGTCCCATCCCCGCCCGCTCTTCGTCCCGTCCCTGGTCCCGCGCCGCGCGTCGTGGCCGACCGCCCCATCCGCCAACACCGTTACCCGGGCCACCCCTGCGCCGCCTGCCTCCGCGCCGCGCCAACCGCCGACGCCTGTTAACACCAGAATTTGGTAAGCCCCGAAGTCCTCATCGGCCCAGGATCTATATCGGCTCAAAGCTAGTATCGGCCTAGAGTTCTACATCGGCCGATGGGGGTTATCTCAAACCAACCACCAATAGCAGTCGGATTTTTGTTAGATTCGGGAAGATCTTATCCAGAGAAGACCGAGTTTGAGGAGGATGCGGCTTGTATCTCTTAATTAGGAAGAGTTTGTTAGTTTTCTGTTTTATCTTTAGGAAAGTGTGTTAGTGTCCAGCAAGGACTTTATCTTTTTCCTTTTATCTTTAGGAAAGTTTGAGTCCTAATCTGTTAGGATCTTTGTTAGTTTATGGGTATAAATATGTAAGCCCAAGGTTCATGTAAATCATCACATGATCAATATAACTTCGGCGCATCGTCACCTTTTTACTTTCGTCTTCTTCGGCGAGTTCATGCCCTTCCTACGAGGGGTAAGTCTCGTTATGGCTGCCTGCATTGTCGGGGCTAGGGCTTCGACTTTCTGATCTCGTCAACGTAAGCACCTACTATCATATATCTTAGTCAATCTGGTTCGGCTTCTCGATTTAGTCTTATCGGCCGAGATTCGCTTTAGGGTTTACGCCGGTATCAACTAAATCGCCTTGCTAGATTAGATTGACTAAGGTATCTACCACCCCGAAAATCAGTCAAGGGCTTGATTGTCTAGGTCTTGCGTTTCTTTTCATACTTAATGCTGCATCAGTTCGGTTTGACTTACTAAGTCGTGATTAGAACCGTAATCTCTAGCCTGCTTGTTGGCTGCCAATAAGAGTTTCATCGGGGTTTCAGCCGGTGAGTTATCTGGACGTTGCATCGGCCCAAGAGTTTTACATATATATTGGATCTGGCCGATGACAACAGAGTATTTATTGTCTATCTGCTTATTGAGAGTTTATGCCATCGGACCTCCGGCCGATGTGTGCTTTAATCTTCAGATCAATGTTTATTTTATATTTGGATTATGCTATATCACATTGCTACATCATCATGTTATCATCAGCCGATCGTCTCTATATAGATGTTTGTTCAGTACATCGGTTGGAATTGTGCCATCGGCCCATCGGCTGATCGGTTGTTTTGGCTATCAGCCTATCAGCCGATACGTTTTTGCCCTATCGGCCTATCGGCCGATAGACCTTCTGTTCTGCTGTTTTGCATATCTTGTCAGTGACAGGATCAAACTGACTGGCACGCCTGTACTTCATCAATTTTAGGACCGGCACTGGAGTTAAGCAGATCTCCCAGGCCTTCGTGTGTCCGCGCGCCGGATCCACATTGGCGGTACGGATTTGGCGTCAACAACGCCATCGTCCCGGCCCGCCTCTGCGCGCGCGTGCCGCCGAGGGGAGCGCGCGCCTCCTCTCTCTCTCCCCGCGTGCCCTTGCCCGTTTCGGCAAGGGGGCCGCACCCCTTTTCTTCCCCCTTTTCCTTTTTCCCCCAACCGTCGCCGGTCCCCTCTTCGGCAGCCGCTGTTCGGCCGCTAGCGCCAGCGCCGGTTCCCTCTCCGCATGGCTCCATCGCCTCGCCCCTGAACCGACCTCGCCGAACCGCCTTAGCCGCTTTTTTTTAATCCCCTCCTCCCACTCAGCCGCCACTTCCCCTTTTCCACCGCCGAGCACCCCTCCTCCTCCAAACCGTGCCGTGCCGCCACTCTCGCCATCCGCCGTTGGAGCCCGAGGACGCCCGAAGGGAACTCTGGGCGCCCTCCTTCCCTCTCTCCCTCGGCCCGAAGCCGAGCCGAGTCCACTCCGCGTCGTCGGCCTTCTTCCCCGGCGAGCTTCCTCCCCGCGGTAACTTCTTCCCTCTCTCTCTCCCTCTCCGTTGTCTTTCCCCCCCTCTAGGCCGTTAGCCTAGCTCCGCCGCCTTCGTGCGCCGCCCGCCTCCGTCGTTGTAACGCCCGTTTTGTCGCGGCGTTAGCGGGAAAACTATTTTGCTAAAAACCCTATTTGCGAAAGTTTGCTCTTCGGTTGAGTCTTGTCATGTGCCAAGGTCTCGTGTCTCCCCTCTCAGTTCAATCCCGGAGAAAACCGCGAAGTCGGATTTAAAATCCGAACCCTAAAACTCCCTCTCTTTCTCTCTCAGGAAAAGTCTAATTTTCCTCCCTCTACCCTCAGGCCGGTTTCTTTCTCGGCCTGCCCTTTTCTTCCCTGGGCCGTCTCCCGGCCCAGCTCTCTCCCGCGGCCTACCTCGGCTCGTGCCCCCTCTTGCTGGGCCGCGTGCCGCCTCGGCCCGGTCCACTCTGGCCCGCGCCCCCCGACCACGTGCGCCGCACGTGCCAGGGAGAGCCGCGTCGCCCCCCAGCCGTACCGTTCTTCTCTCTCTCTCTCTTCTCCCCAACGGCTCCCGCCGGCGCCGTTCCGTCCTGCCGCCGCTCCCGGCCCCGCCTCTGCGCGCGTGCCACCAGGGGCCGAGCGCGCGCCCCCTCTCCGCTTTTTCCCCCTTCCCGTTTCGGTAAGGGGGCAACCCCTCTTTCCCCTCGTTTTTTTGCTTTCTTCTCCGACCGGCCGGCGTCACCGCTGCCGCGCTTGGCCGCTAGCGCGGGGAGCGCCAGCGCGGTCCCCTCGCCGCGCTCCACCGCCTCTCGGTCGCACCACCTCTCCCCCGGCCGAACCGACCTAGCGCCCCCCTATAAAATTCCCCCTCGCTCCCGGCCGCCATCACCGCCTCCTCGAGCTCGCCCCCTTCCCGTTGCCGCCGCCGTCGAGCTCCATCCTCTTCCAACCCGCCGCGCCGCGCCACCACCCCTCTTGCTGCCCGCCGCCGCGAGGAGAGGAACCCGGCGCCCTCTTCTTCCCCGGCCCGGGACCGCGCCACACCGCCGCCCCGCGCCGTCACCCCCGTCCCCGGCGAGCTCCTCCCGCCGCGGTAATTTCTTTTCCCCCTTCCGCCTCCTCTTTCTCCCCCGGTCTAGGAGCTAGGTAGCCCGTAGGATCCCCCTCCGGCCACCGCCGTGGCCGCCGTCCCCTCCTCCGCCCCTCTTCGCGCCGCCGTTGCCGCCGCCGCCGCGCACCGTTGTCGGCCGCCGTCGCACCCCCGCGGCCCGATCCGAGCCGTTGGCTCGGTTTCCCTCTCTCTCCTCCCGCCGCCGGTGCCCGCCGCCCGCCCACTCCGACTCGCCGCCCCGCCGGAGCACGCACCCGTCGCCGGCCGTCCGATGCGGCCTCCCCCTCTCTGTCCGACGTGGAGTCCACGTGGACGCCACGTCCGCCGTTCCGGGTCCCACGGGAGACCGGTCAAAACGGCCTCCCTCTCGCGCATCGGCCGGGCCGCGTCGCCAGGCCGGCCATCTGGGCCTCCTTGGCCGACCGGCCCAGTCGGCCTCGGCCCCTCTCTCCCCCTCGGCCACTCGGCCTTTTTCGCTCGGGCCGCTCGGCCCACTCAGCCGCTCGGCCATCGCCCCCCCCCCCCCCCGCCATCGGCCTCCGGCCCATCGGCCTATCCCCCCCTCGCGCGCCGAACGGCCATGGGCCGATCCCTTCGGGCCGCCGGCCCATTAATTCGGCCGCGCCCATTCTATTCTACTGGGCTGTTCTTAGTCGCCCGAATTAAAGTCCAATTTCAGTCCCTCCTTCTTTTCTTTTCCAGGGAATTAAAAAATTCCTTTTCTTATTCCAGAAAATCCTTTAATCTTCGGAAATTCATATATTTTCAACAGTTCGTCGGATTAACCCCGTTCCAATTCCAAAATTTCTCAAAAATCGAGATCTATCCAATGGCACGCTTAGTGGTCTTTAATAGGGCTTCTTTTTATCGCTTTGTTGAGTCGTCTCGTTTCACGTGTAGTCTCGGAGCCCGAAGACCCGCAGTGCGCAGATTTCGAGGAAGAAGCTCAAGATCTCGAGCAAGGCAAGTCACCTTTGATCAATTGAACCTATAATTTAAATTAAGTATTTTGATTCCGCAAACTATGCATTAATTAGGTTACACTTGGCACTTGGCCTCGGTTTGCAATACAACCGGCAGGCCCTACCCATTTGCTGCATTCACCTTCCTTGATTATTTGAATACCCTAACACCCTTGTCACCCCTCAGGTGGAGCCTCGGTATTCGTACCTCACGTACGAATGTCGAGACTCTCCTCAAACTTTAAAATGGATCACATGGGTAAAACTTGAAGTTTACAAAATGCTTGGAAAACCCGACACTTGGGTCGATGCCTTGAAAATAAAGTGAGTTTCTAAAACTCGCGGTACGGGAGACGTACTGCAGGTACGATCTGCTCGTTCTCGCTCTAAGGACCGATTCCTTGGGAATTACATCCGAGCATATGTCAAGTACGATCACATGGGTGATATGGGACGCCCCTGGCTGAGTAATTACCTAGGCCAGGGAAAACTTGATGCCAAGGGACAAGTGGATTCGCCGGGGTGGTGTCGGGGAGGACCCCTGGGCTTCCTGGCACAGTATGGTCTGGGACCTAACCTGGTGTTGGTCCGTGGGACCCCTCCCGTTGGCATAAGATGACCCTGAGTCGGCTTTCGAAATGCCTTGTCGTGAAAGCCTCAAGGTCGTCAGACGTGACTGAGAGTCGCGGGCTGGGTGATTCGGGGTTAGTAACGTCGTGTGGGTAAAGTGTACCCCCTCTGCAGAGTTTAACAACTGTTCGAACAGCCGTGCCCACGGTCATGGGCGGATGTGAGGTGATTCCTTAGCGTAGTTTTAATTGAGATCCTTGTGAACTGCTGTTGGTGTGTGAGAATTTCCTTCCTGTGCTTAAGTTGGGCTGTTGAAGCAGCCGGTGTCGGTGAACGATTGGCAGGGAGCCTCTCGTTCCGACGTGTTTGATTTGTGGCTGTTGGTGCAGCCGGTGTTGGTGAGCGATTGGCAGGGAGCCTCTCGCGTGTGGCTGTTGGAGCAGCCGGGTCGGTAAACGATTGGCAGGGAGCCTCTCGTGCCGACAAGAATCAATCGATACATTTTCACTGCTCCGGCCGGATGAGACGCACTTTCTCATCCGCGTCGTTGAGAAGCACTTACTTAGACGTTTCTGAAAGTGTTAAACTAAAATCAGTTGTGAAAAATAACTGGCTTTCCCTTGAAGCTTGCATTAAACACTTAATTCCCCTGACTTGCTGAGTACTCCCGTACTCACCCTTGCTCTATATATTTAAACCCCCCCCCCAGTTCTCAAAGACGAAGAGGTGGACCCTGCTGATGAAGAGTTCTTCCAGGAGCAAGCAGACTTCGAGCAGTAGTAGGGTTTCGGCTTTTCCCCAAGGCTTTGCTTGTGGCTTAGGGCTAGTCTCCGCTTTCCGCTTCCGCCTTTTTGTAATGCTGTTGCGAACTCGGGTTCTGTCTGCAGTTCCAACCTTGGTTGTAATCCTACTCTTAATAAAGAGACCGTTGTGGTTGTGATATTCAGTCTTCCTGTTGTACCTGCGCTATTTCCTGGGACTGGTACAGGCATACAGGTTAATTTGGATCGCCTTACACTGGCCTCCGCTCGGGGCTAGTTTGGGGCGTGACAGTCGTCGAGCGTCCCTTCAACCCCTCCGGGCACCGCCCCTCTCCTTTGCTCTCTCCCCGCGCCGTCGTTGCCGCCGCCGCATCGCACCATCGCCGGCCGCCGTCGCGCCTCCTCACTCTGATCCGAGCCGTCGGCTTGCTTCCCCTCGCTCCCCTCTCCGCTCCGGTGTCTTCCCCTTCACTGAGCTCGCGCCGCGCCGCCCCGAGCTCCTCCGCCGTCGCACGCCGTTGATCTCGGCGCCTCTCCTTCGTCCTCCTTCTGCTGGCCTCCGTGGCAGCCACGTCGGCGCCACGCGAGCGCCAGCCGCCTCCCTCCCTTCGTGCGCCCTGTTCACGTGCACCGAGCTGCTGACAAGCGGGTCCCGTCCCAGTGCCCGCACGGTGGACCTCGGTCCACCGGTCCGGCCGCCCGCGTGGGCCGCGCCTTGCCCCAGCCCACTCGGCCTCCCCTCCTCTCCGGCCCAGTCGGCCCCGAGCCACTCGGGAGGCCGGTCAGCCCCGAGTCACTCAGAAGGCCGGACCAGGCCTCGGTCCACTCGGCCTCCGGCCCAGTCCGCTCCCTCTCCGCCTCGCGCGCTCCACCCAGCCTTGGACCGCCCTTTCCACGCGCGAGCCCGCTCGCTCGGCCGCGCCCGCGCTCGCTTGTTGGGTTGCGCCACTCGGCCTCTGGCCCACCAATCTCCCCCGCGCGTCGTTCGGCCTTGGGCCTTCCCTCCTGCACGCCGGCCCGTGTAGCCCGGCTGCGCCCGAATCGGCATTGGGCCGAATCCCTCCACTAAAAGTCTACTTCAAGTCCCCATTCTCTTTTTCTTTTTCAAGGAAATTAATAATTCCGTTTCCTTTAGACAGAAAATCATTTAAACTTAGGAAATTCGTATTTTCTCAACCGTTCATCCGTTTGACTCCGTTCAACTTCCAAAATTCCTCAAAAATTGAGATCTATCCAATGGCACGCTTAGTGGTAATTAATAGGGCTTCCTTTTTATCATGGTGTTGAGTCGCCTCGTTTCGCGTGTAGCTTCAGAGACAGAAGACTCGTAGTGCGCGGATTTCGAGGAAGAAGCTCAAGATCTCGAGCAAGGCAAGTCATCTTTGATCAATTGAACCTATAATTTAAAATTAAGTATTTTGATTGCCGCAAACCATGCATTCCTTAGGTTACACTTGACACTTTGGCCTCGGTTGGTAATACAACCGGCAGGCCCTACCCACTTGCTGCATTTAACCTCCTTGATTATTGAATACCCTAACACCCCCTTGTCACCCGTCCGGTGATATCTCGGTATTCGCACCCCGCGTACGAGTATCGAGGCTCCCCTCAAATTTAAAATGATCAACTAGGTAAAACTTGAGTTTACAAAATGCTTGGAAAACCCGACACTTGGGTCGGTGCCTTGAAAATAAAGTGAGTTTCCAAAACTCGCGGTGCGAGAGACGTACTGGAGGTGCGGTCTTCCCGTTCTCGCCCTAAGGACCGTTTCCTTGGGAATTACATCCGAGCATATGTCAAGTATGACCACATGGGTGATATGGGACACCCCTAGCTGAGTAACTAGCTAGGCCAGGGAAATCTTGATGCCAAGGGACAAGCGGATTCGACGGGGTGGTGTCGAGGAGGACCCCTGGGCTTCCTGGCACAGTATGGTCTGGGACCTAACCTGGTGTTGGTCCGTGGGACCCCTCCCGTTGGCATAAGATGACCCTGAGTCGGCTTTCGAAATGTCTTGTCGTGAAAGCCACAAGGTCGCCAGACGTGGCTGGGATGCACGGGCTAGGTGACCCGGGGTTAGTAACGTCGTGTGGGTAAAGTGTATCCCCTCTGCAGAGGTTAACAACTGTTCGAACAACCGTGCCCATGGTCATGGGCGGATGTGAGGTGATTCCTTAACGTGGTTTTGTTGACTACTTGTGAACTGCTGTTGGTGTGAGAAATCCTTTCAGTGCTTGAGGTGTGGCTGTTGGTACAGCCGGTGTCGGTGAACGATTGGCAAGGAGCCTCTCGTGCCGACGTGCTTGACTTGTGGCTGTTGGTGCAGCCGGTGTCGGTGAACGATTGGTAGGGAGCCTCTCGTGCCAACGTGCTTGACTTGTGGCTGTTGGTGCAGCCGGTGTTGGTGAACGATTGGTAGGGAGCCTCTCGTGCCAACAAGAATCAATCTATACAATTCCACAGCTCCGGCCGGATGAGACGCACTTTCTCGTCCGTGTCGTTGAGAAGCACTCACTTAGTTGTTTCCGAAAGTCTTAAAATAAAATCGAATATGAAAAATAACTGGCTCTCCTTTGAAGCTTGCATCAAATACTTAATTCTCTTGACTTGCTGAGTACTCCCGTACTCACCCTTGCTCTATATAAATAACCCCTCTAGTTCTCGAAGACGAGGAGATCGACCCTGCTGAAGAAGAGTTCTTCCAGGAGCAAGTAGACTACAAGCAGTAGTAGGATTTCGGCCTCTCCCCAAGGCTTTGCTTGTGGCTTAGGGCTAGTCTTCGCCTTTCCGCTTCCGTCTTTTTGTAATGCTGTTGCGAACTCGAGGTCTGTCCGCAGTTCCAACCTTGATTGTAATTCTACTCTTAATAAAGAGACCGTTGTTGTTGTGATATTCTATCTTCCTGTTGTATCAACACGGTTTCCTGGGACTGGTACAGGTATACAGGTTAATTTGGATCGCCTTACTTTGATCGTCGTTCGGGGCTAGTTTGGGACGTGACAAACATCTAACCAAGACCTCCACCAATCTAGCCTTGATAGACAAGCTGATGGCACCATGCATCATCGCCGCCTCACCCTGTCCAGATTGAGGCCAGCATAGGGTCCCTCATCGGTTTTCCGTTTGCACTGACTATTGCGCATTTGCTTCTGTCCTCTGCCGTCTTGCACAGCTCAAAACTCAGCTGTGTCGGTGAGCTCCAGGAGGACATGTGCAGTGGAGGCAGAAATCGGCACGCGTGCCGGAGGTGGATTCAATGTGAGGAGGAGTCGACGGGCTTGCCAGAGGCGAAGATAGTGGTGGTCTCGTTGGCGCAGGGCAGAGCTCAAGCTCAATCTTGCACGAGTAGAGGGAGAGGGGGAAGAGAGAGAAGGAGAGGATGGGAGGAAGAAGATAAGAGGACACTAACTGGTAGGCTCCATATTATTTTTTAAATTTTGGTTTTGCTGACTGGGCATGTCACATAAGCAAAAACCACTTTAATCCGATGAAAACCACCATGAGGGAGTAAATCAGACGGTTTTAATAGTTGAGGGGTGTTGAATAGCCAGTTTTAAAGTTGAGGGTGTTATTTAGAAGCCTAATAATTAAGGGGTATAAATGGACTTATCCCAAACATAAGTCAATCACAAGTTTAGAGTAAACTGCACGAGTTCTGTTCACCCAAATTAACGCATTTTTAACTATTCGCTTAATTAAACATGCAGTCTAAGACGGTGCTCTCATTTCTCATTAGTTGTGTAGTCCAATTAGAAAAGTTCCGTTCTTGACAGTTAGGAAGAACTAAATATAAAATTAATTGCTGCTTAAAAAGAGGAAATAAGACGTTATTCGGTGCTCTCAACGTACCAAGGATGAAAATGGTATTATCTCCATTATTTTTAGAGGCAAGTGCTACCTGCATTGCCCTGGAATTTACCTGTATTAAATGATCGGGTGACTATACCTCAGATGCCCCACACACACGCGCGCGCGCACACCCAACAATGTACCAAGGACTAAGGAATATGCCAAATGCTGAGAAATAGTCATGAACAGCGTTTCATATAAAGCTAACCAGAGAAAATCCCCATCAAGAACGGCAAACCAGAGAAAAGTCCAGCCATTTTGTTGGTATGCAGGATAGTAGACTTTCTTGTTGGCAATTTGGCATATGAGGTATCTGGAGTTTCCATGTCTGCCATTACAAGGTGGTTTCCTCGACAGCGGTCGGCCATGGTGGTGTCAGCATCCGTCAGCCGACTCGTAACCAACCAGGCATTGATCTGTTGGATACTTTCAGCCGCCAATAATGGAGTTTTTACATAAATAGGAGTATAGTTTTACTTGGATTCAGGTACTGAGAGTGTGTGTAGTGCACATTGGTCGGTCAGAAATGATCGGTAGCCCACCCCACCCCTATGAAAGGATGAACATAACATAATATTTTCAGTTATTTCGGAGTTAATTGAACTGGTTGGACTTTACTGTATTAAATGATCACATCAAATCAATACTATACTAGAGATGAACAATCTGAGTTCCATTCCAGATTTTCCAGCCAGTGTGTTGCTACGCATAATTGTTGCCAACCCTCTCTTTTTCTTGGATCCATCACAATGTTTCACAAATTCAGAAAAAGAAGAAGAGTAGTTGTGTGTTCTCTGTTGGCTATCGTTAGCTGGTGCAGCCATTGAACAAGTGTAAGTCGAAGCAGAACACCATAGATGAGCTCGGTGGTGCCAGCCACAGTAGAATCGCAACCGATAATCACAACCCAATTGTCGGTAGACCAAATATAGACATTTCTGCTCAAAAGAGGTTCTGTCTGCAGAACTTCACTCCACTTCTATACTTGGATCATTCTGCACTGCTTTTTTGTGCGATCGAATGGTTAATACTTAATAGTGAGCCATGTTGGATCAACCCAAATCGCAGGACCTAACTGAGAATTGCACTCAAGGTTCAATCCGCCGCTGATACGTGGGCCATCGTAAGAGATGTTCTTCCAGCAACCATCGGTCTCTGCCCATACGTCCGCAGATTCCAAATGACTCTGCCACTGATGATGAACTTACAAGAACCAATTGTTTGTTTACTGAACTAATGCGCTCGAAAACTCTGCAATTTTAATATCAGCTACGTCCAAACCCCTACCAGCGGGTGAAAATGTTGAGGGTGTTCAACGAACTGTTTGGTAGTACAGGACATATCAGGATCTGTGGGTTTTGCATGATAGGAATATATGAAATCTGCGTCACTGAAGAGAAAGAGCAAGCGCTATGATGGTAATTTTTTCGGGTGATTCAAGGCAACGGTAATTTTCTCAAATTATCAGAAATTCAATCTAAGAATGCGGGAAGTATGGATGTTGGATTTATTAGTTTGGTTCATAAGACAACAAAAAAGAAAATGTTCTCTTCATGTCTGGTGAGTTTGATTTATCTATTTGGTGATGATGTATGTTCTTTGGCCATGAATTAAATCAAGTCAAATTTAAGACAAAAGATGGAGATGACCACAGTCTTCGGGAAAGTCTGGTATGTACCGGTTAAGGAGAAATCCAATTTTGCTTTGGCAAGATGACTTTGATGATATGAGAAAAGGTGAAGCACTGTTGCAGGTGAAGTCAAAAGAAAGAAGTTGTAGGGATAACGGAGTTTCTTGATTACGGTGAGCCTAATGAAGGCTTGTCGGGATAACTTGACGTGAATGGCGAAAAAGAAACCAACTCAAATCCTGACACACAGAGGTTCGAGCAAGTAACAGATTCAGGTTGGCGTGGCATATTCGTTAAGGTGAAATTTGTTAGAGTTTGTGTCGAATATATGTACAAAGTCGGTTACAGTTTAGGATTTGGAGTTGTACTATGTATAGGAATAGAGTAAGAGTCGGACTTTATCCTAATATATTTCTTAAATAGAGAGGGTGGACCTGTTGTAACCGCATGGTGGCATGACGACTTAGCATGACGAGAGGGTATGAATATGAATATGACTTATCTCCAGTTTTTTTTACAGATAACTGCAGCATTGAACTTGAATTTACCTGTATTAAATTACATCACACCAAACCGGATGATATATTGACCAAATAGCATACCAAGGAGTAAGAAATGCCACCTGCTGATGAGGGAGAAATGAGCAACGTTTCTTACAACTAGAGAAAAGTCTTCGGTTTAAGCCTCCTACACCAAATTTTATTAAGAACAGAAAAGCATACAACAATGGTCAGAGCAGGTCCAGCCAGTGTGTTGGTATGCAGGGCTGTTGGCCTAGGAGGCATCAGGAGCTTTCATGTCACCACACTTTTCTGTCTGGCAGCGCTGTATTTGATCCTTAGCTAGTGCAGCCATTGAACTAGTCCAGAGTCAGAAGATCAAGCCTGAAACAGTGAGATCATAAGGAGGTCCCCGCCTGGTGACAATGGCGGTGGAGAGTTTGCCATAGATTCCAGTGATCATCAATGTCAGCCTCGTGCAGGAAGCATGGCAGTATGGCACAACGAACACAGAACTGCTTGGAACAACGGCAGTGGCATTCTTGTTTTTTCGGTGGTTTATGGTGGTAGCATTTTATTATCAATAGTATCACGAGTAGAAGTGATTAAGGAATTTGATTTATCAGTTCTCCTATCAACAGAAAAAAATTCTACTATCAGTAATTGGGTAGTAATATAAATAGATATAAATTAACGGATAAGAAAAGATGAAAGGTCTAGATTAATTCTACTATCAACAAAGACCACTTAAAAATTGTAATTGAAAACTCTTATAAGAAAATTGGCGCCCGTTTGTTTCACAACGGCTGACTTGTCCGCTTAATCATGGTCCGACGGTATGAAATGACTGTCATCCAATCCACGTCAAAGATGATTCCTCTGCAAAATGCTACAATGTTCATACTTCGATCAATTGAGGGTCAGTCATGTAGGATCATAACCGACGTAGCGATGCACATGAAAATAACTACGTAGGAGGTACATCTCACTGACATGTGCAGTCACTGATTTGTGTTTCTGCTATTCAATCAGTCTCACATAAATCTCGTTCATCAGGATTCAATTACTAAGAATATTAGGTAGCCCACTCAGTCTTTTTTTCTGGACTTTTTGAGGATGAACATGAGCAGACGAATCGACCGAGGGCTGACATATATATCTCCAGGCTACCAGGGTACTAGGGAATTCATAGTTTAGAGGTTGAGTGAACTCTTACTGACATTATCTTGTATTCTTGTGATGAATTTTATCTTTAATTAATTATTAAGTGAATACCCAGACTTGAAATCCTATATCCACCAGAGCAATGCTTCGGTGCTCTTTACTGATAGTATTATAATAACAATAAAAATGATTTGAACCGTTCGTTATCAAGAGTAAATTAGTAATTTACTTATATATTGATTAGGGGTACTTTGTTATTTATGGGTTTTTTTTTTCTCGGCTAGAGCGATATGTGGTCATCTATTATGCTGGCATCACTCATATTCCACCGAAAAAGCCAAAAGAGAAAAAAAATGTTTAGTCACTGCTAAATGACTATTCAACCTTTGTTTTACAATAATGTCCCTTCACGTTTCTACTACTACTAACTAAGGTGGTAGTATAAATAGATCCAAACCCTTCTATCAAATAAGATCAATGTTCAGATTGCTTTCTACTACTAGTAGAGAACACCGTAGTAGTGTTCTCATATCCACCACCTGGCCGATGAATGGAGCTTGGCAGTGCAGGTACCGTAGGATTGCAATCAATAATAGGGATACAATTCTCGATGGGTGAAACAGATATTTCTTTTTTCACGAACGCGCAAAAAGATTGCCCGTTAGTATATTAGGAAAAAGTAGAGTTTTAGTTACACGACGCAACCGGCTAGGTGGCCCATTGCTAAGGGACAGGGGCACAAGAGAAAGCTAAAGACTAAAAAAAGAAGAATAACTGCTCCTTAAAAAAAGGGATAGGGCAGCGACTGGCCCCACTAGACTCCCAACAGACTCCCAAAAACCGCAATGCCAGCGGAGGACCACAGATGGCCTTTCTGGAGGATGGACTCCAAGACCACTATAACCGACGAGAGGGAGTCATCGAACACTCTGGAGTTTCGCTCCTTTCACAATTGCCAGGAGACCAGAAGAACTAAGGCATCGAAGCCTTGGCGAAGAGGCACAAGCAGGCAGGGCCTACAGGACGACCACCATACCTGAAGTGAGCTTGGCAGGTCATATAAACGGATATTTCTGCTTACAAGATGTTCTCTCTATAAAAAGTTGCTTCAGTCATATACCCATTTGATCAATCCGCACCGTCTTTATGTGATCAAGTCAACCAACTAATAATGAACTTATGGATTCCAGTAATTGTTTTTCTGAAATGAGGTACCAAAATTCTGCAATTTAAAAACATGACTAGTTCGCGTGGTCACTGACTTGCTGCTTTGAATTGAAGAATTGAAGTGACAAAAATTTGCTCTGGAATTCGATAATACCGGCTGGATAGATTTTCTTGGTCTCCATATTAAGCAAGATGCCACATGTACTATCGCTGAGGGGATAACAGAGTTTTACCGCAAATGCGAACCTGTATGTAACTTGTGCCGCACTGAGGTGGACTGACAGTGCTAAATGATTGCCTTCTGTCAATTATCACAATCGTGCATATCCCTTCTAGTCCTATATACCTTGACCAAACGGAGCACAAAAAAGTTACTACACGAGAGATCAAAATTCTGCCAGTTAACATCAGGTTGGGATTCCTCCAATGATCCAATCCGGTGGTAGGCCGAGGTATATTGACTTGTTGCTATGAACTGAAGGATTGAACTGATGAACTTATGGGACCTAAGCATATGCTGTGATATGATGAGCTCCCATTAAATGCATTGTTTCATCATAAATTTCTACCAATACCCTTCTTTTTCCCCTTGCATTTGAACCGAATGACTTTCACAGAAATTAATCCTTAGAAATCCAAATTTTTTGAAATTCCTCCAAAACGAATAGGCCCTAACATGGGCATAATAGGTAATAAAATGAAGCAGCAGTGACACCGGAGGGACTAGAATGCACTAACTCTGAAATCTCCTCTCCTTCACACACGTGCCGCTGTCGCCGAGATGATGTCAAATCGATGGGACATGGGCTTGGGTCCATCAACCAGCGAGCTCTAAAGAGGTGCGTCAGGCAGAGGAGCCGGAGATGGTATACCAGCTCACATCTGCCCACGCGAGCTAATGGGGCGGTAACACACGGGAAGGAGATAACCGATGACCTCGGACTAGCCAGCAAGCTCGCTGAGGGACGTCACAGGAGGCAGACCTGACTAGGGGCCAAACAATTTCCTTCAATTTTACTTCCTCTATCCTAATTAGATCATTATCTAAAATTTTTTAGGTTTTTTTAAAATAATCATCATCTAATGAAGTGTTTCATTGTTTATTTGTGTAAAGAGTAAATTTGCATAGTGAAATGTCCTCCATGCATGCATGCAACCAATCAAGATTAATTGATATTAGTTCAACCCATACAACATTTAAAATGTGAATTAATTTTTGTTAGACATAAAGCGACGGAGCACAATGATCGATGAGGATTAATTTCAGAATGATGGATATCTTTGTGTTTTTAGTTTTGGTGTCCTTTACTCAGGTGATGATCAAATTGAAATTGAAATGAAGAGAGTACTGGAGTGCTGAATCCGGTCGGCGAAATTGGGGAATGGTCGTTGCGGTGGGAGGCAGAGGTGGCCAGGGAGCGAGTTTGGGGAAGGGTCGTAGCTGGGGCGGAGGTCACCAAGACCAGCGAACTCAGATTCAGCGTGAGCTTGGGGGGGAAGGACCGTCGACCCTTCTCATCGCCGCATCCCTCAGCACCAAAGCAGCCTTGTAATCTCGTATTAGATATAAAAAGACAGGTTTAGCCCTCAAATTCAATTTCTTGAGCCCCAGGTCAGATGGTGCTGCCCGGTACCTGCAATTTTCAACCATTGGATCTAGCGCAATCAATGGTCAAGATTTGGTACCTACCTTCCCTCAATGGACGGTCAAAATCCTCTAGTAATAAGTCCGTGCATCATAACATCCTATCTTTGCTGCTCCATAAAAAGAGCATAGATATGAAGGTGGCAAAAGTGATACACCCTGAGACCTGAGAGTGGAGAAAACCTTGTACATCCCATTTCATGTTAGGAGAGATTGATCATATCATGAACAAGAATTCATGGAAGTCACCACCAAGTTCTTACACGTTGTGGCTTGCAGCATCAAGCCAACCAGCTAACGTTTCTGAGACGAGTAGCTTTTCGAAGAACATGGAGCAGTGACCAATCCAACCAGCCATGGTGCTGGGTTGCTATGGCTGTTGGAGGCATCAGGAGTTGTCATGTCACAGAGTGAATGCATCGAGCCGGCGACGGCATCACCAAGAGCCTCGCCATGGTGACACGAAGAATGCAAGGGTGCCATAGCCGCAGTCTACCATTCAACATCTCTTCCATCTCGACAATGCCAACGATAATATAGTCCTCACTGCCAGCAATGGTGGCACCATTTCCTGACGTAGCAACATGGATGCATGCTAGACCGGCCGCGGCAGCCTCCAGGGAATGTGTTCCACCCCTATTTAATTGTTTGTTTGTTTTCCAAACTATTATGTTCTAAGACTTGCAATTTAACATCAGGATGATTCCCATTGAATGGTAACTAGGATACAGGTTGGCTTGCTGCTTCAACTGATGAACAATTGAAGTGCCCAAACTGAACAGACATATGTAGCTCCCCTTGCATCACTGCAGCACTATTTTGGTGGTAGCCTGACTGAACATGACTAGCTGTAAGTGCTGAATCAATAATTATTGCATGAAATCTGATAGTACATTTGGTTGTAGACATATATACAAGCTCTCCCAATTCAGCCCATAAAAGAGATAACAAGAGGTGAGTTGAGTAGTAGCTAAAGCTGAGAGACAGGAGAATCAACCACGGGGAATTCAGGTTTTGATGGATGCCAAACTCGAAATTCAGCTTGTTGGCTGCGCGGCTATGGTAGTCTTGGGAGGCGTCGAGATTTCACTTGTTTGTCTAGTCTAGGAATGTAAGTTCTTGCCTCTCTAAGTTCGATCTTACCATGTTTTCAGAACTGTCACCTATCATGATCTGCGCTTTGTTTGACAGTTTGACGATCTCCGTCGGACGGCTCTACTTCATCTTGAGATCTCTCAGTGGAATAACTGCAGGCCTATCGTTCTTTTGCTCCATGAAAGAGTAGAGGAAGTAGCATACTACCACGAGAGATATGAGTTGCTAGAACTTTTTTTTTTGTTTAATAAGCTTAGAGATTAGTGAGAATAACCATAGATGAAAGGCAAATTCAATGTCTACTCACAATGGGTTAGCCTGTTAAGCCTGGGAGGCGCCGGGACCTATGATGTTTCATTTTCCTCCAGTGTTTCAGCACTCAGTGGAGACGATTATTATTTTGGTTTTGATTCTATGACGTAACCATCTATTTCTAAACAATAGAGTATGCTGTTGCAACAATAGATGGAAGGTGAACTTGCTTAGTTGCATTGTTGACTAATAACCTGACTAGTGAGCCCCATCGTTTGGCATATTGGAGGAAAAAGCGAAACAACATATTTACAAATGAAAAACAATTTATGAATAAAACTTTTATATACGTGTTCTTAACGATCTAAAAGCAAAGACTGAAAAATAAACTACGATGAAAAACCTCAAAATCAACTTCAAATTTAAGATTGAAAATTCAAATTTTGGCTAATAAGCATAAGCATAAACGAAGAATAAACGAAGAGATGAGACAATAAAACAATCCACTGCCCTTCACTTGGACCGGCAGTGTCAAATGATTGCCTTATGTTAAGTATCACATCATATGTATCCCTTATAGTCTATATATATGTAAATCCATGAGCGACCAGAAGAGCACAAAAGTTGATGCAGACTACCGAATAGAGATCAAGATGAACATTGCTTCAAGGAACCAAAGGCTACTGCAGCCAGCAGCTCTCATTGGTTGGCTTAGGAGGCATTAGAAGTCGTTTGAACTATATATCCAAAGGTAAGATGATGTCGCCTCATCATGTTCGCCTTAGTTTCAGCCAAAATCTGCCTAAATTGGTGAAACATGGTGGATGTGTGATGGTCACTAACAGTTGCATCCTGCAGTAGCTGCAAATAGTAGAAAACAAGCGCAAGAGAATCCCTGTCGATGGCGGTAGAATCATGTAGGAAACCATCAAGGTCAGAGCTTCTCATTAATGGTGGCCTCATGCAACAAGGATGGGTGGCACTGCCTATTATCAATGATGGTCTCCTGGCTTGGTTCAGCTGATCAAATCCTCTTCAGAAAACTTCTCTTCCTTAATGATGACAGACTCACATTTCCAGCTTGGCATATGTCCCCTTTGTGATGGACTCACTTGCAGAAGAATGTGTAAAAATGAAGATGAGTGATGTACTTACAGATGCACATTTTATATTTTTATGGATCTGGTGCTATATGTTGTACGCCAACCTGCTGGACAATTTGGTTTGAAGACCAATGTTGTTGATCTAATGTAACAGCAATTAATACAACCCCCATTCAGTCACTGACTTGCTGGTTTGAACTGATGAACAAGTTGATCACCTGGTTGAACCTTCTGTATATAGCTCACATTCAGTTGCAGTCTGTTAGTTGCCCAAATGCGCAATTGAACACGAGCCTGGAGGCTGGAATCATATATTATTACATCTAGTCACAAGCTCAAACTCCAGCAGGATGTTCACTCCATTGTTCTTCTGAGGCAACCTTATTTTCTGAATTTTGCCAAATACACCATGCCATAGCTGCCAGTCCAAAAATTACAACCTACTATTACCATCGACTGAAACAAGTCATCCATACAAATGATACACCCCGAGAATGGAAGAAACCTCGTTCCTCGCCTCATGTTAGTAGAGATGAATAAGAGTTTGGTTCACATACTCTACCATAATGACACTATCATTACGTCTGGGATAATAAAAAAAGTAGAACCCATATATCAATGGTTATAATGGTTATAATGATAGTAACATTATGGTAGAGGATCCTCACCCCGTTAGACCATGGTGCCGGACCGCCGGATGCTATGGTTGTTGGCTTAGGAGGCATCAGAAGTTGTCAGGTGACTAAGGAATATGTCCGGCCGGCTGGCACGGTGTCAAAAAGATCCTTACCATGGTAATCTGAACTATGCTATGCTGAGAGACTGGAGAATTAACTAAGGTGAATTCAGGTTCTTATGGATGCCAAACTGGACGTTCTTCGGCTGGTTGTCTGCATTGGCGTGGGCGCATGGCTATGGTGGGATTGGGAGACATTGAGAGTTCACTTGTTACTGAAGGTCACTGCTGTAAATTCCTGCCTTTCTCCATTCCGAATTTTTTTAGTGTAATAATTAATGATCCACTAATTAATCATCTAGTAAATCATAGGTTAGATTTTTAATACTAGGATGGATGTGGACTATTAGAGCGTCCAGCTATGGACGTTGTTGGTAATAACATCCAGTTCTAGACGTTGTATTCAATGACGTCCAGCATCCAATCGTTGTGTCCCGTTCGGTTGGTTCTTACGAACAAAAGCAAACAAGATGAAAATAAAACAACTAAACAAGAAGAGGTATTCGTTGCTTGGTGGCGTTGCCCCGCCGCCACCGCCACTGTTGCTCTCCTCCGCACGCTCAAGACTCAAGAGGGCTCCGCGCGGCCTGTTCCTCGCAACTCCTCTAACTGCTTTAGGGCACCGGCCGCGTATTGGTTGTCGCAGCCACCGTCCGCCTTGACGAGTGTACCCAGGGAAGCCGCCAGCGCTGCCCGGTCGGACCCCGTTGCTGCCGTCCGCCGTGAAGGCCGCCTGACATAAGGCTGCAGGGTTCTATCATCAACGGCCCCTGTGTTTGGCTCGAGGTTGTAGAGAAGCAATTCTTTTTACAGAACCATGTCTGAAAAAATAACTAATCTAATCAGGTGTGTATGCTGTCTACATAAAGACAAAAATGTCATGTACGCATTAGGCAATGCATACATGCTGTTCAACGGAGAAGATCGACATGGCAAAGTAACAGAACTATGGCTTCCAGCAAGGCAGGAGGAGGCGGATTGACACAGTCCCACGAACAAAAGCTTCACGCAATACTGAGGCGTCGAGGACAACGCAGTGGATGGATTCGGCAAAGTAGCTTGGACGGATTGATCTTGTAGTGGTGTTCCGTTTTTTTGTTTCGTTTGCTTTGGTATGTCGAATCCGCTTTGCTACGTACAGAATCGATTGAACGAGAAGACGAGCCGGTACAATAGTACGTACGTTGTTTCAAAGAGCGTCCGCACCTGGACGCTTGTCAAAATAGCGTTCGCTCCTGGACGCTAATCTCTTCAACGTCCATACTATTTTTGTAAATCCAATCTACAATTTACCAATTTTTTAACTAAATAATTATTATATATTATATATAAAAAATCGGTTCTCCATTATTATGCTTCCCTAAATTCGATCTTATCATACTTTCATAATGGTCACCTAGTGTGATCTAACCTTTCTTTGTTTCCATTTGATGGCTCTACAGAATCAGTGGAATAACTCAAGGGCTTCCCTTCTTTGCTCCATGAAAGAGCAGATGTCATATCTACTAACTGGAGCTCTACAAGTTGGAGGGATGATTTATTTTCTCATTTGAGAAACAAATAAAGCAAATATGAATTGCAAGGACAATTTGTTTTTTTCATTTGACAAACAAAGAGATAAGAGAGTATAATTATATATAGAAGGAAATTTTCACTGGCTGCTTACAGTGGACATGACTACTGTTCTGGTTCTGATACAAGCAACCAGTTTGATTTTGAAACTAGATCATGTAATATGATTGTAAGAGTATTCTGTAAATTTCTAGACGGAAAGGTGAACTTGCTTAGTTGTATTGTAGATGCCTAAAGAGAAAGAACCAGTGAACTCCCCCTTCACTTAGGTGCTGCGCTAGGGTGGACTGGCAGTGTCAAATGATTGACACATGTCAATTAATCAATTATCACATCATATATATACACACACACACATATATATATATGATGTGTGTGTGTGGGTATATATCTCCCTTATACATTACTCTTACACTATATATACATAGATCCACGAGACCACGAACAAACCGGCGGGGCAAAAAAAAATGTTAATGGGTGCAGAAGAGATATTCAAGGAGCCAGAGGCCAATATAATGCAGCCAGCAGTTAGAAATGGTTGGCCTAGGAGGCATCGGAAATCCTCTGGTTTCTTCAAAGGTAAGATGTTGCTGCCTCATTATTTTACTAAATTTCAGCCAAAATTGTCCATAAATGTTCAGACATGGCGGGGTACGTGATGGTCACTAACACTTTGCATCCGGCAGTGGCTGCAAATCGGAGAAAACACAATTGCACCGGAATCTACATAGAGTTGGACCTGCCGTTGAGGAATTCGTTGAGCTCAGAGCTTGGCACTGCCAGTGATCAAACGTGGCACCTCTGCTCGACGCGTTGTTTTCAGGCTGCTTCTTCGTTGTGCTGAATTCCTCTTCAGAAAATTCTATTGCTGATGGACTCAAAAATACCAGTTTGTCCCATTTCCCCTTTGTGATAACTCACTCACCGAACGATGTGTAAAAATTGAACTCTCAATACTGATGAATGATGAAATTACTGATGCACATTTGCTACTTCCTTCAATGGATCTGTCACTGGATGTTGGTATGCCAACATGCTGAAAATTTTCGTTTAAAGATCAATGTTCTGGATTAATGTAACAACAACTAATACAACCCCCATTCAGTCACCGATTAATAACAGCAATTAATTTCTTTCTGCATATTCACCAATACACCAGCAGTATGTTCACTCCATTGTTATTCTAAGGCCACCTTATTTTCTGAATTATGCCAAATGCACCATTCAATAGCTGCCAGTCCACCAAAAAAAAAAACACATCCTACTATTACCATCTACTGAACAAGTCCTTAAAGTTGACTGCGATACCATCCTACCCCAATGACTCATTCAGATTTCAAACTAAATTAACACGTAAATCAAAATTTAACCAGTTAATATCAACAAAATGAACGCACTCTTAACTTGCCAGATCCTATAGCCAATCTTAGCTGTGGAAACTAATTATGGACAATGGGGGCCGGTGTTTTAATCTCGGAGCACCTAAAAACTAAATCTGGTGCTAAATCAGTTTACAAACCTGTTTGATTTTTTTTGGGGGGGGGGGGGGGGGGGGGTTAAAAGATTTATTTTTGATGCAATGAAACAATACAACTGCCATTTCAATTGTAGGCCTGGCAATTGACTTGCCGGTTTTGAATTGATGAACCAACTTGGCTCACATCTTTCAGGTTTAGCCTGCTAGTTCCCAATTGGACACAATAATGACTGCATGTACTAAACTAATGATAGGGTGGAATTAGATATTAGTACATATACTGACACATAGTTGCCTCATTCAGATTTCATACTAGAGCACATATTAACAAATTTAGGCATTACATATCAAACAAGATGGAAACACACTTGCCAGATTTGAGCCAATTGTTCTTCACCAACTACTGACCTGAAGACAACCTATTTTGCATAGCTTACAAAACAATGTTCAGGATTCCAAATTTAGCATAGCTTGGTTGTACTGATCGTTTCAGCAGATTAACAGTAGTAAGAAGGTAGATGCATACCGAACATACTGATGTTCCAAAACCGAACAGCATTTTAAGCTATGAAGAAGTTACACATCAACCGGGAAGAACCAAGTCAGAAACTGGCGCTTGTGCTGCAGCTCTTTCATCACAGATTCTGGCAGCAATGGTTTGATTACCCCATCTCTCATGTTGTACACTCCAGAATCACCGAGATGATTAGCATGTGGACGAAAGCAAATGCTAGCTGGATTGTCATATACCCTATGGATGAAGTAGATGCAGTCTTCTTGAGCTCCAAATTGGCTAGCAGGCACAGATTTGGAGCATTGTGAACCAAAGAAAATTGCCTGGCCTCTCAAGCTGTCCACCTTCATCCACCGGCCATGGTCGGCGGTGAGATCCACCGCCTCGAAGACCTCGAACCTGAGGGTTTTTTCACTGTCACCAAGCCGAGTATTGTACCGATATTGCATCCATCTCCTCACCATCAACAGCCTGCCATCGGATTCCACCAAGTATCGCAGGACGACAAGCTGACGGTGAGTCCCAAACTCATATATCAGCTGCTGTTCGGGATCATCCGGGATAACCTGACGAGGTCTCGATGATGGCACACCGGCATCGAGCTCGAGCGTGTCGAGTCCTTCGTCTCCGCTGATGGTGTAGAGCTTCCCATGGAAGAAGGCAATGTCAGATACGCTCTTGCTTGGGTTCTTGCTCCTGTCTGGGGCCGAGCTGATGCTGATTCCCTTCTGCTGATTGCAAGAGGAGACAGCAATGGCGCTTCCCTCTAGCAAAATGGCGGCGATGGGTTCCGGCGATGCGTCCAGCGGCGACGACAGGATCGCCTTGACGTACGCCGTCGCGTGGTGCTCCGAGCCGTGGTACTTGGACTCGTGAACCGCTCGCCGCACGGCGGCGGCCAGGTTGGGGAGAGACGTCACCGCCGCCGCCGCCGAAGAGTCGGAGATGGGGTTCACCAGGGAGCAGCTCTTGCCGCCGTGGTCCCAGACGAGGGCCAGGTTGTCGACGGGGACGTAGCTGAACNGCAGTCGGGGAGGACGGGCGTCGAGCAGCGGACGGGCGCGCCATCGAGGTCGACGAGGGTGCCGTCGCGGAGGGCGAGCCACGGGAGCGGCGGGGGGAGCAGCGGGTGGCGCCGCCTGTGGCCGCCGGCGCGCCAGGAGTGGCAGACCGCGCGGAGGCGGGCTCGGTCGGCGAGGGACGGGAGGCGGAGCAGCACGAGGCCCAGCAGGTCTGTGGGGAGATCCTGCCACGCCGGCGACGGCGCCGCCGCCATCTTCTTCCTGCAACGAACGACCACGAAATCCCCAAGACCCCAATCAAGCGAACAAACTTCGAATGGTTCTTGCGATTTTCGAGGAAGAAATAGACGAACCCCGAACCTGGAAGGCTGAAACTCGCCGCGCAGTCACCGTGGCGGCGGAAGCGAACACCGTTGGCGGCGGCGGCGGAGGGGGTGGCCGTCGAGCTCTAGGTCAGAGTACATGGGCCTGACGTAAGTGACGATGCCTTTCCGGCCCACCAAAGCGGGCCCGGCCCATGAGAAGATTCTGCAGTTCATTCTGATATCTGAATTAGCGACAAATTGGACTAACATGGTAGAGGTCTAGATCTTTAAATCCACCCTAAATTTATTTAATATTTATATGTTAAATTACAGTTTTTAAAAATTTTAAATTTTATTTAAAATAGGAATAAATTGATTTAACCAAATGTTATCCGTGTGATCGTAGATCTAGATCCATGGTGTCACACCCCAATCCGACATCGCCGTACAACAGTACGTGACAGGAGCGTGTCGTAGGAGAAACGACGTAAACCGCTTCCTACGAGACCGCGATATCGGTACCAGTCCCAGGACATAGTCCTGGTACCCATGATGACAATTACGAATCATTGCAATTCTTAAATTAAAAAAAAACTTATTTACCTTAACTTAAGTTGCAGCTCGGGACGGCCTGAGAAAGCAACCAACGACATAGAAGCAGCAACAGCAACAACAGCAACAGCAGTGGAACCAACGGACTAGCACCCAACATCACAAGCGATGGCTAGGAAACAGGACGAAACCCTAATCTTCACTTCTCTTCATATTCACCTTCAGGATGAAGGAACTATATATAGAGCAAGGGTGAGTATTTACGTACTCAACAAGTCACGGGAACTTGAAAGAGGGGTAAGGTTGTTTTGCAAATCCCTTATTTGAAACCATTTTGAAACCACTAAGTGATTTTCTTCTTTTTAAATTTGGGTCGAAAAGAGACTTGCGTCTCGATCCAACTTAAGAGATGCTTTTCAACAACTCAAATTGTAATGCACCTACTTCCTAGGTCGGTTCATTGATTCTCGGCTCACAGAGCCATTCCATTTGATGAAGCGGCTTCACGAGCCATTTTTATTTTCTCGGACTCCAAGAGTTCCGCTGCCCTCGTAGCTCTGCAATCTGCTTCCACCCGGGAAGACTAGCCTCAGACATCTTGGATCACACAAATCCGTTTTTGACCACCCGACCATCCATTAGCCACATAGGCTGATTCTGGTAACGATTCCCAATCCACAACAACTTTTCACAAAGCACAAGCAAATAAAACTACGCAATGGAAAACAACTCACGTCCGCCCATGACCGTGGCACTGTTGTTCAAATAGTTAGTTAACCTCTGCAGTGAGGTACACTTTATCCACAAGACGTGAACTTATTTCAAACGCTCGTCGGTATCGGAGGCTTGCAACACAGCCTTTCGAAAGCCAACCTAGGGTTATCTCATGCCACATAGAAGGATTAGATTCTCACACAAACGATTCATTTTCATTTCACAAATCAAACCCCAACACCTTGACCGGTAATCTAGCAAGCTTCTCTTCCTTGCCTTATCAGGAACCCAAAGATGCACCAACCACCGCATCTCGGTGTTCTCCAACTATTGGCATATGAGGTTTCCCTAAACCAGCTAATTACTTAGCCAGGGTGTCCCATTTCACCATGTGGTTGTACTTGTTATGCTTGATGAATTTCTCACAGGAATCGGTCCTTATATGCGAATACGGGACAACATCTCATAGGCACAACCTCTGCATCGCGAGTTTTCATAATTATTTTTATTTTCAAACACGTTGACACCACATGTCGGGCTTTCAAGGCTTCTCAAACCCATTTCCCAAATTTTCAACAATCAACGGTGTATGTGAAGTAATTAGTACCCACGCTCAAAGAGCACGGATACCGAACACCACAAGGGTGGAGTGACAAGGAAACAAGGTATATTGACCTATAGGAGGTAGTGCGACTACCGAGTAAAAACATATATATGAATGAGGTGATATAATGTCACATTCAACTGATTACACACACACGTGTGTGTCTATATATATATCACCTCATTCATATATATGGGTTGCGTGGGTTGCGTTAATTACAACGCAACCCCCTCCCCCCAAACCAACCCCACATCACCACCCCCAACCGTCCCCTCCCCTATATGCCGCAGTTTAGTACTAATACTAATAGTGGTTGGATTACTATTTGGTGTAAACGTCCAGTTGCCAACCAACCCCACACCACCGCCCCCTCCCCTCCCCCCATATGTTGTAGTATTAGTACTAATACTGATAGTAGTTGGATTACTATTTGGTGTAAACATACATGATTATAGCCTTGGATTACTATTTGTTGTAATTGACAAGTAGTCAGAGTATTTATTGCTATTCTAGTTACTACATGGTGACGTATTTACATATTAGTTATGTATTTATTAGAGGGGATGACATAGTCTATAAATTAATTATTCTCTCATCCTCACAGTATTTTGTTCCAATAGTAATTAAATTACTATGAATCAACTCTCTATTTTTTTTTTACATGAGCATATATAGATGTCGCCTGTATAATCTAATATTTCGTTAAATATTTTACAATTAATTGAATATTCAACATTGTAATCATTGATACCTTATTTAAGTAGACTGTTTTCCAATGAGGCCAATATGATTCATGTCATTTTTTTCTATATGATAAATCATTAACTTGCTACGTTATGTATTTGTTAATAATATTTTTTCAATCCCCCTTTTTATTTACTCTGTTTTATATTATATTGAGGACTATCTGATTTGTCCCAATATTAAATTGCTACCTTATGTATTTCATAATATTATTTTTTCAATCCTGGATTTTTTTAATTCAATCTGCTTTCTAATGGGAGCAATCTCTTTCGTGTCATTTTCTTTTATTTTCCAAATTATTAAATCACTACCTTATGTATTTGTTAATAATATTTTTTTCAATCCTGGTTTTTTTTATTTATTCTATTTTCTAATGAGACCAATATGATTCGTGTCAATATTTTTTTTATTTGGCCAAACCATTAAGTTTCTACCTCATGTATTTGTTAATAATTATTTTAATATCCCCTATGGACTACAAGTTAGTTACTAACCTATCCTAAATAATCGGCGGTTTTTTTTTCTAACTGTACCGACTGTTCCTCTCAGTCTATTCCCCATCTTCCGTTCACCACCCAAAATCCATCGCTCCCAATGCGGCTTTGGCAGCACCTGGCGACCATCTCTGTGCGCCGGCATCCGACGGCGCCGTAGACCGGAGGGACCAGCCGACGACCGAAAGGACAAACCTTCACCGGGGTGAGCTGAGCCAACTACTTGCTCCGGCCAATTCCGCATCGAAATCCCCTTCCCAAGTGGTGTCGGCGGCGCCCGGCGTCCCTGTGTATGCGCCGGCGTCCGGCAGTGGCGCAGACCGGAGGGACCAGTCCACGACCGGAAGGACAAGCCCTTGACCTGAGGGAGCTAAGTCGACGACTTGCGACGGGGGATTGTGCATTGTCAAACCCTACCGCCGGCGACAGTGGCTCCCGATTCCACGGGCAAAGGTCAGTCCCTCATCCCACAGGCCCCCATCCCCAAATCATCATTCATCCTTTTTACTCGCATCTAGCATTGCTTCATCAGTGAATGCTTTTGGATCGTTGAATGTTCTTGTTGAGTCAGTTTATTTCTCACACCATTCTTCAGATGAAGCGGAAGGGCAAAATGCCGAAAAATGTCAGGAGCATCAAGTTCACCGGATCCCAATCGGAGTGCGAGATTCTGATTTCCGACTCTCAACCAACTCCCGGCCAACACCCAGTTGGTGCTAAGTGAGCCCAATCCGATGAACATATCAAGGAAGGCTCAACTAAAAATGTTAGACGCAAGGGACAAGCGGATTCATCACTGAAGGAAGTTGAGTTGGTCGAGGTCAGTTTTTGGGTTTTCCATTTTTGTATGCATATGTTGTTGTCGTTTACTTTGGAATGGACTGACGTTCATAGAATTTATCTTTATGGCACATTCATATTGTCTTATTTTAACATTCCACACGTGGTGGGTCTTTTGTGATTGTCGAAAGATGATCCCCTAGCTAGGCTTTAATTACGTACCTTTGGGATTTGAGTAATTATCATGAGGATAAAATGAAATGTTTTGTACGGCTTAGTGTGTTCCACCCAACTATGTATTTTGATATTACAATGCCTGATTCAATTATATCCATAATGCATTTCCTTTTTTTTTTTGCCATTGTTTCCAGAACATCCATGTTGTCCCTATCATATTTCTGTATTATATAATTCAAGTCCTTGATTCATAGAATGTTCCTAGACTCAAATACTGGTGCCCCTTCCTGGGGACCTTTTTAGAATGGGTAGCCATGTGTTCTGATTTGATTTGTGAGATACAATCTCTCGGTTTTTGTTGGATCAAGAGGCTTGCTGAATAAATGGTTCTCCTAAAATCTTAACTAACACTAGGATTTATGCAATGTTAATTGATATTGATGTGACCAGAATAAAATAATTATGTTAATTTAATTTGTTCACTGCTGGTACAGTAAAGTACCGTTCTGAATTCAGTTATTTTTCACACACACTCTTATTAATTTGATTTTTATTAATACTATCATCATACGTAAAATTGCTGCCCCTTACGACCAAACCGACGGTCTACACCCGGTGCAGCCCGAAGATTGTGCTCGCTGCGTGTCAAGTGTTGTCACTTGATCGCCGTCAAGTGTTGTCACGGCTCGGATTGGGGAATATATTGCTATCTTTTTTTTCCTGCTATAGTTCTATAAATAAAGGATAAGGCGAAGGCTTACACGAAAGAAACAGGTAAAAAATGATATGAAGTACACAAGTGCTACAAGCTGTGAGACAGAGAGAAAGATGAGGCAAGAGAATTTGGTTTTGTAGGCCCTGGAAGTATCAGGAACTTCGGTGTTACATCTGAGGTGAAATGTAAGATATTTCTTTTTACTATTCAAACCTCATTCGAGATTCATTGGATAATATTGATTTTCATTTGACAACAGGTAGTAATTTTTCTGATAGGTACCTCACCAATATGTCCAGATTGAACAAAACTGCTGTTCTTGTCACTAGATTTACTTTCATTAACAACAGCGTGTCAAAAAGTTTCCCCGGTAGGAATACCCTTTCAGCTACCGAGTGATACAAGGATGGAGCTAAGCGACTGGTGGCTTGCTGGGGCCGCTGTTCCTGGATGAGATACAGGAAAGCACTTGACCCTCTCCTAATTCTAGTTTGTTGGCTGATCTGATCAAAGGAATGCAATGCGAGAGTTTTTAATGCAATATCGCGAAACCCCAATCTGCTGTTTGGGGACATCAATTAAAGATGAGATCACGCTGTGGAAGGAAACAGGAATCTTCAAGTCAGATGGTGATTAGACTCTTTCTTGTAAACTTGCTGTTGATGCCACAGTTGATGGCTGATCCCTGAGGACCAAACATCATTTTTTCGACAGCATATTGTCGATGAAAATGTAATTCGTACTTGTAAACCCTTCAATCTTAATAAAATTTGATCGGCCTAATCCTTTTACCTACCCGACAAAAAAAAATCCCCGGCTATTTTGACTCGTGGTTTTTCTCCTGAAGAAACATCACACCAAATGAACACATTGTGCGTGGACTTCAGGTTTTCCACGTTCAGCGTCATTTAACTGGGAAGTGCAATTAGATTATAGGAGTAAATTAAAGGGGATGCATGCAGAGCCATCGGTGCCCATGTTGCATGCTGTTTTAGTGAAGTAAAAAGGTCGGTTCAGGTCGATGCTTGTACATATGAACTCACCATGCTCAGTGTGATACATAGAAAAAGTTGAGTACACCACCTTGTTAATTGATGAACTGTTGTAGAGTCGCAGTCTCATTGATAAATTGATAATAAGAATGAGACAACATAATTCAATTACTTCCTTGTTCATTTTCTGCGCAAATGTTTTCACAGGTCCACCCTCCACGCTTCTTTTGTTCAAATAATCATCAAATTCACGCCTCACCTAGCCAATAGATAAATTGTTTTTTGGAATGTAGATACATGTTTTTTCAGTATGCTTGTTTTGCTCCCTATCGAGTTTGTGAAGGGTGAAGATTCATCTTCTCTCATATCGATGACATCAATTGCTGGCGAACCACGATGGAGCAGTAGTTCCAGGGTAGCATCGTCTACAATGACGATATGACACGACGACGGCCGTGCCATTCTTTGCCTGGTCAACACGTGCAGTGAAGTACAATATTTTCACTGGCAACATGTTATATAGGCTGTGTTTAGATTCAGGGTGTAAAATTTTGGCGTGTCACATCGGCTATACGGACACACATTTGAAGTATTAAACGTACTCTAATAACAAAACAAATTACAGAATCCGCCTGTAAACAGCGGGACGAATTTATTAAGCCTAATTAATCTGTCATTAGCAAATGTTTACTGTAGCACCACATTGTCAAAACGGGGAGCAATTAGGCTTAAAAGATTCGTCTCGCAAATTAGTCGCAATCTGTGTAATTAGTTATTTTTTTCATTTATATTTAGTACTTCATACATGTGTCCAAATATTTGATGTGACGGGATGTAAAAATTTGGCGAAGGATCAGGGCCATAAAAGGTGATCAACTGAATATTTCTGAACACGATCGAGCACATGCCCTATAGGCAGCACAAAATAACTGCACTGAATCAAATAGTACATCGCTCATCCTTCTAAATGAACCATAAGAATATTCTCTTGTTCTACTCTAAAAAATAGACGAATCATATACTACATATCCTGTATTGTATAGGGGTACAGTGAGAATGACATAACTAATATGTCACGATTTTTTATCACTAAAAATAGATAATAATCCACCTTTCAATAACCAATAAGAAAGGGTCTTTTCTTTGTAAGAGAGGAATGAGAGAGATATAGATTAGAAAGATATTTCCCCTTTTTTTTTATCCTTTATTTCTTTTTTTCTATGGATCAAATATTTTTTTATGGAAGAAAAATAAATTGATTTAACTCATATTCACAAAGCCCTAGATTTTTGGGCCGAGCTGGATTTGAACCAGCGTAGACATATCGTCAACGAATTTATAGTCCGTTCCCACTAACCGCTCGGGCATCGACCCAGGAAAAATTTATTCTAGGGTTTTTGATAATCCATGATTAACCTCCTTTCATAATACTCCCTCCCCCCAGGGGAAGTCGAATCCCCGCTGCCGCCTTAAAAGAGAGATGTCCTGAACCACTAGACGATAGGGGCATCACTAAACGATAGGGCTGTATACAACCGCTCCTCATTATACTATAATGATAGTATGAGCAATTTTTTGGAATTGTCAATATACTCGAAGAGTATAACTAGATCCAAAGCAAGGAGTCCTTCCTACTTTTTCATTATGCTTTTGTAGGGTTTTTTTAGTTGATGGTTAGGTTAATTCACGGATCATCCCCTACTTTTTAGGGAAATTCATTTATAAAGGATATAGAATAAGAATAGATTAATAAAAGGGATTCTATATTCTATATTAGTTCAATACGGGTAGTGATTTGATTGATCTAATAGAAAAAAGAGTCCAATTTCTTTTTTGCAATTTACACCCCTGCTTCATTTAGTGTTTAAACCAAAAATGCATGCATCTCACACTAAGTCATCAAATTCAATAAAAAAGAGAAATTTTCAAAAAGAAAGAAAGTGAATGAATTTAGTAGAAAAGTACTATATCGGATTTGAACCACTGACTCACGTCTTACCGCGGCATTACTCTACCACTAAGTAAAAAAGCTCTTTATCGGATTTGAACCGATGACTTATGCCTTACCATGGCATTACTCTACCACTGAGTTAAAAGGGATTCTTATTCAATTCCAAAATTAGCCACTTTCATTTCCCATTATAGGTCTACTTCATAATGTACATTATATCTGTATATATCGAGATATATACAGATATTCATGGTCAGGTTCAAAAAAATCTTAAGAAAATCAAGAAAAATAGGAAAATCTTTCATATTCTCTCTTATCACTTGCACAAAGTAGAGGGTTTTTTATCTTTGGGCTATTGACTTTTCACATGCTCAGAACGGTCTGAAATATTAGGGACTTTTTTTCTATTGGCTGATCTTATCATGAGAACTTTCTCCATTTATGTTTTATTTCCTCTAATTCTAATTGGGTGGAGTATAAATGAATTTGCGCCCTTCATATACCAATATGGCTGGGTATTAATTTTCAGTGATATACTTCTTGTCTGTTTTGGTGAGAGGTTGAAACAATTTTTAACAGGCATCCCTTGAAAAAACCTTCGAGTTCAAAACTTTGCAATTTTTCTTAAGCGGATTTGTTGAAGCGATTTTCAGCAGGTACCTCTTCTCTTAGAAATAGGGTACTTGAATATTCTCAAGGGATTCTGATTGGTGCATTTTGAACAAACTGTAATGAATTTTTATCACCAATTTTCTTGTAAAAGGTATATAAAAGGGCATGCAGGGTGAAGAAGCACACAAATGCTGCAAGCAATGAGAGGAACAGCCATGGAGTCTGCTAGCTCAATATGGCTTTTGTTGTGGTAGGCCTAGGAGGCATCAGGAACTCTTGTGCAACTTTTGCCATGCTTGGGATTCTACCAAAACACATGATCGCTAAAGTGAAGACCTCAAATTTGAATTGGCTGTGTCAATTGAGTACAGATGTTGGGTATGTGATCTTATGGGAGCATGTGTCTATTTTTAGCTTATTAGATGGCAGAATCAGCTATATATCTATCTTACTTGCTTACAAGTGTATAATTTGGGAACGACTTTCACTCTGGCATGTTCTCAGATATGATCTCTCATGTTTTTGTTTCTATTGGCAATTGCTATTTTCAGTTTTTCACAGCTTCTGAATTTTCGTTAGATAGTCATTCAAAAATTTATGATGACATGAACCGCCTCTATATACAAATCGATGTTATTCAGTATATTTTATTTTATTTACTTGCACCTAATTCCATCTCAGCCTTTTAGTGCTCAATCGGATGATCTTGGTTCTAGGATGTGTTCTTTAGCCTAAGTTGTCAACTCAATTCTTTCGTTTTTCACACATACGTTTTTCGAACTGTTAAACAATGTGTTCTTCTAAAAAAAATTCTATAAAAAAGTTGCTTTAAAAAATCATATTAATTCATTTTTCAAGTTTTTTTATAGCTAATACTTGATTAATCATTCGTTAATTTATTGTTTCGTTTTGCATGTAAAGGGAAAAGGTTCTCAATTCCTCCAAAAGAACACAACCAGGTCTCAACATCTTACAACTGATTTTTTTAAAAGTCAATTAAACATTCAATGGTAGGTGCACATAGAACTACATTACAAATTATCCCTAAATTGGTTCTTCTTTTCTCTATTTCCCCTGTACCTATCCCTGAGGACCCTGACACCATAGAGGATCATCACAAATATCCTTTCTGGTCCATTAATGACTTGAGAGAAGCTCTAAGAATGGAACTGGTGAGTGCACGTTTGTAATCCGTAGGGATGTTGGAAACTCTACACCCAGTGAACAGTGACCTGCCTAGTCAGCATGAGAAGAATTGGGAGTTGGACAATTGCCTGTCTATGCTGAGTCACGATGGTCCATTACTCCGTGAGGCAAGAGCTATCGAGATAGAAGGTTCGTTCAGATTGATAATAATAACATATGTTTAATTAATTTAGTTTTAGATTGCTATATTTTAAAATAGAGTGGGTACATGACAGCAAACAAGTAGCCAGGCAGATGGAATGTACTGTATTTGTATTTACAGATCCACTGGACATTTTTTCTTGGGCTGTTTCCGTGTTACCAATTAGCAAGAATCCACTTTCCTGTATATGTTATATTGTTGGTCTGTTGCTGCCACAAAGAATGGAACTTTGTTTTTATCTATGTGCTGCTGTGATTTCAGTGATAGTCACTATGACAATTTCTAAGAACTGAACGCAGAAATCTGCTCAAATTTGATTGGTTGTGTTCAGAGCTAGCTACTGCCTAATTTCGTTCCCGTCTGATCGAAATAGCCCTATATGCACACAAGGGCCTCATCATTGACTCGCTGGTCTGAAATGATGAACTGCAGCTCGTCTGAACTCTGAAGCTAACTGATGAACAGCATTTTTTCTGACGGTGCCATTATCATCAGGAAAAATAAGAGCGATGGTTTTTACTGAGAGTTACACGTCCAGGGTCAAATTTCACAGATCGATCTGATGCCAGTGGATATTTTCTGTGCAAGGCAATAGCTGTCGGAAATATTTTTTTTCTATCGGTATACCGGCAGATAATGAATTTTTTCGTTTTCTTTTTCCTGTCGTATATTTCTGAGGCTCCACTGGTAGAAATATAATTTGTGACATTGAATTGTATTTTATTTCTGTTAATGACAAAGCTCTACGGTCTGGTAATGATAAAATGGTACCTCCAGCTCCTATTATGTATGGTATTGTACGTGGAGTACCAAAATTATGGTGATCTCTACTAGTATTCTACTATCAATATTATTATAGTGAAAGTGATCTTAACCATTGATTTATAAGTTATACTACCATTTAAAAAACTTACAAACTCTAATAATTCTACTACCCGTAGTTGATGTGATAGTATGAATGGATATGATCTTTAGAGAAAAGAAATAGTCTAGATTAGTTCTACTACCAGAAGAGACCAATGTAAAACACCTCCCGTGATGTATGGCAGTGGTAGGTGCTGCATTGAAATAGAAATGTAACATTGCTATGGGAGTTTAAATTCAACTTTTATAGGTTATAACAAAAATAACAAATTTAACTTTAATTAGTATACATATATTCACACAGTTGAATTTGTTATTTTTGTTACAACTTGTATAAGTCAAATTTAAACTTGCATGTTAGTGAAGTAATATATTTTATATTAATCTATCTTATCAATTTTTGTGAATTTTTTTATAGTTATTTAGTTGACATGCAATAAACGGGTAGACATTCACCTGAGTGATCAGAATCTATCTCCTGGTCATTGGTACCTACAGCTCTATATATATATATATATATATATATATATATATAAGGAAGAGTAGACTGTCAACGAAGGAGCTGCAGCGATGCTCAAGCTAAGAGAGGATAGATGGACATTTTTCGTTGCTTTGGTCGGAATAGGATGCATCAGGAGTTGCCATGCCACAAAGTTCATATTCAGTAAGTTCCTACATATTCACTAGTAATTAATTTTACCTTAGCTTCCTACCTGTCGACAGTTGGTTCACCATTAAACATATATGCTTAAATTAAAATTGCATTTGCGTTTTGCTGCAAATAACTGTTAATTGCATCCTGCCCACAGGATCTGCGAGCAAGGGTTGGCAGAGAAATGTTTGAGCACAGCAGTTCGTCGGAATTATGAACAGTTCCTGTTCAGAAAGGGATTATTGGAGCTGCTACGTTCTCTTCGGTGCAACCACCTCATTCCTCTTGTTTATAAAAGCAGATTGATCGATAACCGACGTCGATGCTCCATGTAGAGTGGTTTATGGTCCAAGGGGTTGGGACAGTGGCAACCATGTGATGAATTCACAAAAACCACTACTGTTCCATCATAGAACTCAAAGAACACATGGCGCTACGGTGAAGCTCGTTGTGGTTGCCATGATGACGGATGAACGAAGTAGATCGATAAGAGTTCGTATGTGAATAATTGTTGGGGTTCAGTTTTGGACTAGCAGACAAGGGATTTGGCTACTATATCTTGACATTTTTTTTTTGTTTTGGGGGGGGGGGGGGGGGGNCGTACTTTCTATATATATGTCCAGCCATGTATTTTCACGGTAAAACTTATATGCTACATTGCATAGTAAGGAGCCAGAGTCATTGTTCCTCACTTGCAGAGACCTCCTGTTCTCCATCCAAAACGGCCGAGCATGAGATGGTTTCAACGTTTGGCAGCACTCTGCTACCGAAATAATTCTGAACTACCCTGTATTTTATTCTGGATGTCCAAGTGCCTTCTTTGCATTTTAGATTGAGCCTACTCTGTCTTTATAGGACTAGCATATAGTTTCATGGTAACACAAGTCCATGAGCGAGCCACCCTGTGTGTGTGCCGGTGTACCTGTAGTGCAACTTTAATTAATATCTTAATATCCTGATCTGAATTTGGTGACTTCTACAGGATAAAATCCATGACTTGGTGCGATAAGTCGAGTGAATTTTTTGTGTGGCTCAAAGAAAACTTTCTAGCCTATTTTTTTATTTAGAGATGTTCAGAGTTTTCTCCTAATTACATCTCAACCTTTGATTGGATGGCTGCGAAGGTACCAAATGCTCCCACTAAATGGAGAGATGCACGTCCATGAAAGGCAGCTGAACAATTCTTCAGGTATAACTGCAAGGATCAAACAATACTATACATACTCATAGTCCTATGTGATATTCAAATCTCTCCTTCATACATGGAATTTTTTTTAGAAATAATACTATCTAAATAAAAAATTACAAAAATATATGTTGATCGGTTGAAATCACAAATTTAGTACCTTGTTTAACAATCAAAGTTTGACTAGGTACCTATCGTATAACCATTGTTCAACAGGTACGCAAAAGGTACCTGTCGAACAAAAATCATTCTTTAGGTTAGTTGGCTTGAGAAAAAAAAAGTGCAAGCATGTTGGTGGCCTATCCAACTTTCACAGTTCGATTGGTCCTACACCCATGCATGCAAAAGCTAGCCACTCACATGCATGCACACACATCACAAGTTTCCAAAAAAATTTTTACCGTGCCAACCCTGTCTAACAATTTGACAAGTATCTTATCGAACTACGGTTATTCGACAGGGTGCTAAATTTGTTATTTCAGTCAACCAACATCATGTTTATAATTTTTCATTAAAATTGTATTATTTCTAAAAACAAATCTCATCCATGAATTATGGTGTGTTCGGGAGGAGGAGTTGGAAACCCCTCCTCTCCAACACGCAAATCGAAGCACAGTTTAGTGCATGATTAATTAAGTATTAGCTAATTTTTTTAAAAAAACATATTAACATGATTTTTCTAAAACAACTTTTCTATAGAATTGTTTTGCAAAAAATGCACCGGTTAGCAGTTTGGTAAGCATGCACATGAAAAAGAGAGAATTAGAGTTGGGAATCAACACAAACGAACTCAGCCTAAACTGAGAAGGGAGCTGAACTTTAGAAGAAGTGTGACAAACTGAGAGATGAACAGTTCATCAAGGCCCCGATCCATCTGGTGTTTATCAAGGAGAAATTTTAAATAAAAAAAGCTGAATATATTCTCAGACTCTGAGAATTTGTGCTATGTTAGGCATAGGAGGCATCAAGAGTTCTCTTGTTACTTGAAGTGATCCGAGCTGGTACGCCATTCTACCCTTGAGGGAATTCGATGACCTGAGCATGCCGCCATTCACTTAAATTTTAGTATAGTTACTGGTTCCTCCATGTCCACATGCATCTCTAGGTCATGGTCCAGCACAGGCCAGCTTGAGTTGGCTAGAACTATTTGACAAACTAGATGATTCCCTACGCGTTGCTACGGGAATTGATATAAAACTTATGTTTGCAAGTTTGATGATAAGAAATTTATAAGGCATTGAGTATATATAAAAATGATTGCTATAACTTAAGTCAAAATAGAAATACAAAATATTATAATTTATAAGAAAAACTTGGCATATAGAAAAAAAAGATGATATTATGATAGTATGTTGATACCGTGAATGATCTATTATTGAACTGTCTTGTGATCAAAACAGAACATGTCATATAGTTTATTTTTCTTTAATATAATTTAGACACAACCATAAATGTATAGGCTAGACTATATATGTGATATGTTCATTAAGCATATATCGGCACAAAATTAAAAGAAGATACATGATTTGGTAAGGGACCGTTTAGATTCATGCATGGCATTGGTGGCCGATTGTTGCTTGATTAATTGAGGGTTGCATGGTTGTGCATGATGGGGAGAAGTAAATGTATCAGATGAAACATGTATCACTAAGAGAAATCTGAGCCAACCAAAATAAATCCAATGGTCAATAGTAAAGTGAGTTTGGGATGATCTGAGACGTTAAGTGTGAATCTAATTGACATAGATAATTAAGGTGATGTGGAAGCATCACATGAGAAAAAAATACTAATAACTACACTAAGTAAGGATCAATTGTATAGGTTATATAGATTTGTGAAACTTAGAATACCAATATATCTACCTAGTATGTGTAAAAGATGAATTTTGACACTAATCTTCCCATCCTACCCTTATTAGTCCATAGCACACCAACCATCACAGGCACTTCAGTGACTTCAATGAGGGCATTTTAGACCATTCACATCAATCCTTAAGCCCACCAAAAACACAAGGTAGCTATATTTTGAGACGAAAGGAGCATGTGATTTGTCTTATCTTTTAATTCAGCTAATTATTCTTTCAGAGGAGTTGGGGAATTGTCCCATTGCTTGATTCTTTTTTTCTTTCTTAGCACTAAAACTTTTTAGAGCCGCATGCTTGTCGGCAGATGCCAGAGATGTAAATCATTTTCATTATCGATAAAGCTAGGCCCTGGCAGCCCTCTCCTACTTCTTGCCCTACCAGTCTGTGCAACAAGCACGATGAACATGATTTCAGACATTGCATGGTCAAATGCATTGAATCAGACAGTACATCCTTACATGATACGGTGATCTGCTATGGTCCATAAAAGAGAAGAAAAGGAGCACAAGTGTTGTAAGCTACCAGTGAGACATGCACACTTAGTTATGGGGGCTGCTCGAATGTCATTTGCTATAGTAGGCATCAGAGGCATCAGGAGATCTGTTCATTTTTTAACAAGCTGAACTCTTGCACAATGAACTAGAAGCTATGTTCTTTTTTAACAAGCTGAGCTCTTAAATCATGAAACAGGAGCTCTGTTCTTTTTTTAACAAGTTGAGCTCTTACATCATGAACAAGGATGGCCAACTTGTTTTATTTTGTTCTTTGTTTTTGAAGAAGAAGAAAACAAGTGGCTACCTTTTGTATATTATAAGCATGCACTACAGTTGTAATATGTAACTAAAAATCTAAATAAATAGTTATTAAAAAATCATGACCATCGAGGCCTTAAGCTGATAGTGTGCTATCAATTCATACACAAGTTGATGAAAATATGGAATAAAAAGATCAGTACATATGTGGAAGAAGAGTAATCATACATTTCATGATAATGAAACTAAAACTATTGATTTAACATGCAATGGTGTATATGTGAGTATTCATTATACAAAAAAGTATGGGTAAGCATTGAAATTGAACTCCACTTTAATTGTTTCTATAGATGGAAGGCCAACCTTGACAGCATATAGAGTTTACTAGGGTTTCCAATTAGCAACACAAGTTCAGAACAAAAGAAATAACAACAAGGACCCTTTGATTCAAGGTCTTTGCGGCGGACCTCACTGATGGCCATGGCAGGTGGACAGCATGGGTGGCCATGCAATCTTCCTTGGTTCAGAGTGCTCCAAGTCTGTCACTGCTAGCTAGGGGTGGGCATTCAGTTAGACCAAAAATTCGACAATGTGCAGGTGGAATTCAACAAGATTGTATCTACTTAATGCGTAGGATTTTCGACAATCCATCCAAAGAGTAAAACGGTCCATGTGTGGATTAGCTTGGGGACTCTGACATGTACAACAGGAGAGACACGAGAATCACCCCTTTGTTGTGTGAGTTTTGGTTCTGACTTGATTCTTCCCTGCTGATGTGTAACTATAGCTTCTTCCTTAGCTTTTCGCTGAAGATGTTGCTCTGGGTCCAGAATATTAGTATGGTCGATATGTCGGCAACTATGCAAATGTTAGAATCCTTTGGGTAGTTGAACATTCTATGGAAAGATGCAAGCTATGCAAAATTTAGAATCCTTTTTTTAGACCAAGTCATCGGGGAGGAGAGATTCCCCACCTGAATTTCATTCATCCAAGGGAGAACAGAGCATCGTTATTACATCATGTTTAGGGTTTGTAGGGGGGAAGCAAACAAGTTTTTCCAAACAGAGACTACATCATGTTTAGAATCCTTTTGAAGGCTATACCTTTTCTTCGCAGCTGTGAAAAATAGGGTGCCTTCAGATTGTCGGGTTAATAGTTGGTGTGAAAGAAATGCCTATGATCTGATGAGTTTTCTTTCCTTTTGTTTGATCATGTCCTGGACAAGTTTATATAAGTCTTAGTTGAATCAGTCGGGATGTCGAGGAGGAGAAGGCAAGGATGATGATGGAAAGGGGTTGGAGCTGGCTAATAGGGAAAAGTAGCAAGAAAGGGGAGATATGGGATCAACATGGGCAAGGGTGAAGATATGTGTGAGGTGCTCTAAAAAGGGACATATCTTGGTAAATTGTTCCACAGTGTTGTACTGTGATATCTGTGACAGCCATGATCATGTGAATCATAGATGTCCGATGCTTAAAAAGCCTAGACCAGTGGCTCATGCGGTGAGATATTCGGTGGAGGGATTGGGCTTCTACCACATACCACACATACCACATCAACCACTGCAGAGGGGGAAGAAGGGGTCAAAAATAGCTCTAGTGAAGGTAGTGGGAGGGATGATTACAAAAGAGAAGGTAGTCTCTACCATTCAAAAGATTATTTCAGCCAAAAGGAAGTGGGAGCCAATTGAACAAGGAGATGACTCCTATATGGTGGTGTTTCCGTCTAAAGTGGAGCTGCAGCATGCTATTGCATTTGGTGGAGCGGATGTGAAGGAGAATGGAGCATCTACGGGGGTGAGGTTGCTGTTTGAGGAATGGGTAGAGAAGGAGGAAGGTTTTTTGCTTCCAAAGGTGTGGGTAAGGATTTATGGGCTGAGAAAAAAGTTTAGGGAGTTTCATACATTGTGGGTGGTGGGATCTTTATTGGTTGCTACCCAAACAGTGGATATGAAGACCACGAGGAAGAATGATTTTGGGAGAATATTTGTGGCAGTGTTGAATCCAAGGCTCATTCCGAGTAATCTTGATGTGGTTATTGGGGATCACTTCTTTGAGCTCAAGGTTAAAGTGGAAAGGATGGGTTTTGACGAGAATGGGGAAGAGGTGGAAATAGAACATGATGGCAGTGGTGATGAGGGTTTGGAAGAAGGAAAAGAAGATGAGCTAGGAATGGAGGGAGAAGATGGAGCGGGGGATAAGGAGGAAAAAGAGGATGACATGGTGATTGATGGAGGTGGCAGTGGAGATGTGGGTAGGGAAGGTGTTCCAAATTTAGGGAAAGCACAAGGCCATGGGGCGACTGATTTGGAGGAAAAGGTTCAGCAAGGGATGGTGGAAATTCTAGATATGGTGATGACAAATGTGTTGAATGAGGCATTCCAAAAAATGATGGAAGAAGAGGGGTAGCAGGGAGGAGGGGAGGAAGAGCCGGCTGAAAGGGTTAAGGGAGGAAGGGGAGATGATGGGGGAGGGAAGGATGTTTAGAAACATGTAAAAAAGATTTTTCTGAATCATGTCTTAAGCATATTTGCGGTGGTATGGACTTCATGTGGCATTGGACTAGACCAAGAGGTAGGTCTGGTGGGATTCTCTTAGGAGTTAACTTAGAGGTTATGGAGGTGGCATCAATTGATGAGGGAGAGTTTTATGTCAAGTTCCATGTAAGAAATAAGGAGGATGGCTTTCAGTGGACTCTTGTGGCAGCTTATGGTGCTGCTCAGGAGGAATTCAAGGAAGATTTCCTAGTGGAGTTGGTGAATGCATGTAATAAAGAACCGCATCCGTTGTTGGTGGGAGGGGATTTCAATATCATTAGAAATCCAAGTGAGAAAAATAATGATAGGTACAATGACATGTGGCCATTCTTATTTAATGCGATCATTGACAGTGTTAACCTAAGAGAGTTAGAATTATCTGGTCGCAAGTTCACTTGGGCAAGCTCTATGCAAAATACAACGTTGGAAAAATTAGATAGAGTGCTTACAAGTACAGAGTGGGAACTAAGATTTCCACTTGCTACTATTAGAGCACTGAACAGAGAGCTCTCTGATCACACGTCACTTTTGTTGGATACTGGATCGGGGACTCACAAAAATAAACAACCAATTTTTAAATTTGAGTTAGGGTGGCTGTTAAGAGAAGGTTTTCTGGAATTGGTCACAGACGTTTGGAGAAAGGAAAATAGAAGGTCGACCAAGTTAGAGAAATGGCAAAATAAGATTAGGAGGTTGAGACAGTTTTTGAGAGGATGGGCTAAGAACATTAGTGGAGCATATAGAAAGGAAAAGGTCACTCTAATCGCGAAAGCGGAGGAGTTAGATAGGAAGGCGGAGTCTCAACTACTGTCTAGACAGGAGTTGGACCTAAAAAATTATGTGAAACAAAGGCTATCATATTTGCTGAGGGAAGAGGAAATTAAGTGGCTTCAAAGGGCAAAAACAAAGCGAATCTTAGAAGGGGATCGAAACACATAATACTACCATTTTTATGATAGCAAATGGCAAGCATAGGAAGACAAGGATTTTTTAGCTGGAACAGGAGGAAGGGGTAATCAGAGGCGATGTACAGATTAAGAAGTACATTACCAAATTTTATAAAGACCTATTTGGGGCTCTAGTGGAAAATAACTTTTCCTTGATGACATACCTCAGGTTTCGGAAGAAGAAAATGAAGTGTTAACGAAAAGATTTTCAAAGGACGAAGTGAAAGGGGCCATTTTCCAGATGGAACATAATAAGGCGCCGAGACCAGATGGTTTTCCTGCAGAGTTCTATCAAGTGGTTTGGCATGTAATTAAGGATGATCTCGTGGCTATGTTTCATGACTTTCACAATATGAAGTTACCCCTTCATAGCCTTAACTTTGGCATCATCACTCTTTTACCCAAGAAAGAGGAAACAAGAAAGATTCAACAGTATAGACCAATTTGTCTTTTAAATGTGAGCTTTAAGATTTTTACTAAGGTCATAGCCAATAGAGTGGCTCTAGTAGCTCAAAAGGTTATTAGACCATCACAGACAGCCTTCTTGCCAGGGAGAACCATTATGGAAGGGGTAGTAATTTTACATGAAACAATTCATGAGATCCATAGAAAAAGAAGAGACGGGGTTATTTTGAAATTAGATTTTGAGAATGCATATGATAAAGTTGATTGGAGGTTTCTGCAACAAACTTTGAAGATGAAAGGCTTCTCTCCAAAGTGGTGTGAATGGATTGATATGATTGTGAGAGGAGGGAGTGTAGCTGTGAAGGTGAACGAGGATGTGGGAATGTGGCGCCCCAAACTGTACCAGTCCAAGAACAAGAACCGACATAGGCTGGAGGTCACATTATTATCTGTGATAACAGCACCAGTCCTAGGATACACAAGCTGGTACTCACAGAATAATTGGGGAAATCAGAAATAACAAAGCTTTATTACAACCTTGAGGGAGGTCTGATACATACTACCGTCATGGACATACCCTAGACTGGTAGAAACATAAACAGGTAGAAATGACAAAGGCGAAAGCATAGAGAACAACGGCGGAAAGCATAGAGTAAAAGACACAAAGAGAAAAACAGCAAACATAATCCACAGGCTACGTTTGGGAACTAGGTGTTGATGCAAAAAACACACACTGGCCTGGGAGATCTGCTTAGCTCCAGTGCAGGTCCAAAAACTTCTTTCGGGTTCTAGGCGTGCCAATTGGTTTGATCCTGCAACCAATAAGAAACAACGAAAGTGCAATTAAATCCACCAATGATAGCCGATCGGCTGGTTTACCGATGACATATCATTGAGCATTGAGCCGATGCAAGATGCATTAAATCGGCTATAACAGATAAGGCAAGATGAAGCTAAATCTACTCAATCGGCTGTAGATATCAACAAAATATAATCTAAGTCTCAAAACATATTTGAACCAAGTGATTGGAATAGATCGGACAGGGCGCCGAGACAGTATAAATCACTTATGCCTAAATATATTATGAAGCGTAGATTACACAAGCTCATAGCATAGCCGATTAAGCAAATCTAACATGTATCGGCTAGTACTCCGATACCACTTTATACAGAGATATCGCCATGAACAAAATATACTAAACAAACTGTCAAACCAGATTTGACAACAAGCTCAATATATTTTACTAAGTTAATATCTCGATATAAAGGGCAGATTTAATATATCAAGATAACAAGACAATTAAACCAGGTAAGGCCGGCTGAAACCCCGACGCTATCTCTATTAGTAATCATAAACAGGCTAGGGACTATGGTTCTGAACATGATTTAGTAGGTCAAAACTAACTGATGCAGCACCAAATATGTAAAGAAACACAATGCCTAGATGATCAAGTCGATGAAAACCTTTTCGAGATGGTAGATATATTGTGTAATCTAAACCAGCATCAATATATAACTCTATCGGCTAGCTTTCTGTAGAACAGTTAGTAACCAATCTGAGTTATATGCTGATATCAATCTAGATTATACAATATATATGATAACTCGACGATTTACGCAAACGAGATTAGAGTGTCATGAAGATGGAAGCACTAATCCCGAGAGCGCAAGCCGCCATAACAAGTTTTACCTCTTGCTGGAGATCGAAACCGATGCAGCCCAACTCGAAAGCAAGAACTCGTCGAAAAACGATGAAAGAGTAAAGGTGGCGATGCGCCGAAGTTGTTGTATTGATCTGTTGTCTTTCTTTACACGAACCTGGGCTTAATTTATACCCAGAACTCCACAATAAGTCCTTATCGGACACGACCCCTATCTCTATTACAACTCTCATTACAGACAGCTTCCTAATACAGACTCTAACCGACAGTATCTACTAGGAAACTAACATTATATCCTAAGCAATAGATACAATTCCCTTCTTCGGACCCAATCCGTATATGGGAATCCTCGTGAAGCTCACCAACCAATCCCGACACAGACTCTGTTATCCTTTCGTCGGAATCGGCTACATCGGCTATCCTTGTCCGACTCTGTCTCAGCCGATGGTCACAATAGCCGATTCGGTCACCAGTCGATAGACACCGTAGCCGATTCGGTCACCAACCGATTCTTGCTCTGTTTTGGTAACCGCCAGCTTCCTCCAAATCCGCTTTGATTCTATCTTCAGATCTAATATTTGATTTACCAAATTTGGTCGTTAACACTAGGCCTGAAACCCTGAGAAATCGTACTCAACCTGTTCTTGAAAGTACGCCTCAGTAGAAGGGTCGAGGTATCCTTCTGCTAACTCTATAAATATAAATAAGCAAGGGTGAGTGCTCAGTGTACTCAGCAAGCCGGGGAAAATATGACATGCAAGGCTATAAATAAGGAGGAGAAAGGTTTCTTTCGAATAACAAGGTTTTAAATTAATTTATTTTCAAAACATTAGTGATTCAAATTTTAGTTCGAAACGAGGCCCACGCCTCGCCCCAATTCCAGGTTGCTTTGCAACAACCTGCCATAGTAACAAAAAGGCTCATGCACAACTCAACACCGTGCCAACTCAGCACAAACCAACACCTTGCCATCTCAGCACAACCAAACCCGTGCCAAACGACACCCCGAGTCACACAAACTCGTTCCCAACCACGAAGGTTGGCCATTCGCCATAAAGGCAAACTCTGGTAACGGCTCCCATCCCACAAACCATTTCAACAAAGAAGTTTAAAAACAAAACTACGCTATGAGAAACACCTCACATCCGCCCATGACCGTGGGCACGGCTGTTTAAACAGTTTTACTAAACTTTGCAGAGGTTGCACGCTTTACCCACACGTCGTGAACTTCTCACATTACCGAACACATGTGGATCAGACACGGTCGACAAAGGAGAGCTCACTACAAGACTTTTCTGTAACCAACCCATAAATGTCCCGTATCACACAGATGGGTGAAATCTCTCCACCAAGCATCAGGCCAGTCTCAGGCCCTCATCTACTCAGGCCCCACCATATGGACCCCACGACACATCCCCACTGCAAGAGATTGCCGTAAACTCCACTATACCGATGCTCCTCACCTGCCAACATGCTAGACACCTACGCTTTAACTACTTACTCAGTCAGGGGCATCCCATTCTACCTGTGTGGTCGCACTGTCTTATGTTTGGATGAATTTTCCAAAGGAATCGGTCCTTATGGATGATGCATAGCCAAACCACCCAGGTACTGACTCCCGCAAGATCAAGTTTTAGAAATCATTTTTCCCATCTTAAAACCATATCGACATCTCGCCGGGTTTTTAAATAACAAAAGGGGTTGAATATCCAAAAGTTTCCCATACGACAGTACAAACGTTACCTATAGGCAGTCTACTTTGGCATGAGCGAATACCGATGGAAATATGATGGAGTTACAAGGAAAATTGAGTTTTACAAATCCTAAATAATAAAAGTGCAACTAATAAGAAGGTCCGATGAATCGCATTCGTGGCCAAAATAGTGCGCCCAAAAAAAATGCAAATTGGCAAACAAAACAATTAGTTCAAAAATATGGGTCCAAAAAGTGGTCAAGGAGGCTTGCCTTGATCCTCCACGAAAGTCGAAGCGTCGGCCTCCTGAGCGAACCCCACGTCGGTCCCGGACTCTACACACAACAAAACAAACAATACATAAAACCACTGCTAGAAGCAAAATGTCTTGATGCAATGAAGTATTGATGGGTAGAGTAGAATTTTTGAGAGATGATGGAACTGGAATGAGATCAAACGGAGTTACAGGTAAAAAGATATGAATTTTCAAAGTTTGTAGGATTTTCACGGGACGAAAAAAATCAAGCCCGGCCAAGCCCGGGTGAAGGAGTTGGTGGAGGAGGAGGCCGTGGTCGGCTTGGTCAGCCAGTGGCCGAACGTCGGTCGTTCGGCGTTGGTGCGGTCGGCCGTGGCGCTCACAAGGGTGGTGGTTCGGCTGGAAGCAGGAAAAGGCGGGGAAAGTGGCGCCGACTACCTGCGATAACTCCGCGGTCTCGGCGACTCCTTCCAGTCAATGCAAATTGTAGTGAAACTTGTGGGGAGTAGTGTGAGGGATCAATGCTTGATTTGTGGGGGTATTTATACTATGCTTTGGCATGAAGTAGAGATTCCAACGGTTAATGCCGCCATTTCTGCAGCTGTGCAAAGGTCTCCGGCTATAGTATTGCTCTGCTCTCTCTGTGATGCTCAGGTGTTTGTCCTTCGTGAGTGAATGAGCTGCTCAGGTGTTTTGTCTCGCTTGAGTAAATTTAAAAGCAGAGATGCTGTCGGGGAGGGGATGGGGCGGTGCCTAATTTGGTAGTTGTCGCTTTATGGTTTTAATGGCAGAGAGAGATTTTGTGCTTGCATGGTTGGGTCAACGATGGCTAAAGAAGGATTAGAGAGTGGTGCTTTTAGTGACACACCATTAATTAAAGGAAAAAGGGATCGATAATCACCGGTTGGTAGACATCTGAAAATAATAGAGATTAATTGGATTGGGACGGAAATGGTTAGATAAGGCCGGGATAATTTACGAACGACGATTAAAATTAACTCTCGAGTTTTTGGAGACCGAAGTCGGAAAAAGGACGACGCTTTGATTAAAATTAATCGAGGATTTTAGATTAAAAACACGGGTGTTACAGGGAAACTTCTTCCAAACAAAAAAAGGGCTAAGATAGGGGGATCCGTTGTCTCCAATACTCTTTAACTTGGTGGCTGATATTGCTGATTCAGAGAGCGAATGAGTAAAAGAAAATTCATGGACTCGTTCCATATCTTGTAGACAATGGGCTCTCAATTCTGCAATACGCGAATGATACTATCCTCTTTATGGAGCATGATCTGGAGGAGGCCAGGAATCTCAAGTTAGTGCTAAGCACTTTTGAGAAATTATCTGGGCTTAAGATCAACTTTCATAAGAGTGAACTTTTTTCTTATGATAGGGCAAAGGAAGTGGTGATGGAATATGTAAAGATTTTTGGATGTGATATGGGAAAGTATCCATTTAAATATCTGGGTATCCCAATGCATCATAAGAGAATCTCGAACAAGGATTGGCAGGACTACTGGTGTGGGGATATGTCTTTTCACAAGGTCTTTCCGCACTTTATACATTGGTTAGGAGAAGGAATGCAATTGTAGCAGGGGTGCTAAGCACGGTGCCTTTAAATGTGTCCTTCAGGAGGGCATTGATAGGGGATAACCGAAGAGATTGGTACCAATTAGTGGAAAAAGTTTGTTCTTTTAAACTTTTGTAACAAAGTGATTCGTTCAAATGGAAGTTGAAAGGAGATGGAACTTTTTTGATAAATTCTATGTACAAGGCCATTATGTATCAAGATGTTATACCAAAGAAGTCTTTGATTTGGAAACTTAGAATTCCGCTGAAAATAAAGATTTTCTTGTGGTACATGCAAAAGGGAGTTATGTTAACAAAGGATAATCAAGTGAAAAGAAAGTGGAAAGGTAGCACTAAGTGTTGTTTTTGTAGCTCTAATGAGAACACAAAATCTTTTCCTTGAATGTCCTATTGTAAAGTATATTTGGAGCGCTATACATATTACCTTTGGTATTCAACCGCCTAATAATGTTGCGCATCTTTTCGATAGTTGGCTTAATGGTTTGCAACCTAAGCTAAAATATCATTTTCTGGGATGTATTGGGGCGCTATGTTGGGCATTATGGTTATGCCAAAATGATTTGGTATTTAATGGTACCAAAAATAATTCTTTTATGCAAGTAATATTCAGAGGAACACACTAGGTGTGGCAATGGGCCTTGTTGCTTAAAGAAGAAGATGGGAACATGGTGAAGAAAGAATGTATGTTGCTAGAAGCCAATGTGATGGATTTCTTTTCCAAGCAGGGATGGAATTTTGGAGGAAGATTACAAGTGTAGACTTTGTTTTCCACTTTTGCGCGTTTGAAACTTGCTTATTTGGATGTAATCCTTAGGCTGGTTGTGTAATCTTTTATTAAACTGCTGGGTCTATGTACCTATTTGTACTTTGATTGGCCATGTGCATTCATCTTAGGATGCAGAGGCCAGGCGTTGCCCATTATCTAAAAAAATATAAGTCTTAGTCTGAAGGAAATGCAGTGAACATCCTGCTGAAATACTGATGTTTTTGGACAGCTTAACAACCCTGAAAGGATATGTCTCTATACTTGTGTTTGACATTGCCTAAATCTTGCTTCTCCTTTTGCTTTGGAATGAAACAGGGCTATGTCTCTTTCTTCTTGCTGTTGTTGTTGTAATTAGTAGAACCAAGAAAAACATTATCAAATTATATGATATATCAGTTGTGTGCTTGTACTTTGTCTTCCCTAGAATTTCTGCTGAAGTATTGTTCACCTGAAAGCTCCATATGTAGTAAACTGTCCAAAACTACAGGAAGGCTTTCAGGGATCAAAAGAGAAAGCATATCTGGAACTGTGCTACTATATGATTCCATGATATTACTAGTCCAAATTACATCGAAAAACCATGGAAATGTGTCTCTACAACAGTACTGAGCTTGCTAACCAAAATTCTTTTATTCTTCTTTTTCAAAATGAAATGCATCTAGCACAATAGAAATCGGTAAAAGCTAGTACTTTTGCTGGGCGAAGACCATTTTGCCATGTCCTAGGCCAATCCCACAAGCGGCAACTGCAACGCCACATGCTTGTGGTTTCTATGGAATGGTAAGGGCAACGCCGGCTGGGTGACATGGCAACTCCTGGCTACTAGATATGTAGCTACACGCTGCATGGCTGGAGTGGTTGCAGCATCCATCTATGGAAGATTACATCTCACAACCATGTCTTTCACCTTCCACTGCCATGCCAACACTGCCATTGCCATTTAATCCAAGACCTGCTACAGAGGTATTCTGTTCGAGTAACAGAAGAACAACTGAAGTCCTGATGCCTCCTAAGCTCACCATAGCAATCCGCCCGGCTACCATTCATGACCCTTACATCTCTCTCTCTCTCTCTCTCTCTCTCTCTCTCTCTCTTAGTTTGTAGCATTTGTGTTCATCTGTCTATTCCTATATGGAGCAGAGAGGGGAACAGTATATCATATATGAATGCACAATCTGTTTTTTGTGCATAGTTATTATGGTTTTGAAGCTGAATTCAATGTGCATGTACAATTGCATGGTTAATCAACCATACCCAACTCATCAGTAAAATGCCCATGATGCATGTGAACGAAGTAATTGGATTGCTGGAGTGGCCTTCATGAACTATTCGTCTCTCCTTTAGGCGCGCACACAAAAAAATGAGTGTTTTCTGAAGGTTATTCCTGAACACCATTGGCCTCCATGAACTATGATATGATAAGTGTACCTTAATCTTGTTTTCTTATGTCCTGGACAAGTTTATGTATGTCATAGTATGAAAGAAAATGCATTGAACAACCAGCTAAAGTGTTGATGTTTTTGGACGTCCTAAAAGGATCTGTTTCTGTAATTGTGTTTGTCATTACCTAAACCCTGCTTCTCCTTTTGCTCCAGAACAAACAGGGTTATGGCTCTTTTTTCTTCTTCGTGTAATCAATAGTACAACCATGAAAAACAGAATCAAATCATAGCTAGTTGTGTGCTTGTACTTTGTCCTGCCCAGAGTTTCTTCAACTAGAAGCACACTATGAAGTAAAATGTCCAAAAGAGGATATGCATATCTGCAATTGATCTCTACCACTAGTCTAGCAACTACATGCAGTATTGTTCAATTGAATATGAGTAAAATTACATTGAGAAACCATAATCATCAAGCAAGATTGCGAACCGACTAGCAAAACATCATTCGGCTCAACACAAGAATACTAAGCTCTCTTAACCAAAACCCTTCTCTCTCTCTTTTTCCAAAATGAATTAATAAGAAACTGCTATGTTGGTAAGAAAACCCTCAAAGCGGACACCATGATGACATTTCCCATTCCGGAGTAGCATATGCGAGAACTAGATGAAGCATGAACCTCGGCAACAAGACTATACTCCTCCCAATTGTAAGTTTGTAACATCTCTTTCAAATCCAAAAGCCATGTCAACGATGCCATTGCAGTTCAGTGCACCACCTGTCACGGTGAAAGTGTACTCACTTACCGGAAGAACTCCTGATGCCTCCTAAGCCTACCATAGCAACCCACTTGTGCTTGTTTGTATATGTCCTTAGTTGGCCAAATGAGGTGTGAGGACAGCTCCGTTTGGTTGGCTAATCTTGGGGATATGTTCAGCAATTGCTGCCAAGTTTGATCTCTGGCTCTGATGGTACCCAAAGGCATGAACTGATGAACACCTAGTCCTACTTTCCCTGTCTCAACCATAAACTGAACTGAGCTCATCAACTGATTATTCAGTCATAGCTTTGACCGAATGGAGAATTACTTTCAACTCTATGCAGTGGCAATTCCTTAACTGCACATATAGCAGTCTGAACTCTGTTCCTGAAAGCCAGAGTTTATAAAGCCTTGTAATCAAAGATAACTGATTTTCTTCCACTTAAGTACACTTCATGAACAGAGAACAGACCAGTGAATTTTGCTTTATCATTCTAAGAAGAAACGACCTAATGTGTTTGATGACTCTGGTGCACATGTTGTGCATATTCAGTTTGTTAGGTCTAATTTCATTATTGTTTTTTTTGTGTTGTGCTTTGCACCGAACCCCTTACTTTTTAAAACACAATGATGAACAAGTCCAAAAAGATTTGTCACGCCTAAAACTATGGCTTTGAGCAAAACTAAAGTAGTGATATTCACCTTTTACACGGGAGTGGATTCTGATCCCTCGAGATGATGTCCTCTCGTGTACCTTTTTCTTTTAAATTCGATACAAATAGTTGTGAAAAATTTTGAAAAAAAATGGCAATGTAGACTATAGTAATATCTATCGGTCCACTAAAAATCAAGTTCAAATTTGACCTACACATCGAGAAAAAAAAAGATAAATTCAGATGTGAACTGTACGCTAACATTCATACGCTGAATTTGTTTTTTTTATATCTCGACATGTAAGTTAAGTTTGGACCTAAGATTCTGTGGAGTTGTATAAATATGTTGTATTTGTGTTGTCAAATTTTTCTAGAAATTTTCATAACCGTTTGGATAGTATTTAAGCAATCGAGAGGACATCCCCTAGAGGGATCAAAACAGTTTCCCCCTTTTAAACCGAACTGAGGTTCAGATGATTATCAAATCATTTATGACTTCGACTGAATGGAGATATATATACATTGCATGCATACACATCCATGGTAGTTTCACATGAATTACTTTCTACTGGATTATAGGCACTTGATATGTAAATACATGGAATCAAATACATAAATAGTACATCCTTTACTTTATAACTTTGTCTCTCTAACTCTCTTGGTCTATATATACGTGTTAGCTGATAGCTAGCAGCCCAGCATGCAGTAATAGACGAGCAGTTAGATCATGGAGACTGCTTCAGTGACACTGCTATGGTAGGCTTCGGAGGTATTGGGAGCTCTCGTAGGACTATAGTATCTCTTAGGAGATCGGAACTAGATGCCATCGTACGCAAGTCCCTACCTTTGTCTTTCTTTCTAGTTGTGTACTTCAGATTGACTTGGCCGGCATAAACTTCTGTACTATCTGAGAGTAAAATTGGAGAATGGCTACACAAATACGACACTTTCATCCAAGCAATCTTGGAATATACAACATTTTTTTCCACTAATCGTTGTAGCCGAGACTTCTTGAATGTATGATTTTTGGAACTTATGGTAAGCCTGCCATGTAATTATACTTGTGGAAATTAACTACTGGGACCTAGTGGCTAGCAAGTCAGTTGGTGAGCTAGTCACCCCACGTTTGATTCCTCCCTTGTACAAAATTTTTTTTTGGGGGGGCGGGGGGATGTCTCTCCTCCCAAATCTCGTTTTTGTGTGTGTGGATAAAATTTAGTTAAACTGCAATTGGCACAAATGAATGAAAATAAAAAATAAAAATAAGGTGTAACTTTAGTAATGTGTTTATTCATATCTTAGAGCCCTGAGATGAGTGAGTTATTGACCTGATACTTTTGTACACAAGTTGATGGCAATATTCCTTTTTTCCCCCACAAATAGAGGGTCCATGAAGTCATCAACACCATGAGTGCAAGCAAGGCACATACTAGTGTAGACATCAAAGAAGGGTTATTACCCAAAATTAATTACTTGCAGAGATGTGTACAACTACTTTAAGCAAGGGTGCAAGTAAAGTCAATCTATAACTACTAGAGAGGAGTACAGTATTATCACCAAATTGCCTAATGGATTCTTTACATATGGGGATATAGCTTGAGGTAAAAAAAAAAAGGCACTCACTCCACCTCCTTGTGTGAATAGGCTGTTCTATGCATCCTTGGTGCAGAGACTGAAGGTGTCTCGTGCTCTTGCATTATCTACAAGAAAATCACTAAACTAGTCCCCGAGAGCTTTGAGTTGGGAGTGCTGAGAAGAAAAAAGGACTCATTTTGAATGGTTGTTCGAATTGATGTGGATTTCATGAAACTAGAGTGACTTATTGGCCATGGCTATGATAGGCCTTGGAGGCGTCTGGAGTTGTTGGGTTACTGCAAACCTAGCATACACTGTGACAGATAGAAACATTGTGGTATTAACTAGCTAGTTGCAATTCGACATAGTTTTTCATCTGAAAAAATGATAATGCTTCTCCTGTAGTTGACAAAGCAGCGGCATCTTGTATACCTCCCGCTCCCGGTTTTCATCCCTCTATTAGAAAAACAATTGCATGCATATTACATTATATTGAGATAACATGTGTAGAATAATCAAGATTGGAAGTTATTATGAATCACATGCAGTCATGTTCAAAGTGGTATGATAAATTTGACTAGGGCTGTCTATTGAGCATGTAATTGTTTTGTTGAATTGAATTTTAAACTGTTGGATCACTATCCAATGATCCATACCCGTCTATTGTTTACTACTCCCTCTATTTTTATTAATAGATGGCACCATTAACTTTTAGTGCGATATTTGACCATTCGTCTTATTTAAAAATTTGATGTAAATATAAAAAGTATAGATCATCCTTAAAGCTTCGTTGTTGATAAAACAAGTTACAACAAAATAAATCACACTATTATAAATTTTTTTAACAAGAAGAATGGTCAAACATTATACCAAAAGTTAACATTGACATCTATTAAAAAAAGGGTGGTAATATAACTTTAAACTGTGTTATAAAACCGGTCCCGATAGCACATCGAAATCCAAATGTGAAAGAAACGCCATAGGAGATCCAAAATTGATGACGACACCGAGGCACGATATTTGATAACGGAGTTCAACCATAGCCTACATCTTCAGGGCACTGATTACGTGCGCTCCTTCCCGATTCAGCATATTAGAGCGTATCAAAGTTACGACGATCCTCGGCCGAACGCCACCGACAGCCGCTACCTCTCGTCTATACTAAGTTATCATACGGTTACAACTATTTAAGAGAGAACCTAGGATAAGGTTCGACTCTTACTCTATTTCTAACACCGAGTATAACTCCAAGCTTTAAACTATAACTGACTTTGTATACGTATTCGACACAAACTCTAATAAACTGAACTGAGCAGTTGGCTCAACATTTATGAGCTATGATTGAATCTAAATATATATACACATCCAAGTAATAGTAGTTTCACACAATGAACTGAGCTTCAAATATTAGTTGCTGAATAATTGCACGAAACCAAAGCAGTACATCTTACGCAATATCGTGATCCCTTATGGCAGTTAATTTGGCCCAAAAAAGAGCGAGTGAAGATTCAGAAATAGAGATGCATGCTGAGCTAGTGAGATGAACCGGCCATGGTGCCCGATCTAGCTAGTGTGTCTTTGCAATGGTAGGTTTGGGAAGCATCAGGAAAATGTCATGCTTAAACATGGGTAACGTAATTGCCCAAGGTTTTTGACTCTTATGTTGCTCAGTTACTGTCCCTCGGATGGTCAATCAGAACTCATTTCTGCTACAAGCAGGGAGAGTAGAGATAACTGAGCTTTCGTTTCATTACGCAGCAACTTACAGTTCAGAAAGAAATACAAATGTTTATCCTATAATCCTGAAAGAAGTATTTATGCAGTAAATTGGAAGGAAAAAACTTCCTAGTAAGTTCTGTACTTCCAACAGTTGATTTTATAGTTGGAACAAGACAAATAGGGTTAATTATCTTCATTCAGATAATATTGGAAGCTCACGTATTGATTTTGTCACCAATCATTCAGGGTTGTACATTGAATTTGTCTAATAAGTATGTCATGTTTACTCAATACTAATTTGTCCTAGTATTTTTAGAACCTTGTTTCCCTGATTTTCTAAAGCACCATAAGTTTTTCAACTGCTAACTTTAAAGTTTGGTGTACAAAAATTGACAAAAGGAAACGAGACACTGTGTATGCGGCTGTGTGCATGCACGGATGCACGCACAAAAATCACATGCACATCTCATGTACATGTGGTACAGCCTTGTTTCGACAGGTTTTGATCCAGAGATTTCTGCAATTTTCAGAGGTTCCGAGCCCCAAGTCCTTGACCTGATAAGGTGTCATTTGATCAAGAGATGATGACAATTCTGCTGCCTAATTTTGTATAATTAATTATCTGAACATCTGATCATGAAATGATCTATCGCATTTGAGACAAATAAAATATCATGCAAACGGCGACCTTTAATTTCTCACTTCTTCAACCATTAATTATTGGAGGTCAAGAGTACCATATGTGTATGGCCATCAGCATCGATCATGAGTGCAAGAAACAATTTACTGGTCTTCCTGATTCGCCCATTTCTGATTTGCCCAAATGGGCGTGACAGCAACAAAACCATTTCAAATCGCACACCAAGAACTTGTTCCTTTCGAAAAGTAGCATATTCTCTTCACAAAAAATTCCATGCACGCTCACCGACAAGTGGACCCGAGGAGCACAACGCTAACATTTATTTTTTCCAGACTCACTTCTTGAGATAAGTAACATAGCTGTGACCATCATGAAAATTCTCACTGCTCGTGATTATAGCATATTAGACCACCTGTCAAGAGATGTCTGAAAGGAAGGCCTCTCTTGCAAACTACTAGCTAGCTTGTGCACAAAACAGTGGTATGCTAGCAAGATAGCGCTGAATTAATTGCAACCGGATATTTTCGCTTGATGCCAAGCGCAATTGCTGACCTTTATTGTGGTCGATGTCGTTGCCAAGAATCAATTGGTTGCTAGTGGCCACTTTTGGTGAGCCTCCCCTCTTCTTTCATTCAAGAATAAATTCACCACGTGAGCTTCTAGACGTTGCTTCACAGATTAGGCCTCTCCTCAAGACCACATGATTGCAGGAGCTTGTTATCTGATTGGTTGCATGACATCCTCATCATTTTTTTTCATAATTGACATTCTCTACCATTCCATTCGGTTTTTTTAATATATGACGTATCGAGATATATATTTATTATAATATATATATATAGGCTATGTTTAAAGTAACTTTAATGATAAAAAAGTTACAACAAAATAAATAATAATTACGTAATGTTTTAATACGATAAATAGTTAAATTTATGTTAAAAAATAAATGACGTATATATTGAAAAAACAGAGTAATATATAGAGATATACGTGGGTGCCTTCAGCAGAAGTGAGATCAGAATCAGATACAATGAACCACATGCTTTTTTAGTATTATGGACAACACCTGTCAGAGAGATTGCTGGAGATGCATAATGCATGTGAGTAATGAGCCTGTGTACTGGTTCAACTGCTACTAGATCCAGCACGAGTTTTTTCTCTTTTTTTTTCAGGGGTCAAGGCTTACCATCTTTCAAGGTCCAGACTCTGAAGAACTCTTTAGGCTGGGTTCGGTTTGTTGGCTTGAGAACTAATACTCCATGCACATAAAATAGAATCACTCGTTAGGACATAATTAATTAAGTATTAACTAATTTTTTAAAAGAAATATATTAATATGATTTTTTAAAAATAATTTTTGTATAGAAAATTTTTGTAAAATACATACCGTTTAGCAGTTTGAGAAACGTGCGCGTAAAAAACGAAAGAGGTGAGTTGGAACCTCAAGTAAAAGAACTCAGCATAAGTGAAGGGCACATTTTCAGTTATCTTTGAAATTCTTGCTCATGGTAATGCAAAGCTTATGTGATCTCCACTAATCTCTAACCACTCATGTGCTTTTTACTGCATTTTCAACACAGTTCACTTGTGGTGTCAGAAAGACCATGCATGCTGGTCATAGCCTTGAGACTACTGCATCATCCCCCAACAATTAATAGTTGGCATACTGGCACAGAAAATTGTCCATTCACAAACTTGTTTGGACTTTGAAGAACATGTTTAGGTCATGTTAATGGTGAGAATCTGAAAAGGTTGGAAAACCCAGCTTCTAACTTCTAATTCGTTTTCTAGGTTTTACAAAAATCTGGATTAGAATCTAGACTATTTAGGAAGTTGAAGATTATGAAAGAAGCTGAGCTCTCTCGACTAAAAGTGGTAACATATAGGACATGCTAACTTTCTGCATTTTGAGCTAAAGAACACAAAGAAACACCACTTATGTTAATTTAATCAAAAAGTGCAAAAGGGATCCTTGATCTTCCAAAGTATGAAGACTGTTTCAGTACTAATTAAGTTCCTATAGTAACTGATTAGCTTGATTTAATCACCCTGAATTGGACATGAGGATAACATATATATGTCCTCTGAAATCAGTTGAATAGTGGAGAACGATGTCAGTGGTTAGTGGGAAGCATCAAGTGATTGACTTGAAAGACAAAATAACCTTCAAGTTAGGAGAAATTGACATGGAGCCTGAAGGTGACATCCTCTTGCTGAAACCACCACACAAAATTGCCCCTCACACTAAGCCATTCATCCTCCATTATCACTCACTATTCATCACTTCACCAATTACATTCAGGCCTGCAACATCCCCCATTATGCTCCACCTTACATAAGGCTGTAACTTTCAAGTAAGGTAATTTCTATCAATAAATTTATCGATAGTACAGTGATTTTGACATCGCTTGACAAACGGAGCCAACAATTGTGGCACACTCATCCTGCAATATTCGATCAGAAAACATTCCATTGTCCAGGGTTTGCAATTTCGTTTTACATATTTACGTGAAATTTCCAAGATCTCTGAAATTTCAGAAATTTCAAGCAATTCTTTTGTTAAATTTGAACAAATTCCGACTGAACTTGACCAAATTTTGACTAAATTTAAAAAAACAAAAAACTTATTTCCATCCTGGGTGGGTCCGAAATTTCGGAAATTTTGAACCAAAATTTGCAAACACTGCCACCGTCCTTAGTACGATCATGCAAGCAACCAAACATGCCCTGACCGACGATGACGACGATCGATACCATGAACATGACCTGAAGAGCTCTTTTTATCTCCTGTGTCACACAAGGCCTTATTAATTAAGAAGACAATCATTCCGCTAAGAAAAGCGATGGCTTCACTAAGAAAGAATCCCAATTGCAATTGCCATCTGCAGCTGCTGCGTCATATTCCCTGGTAAATGCAGCAGAAGGAATCGTTTTCTTGTTCACTGCCGTGTAGCCTCTGCTGCCTCGTGCTAGGACACAAACAAACACTTGGCACTGTAAAGACACATCTGCACACACACACAACAAAAGGCAACAAATTGATATCACATCCATCCATCTTGCAATGGGTTGATTGCTGCAAATAAAGCAACAATTCCTCCTTTTTACCTCCCCTCTTTTGAATTCGCTTTCCGTTTCGATTGCGATATTCGCCTTAATTCAGACTTCAGTCGAAAACATGCTACGATGTTGATGAAAACCAAAAATGATTTTATAAAATAACACTAGGTGAAAAGTTTGGTACTATACCACAAATTAAGTCTCGAAAGTATGGTGATACGCCTTGTGGCAAAACTTGATAAGCCGTAAAGATTACTTGTGATAAAAAATAATTTATGAACAAAACTTGATTATATATGTATTTTTAGCGACTAAAAAGTCAATGCTGAAAAATAAACTACGATAAAAACATAAAAATGTACTCTAAAATTTAGTTTTAAAATTTATTTTTTTGTTACGGTTAATAAGCTGAAGAGCAAATGATGGAAGATCTGAAATTATATTCATGTATTCATCTGTCACGCATATGGTTTCTCAAATAATTTCACATCTAGCTCGGATGTATGAAATGCCAGCAATTTTCAGCAATAAAAAAAATGTGACTTCTTCCATTTATTCTTGTGTGGTAGTAGATGGAGTTTATAGTCAAGGTCCATGGCCTGCTGGTCTATGGTCCAAAACTTTGACCAGGTTCATTGAAGGGAATCAAAAAATTAAGGAATTATAATTAAGCTGATAATTTTAATGAGGAAAAACAATTTGTGAAAGGGACGGTTGGATTGGATGTTGCATCTGGATAGCATATTCTAATTGCAAGGTGATAACAACACACATATTTAGCATGTGTCGTTAGCTTCTATCTGGCCAATAATTCTGCTGCTTTTCAGTGCTTTGGCACCTCCATGGCATTGGTCAGTTTTTTCGTAGTAAAAACTTCTGTGATCATCCTGAAGATACTAGATGGCTACATCTATTGCGATATGTTGGATGAATATTAATTTGTCCCATTTTCACACATGATGGTGATAGGAATGTAAAATTTTTAGTGTGTGCCACCATGAATAATCTAGCCAAGCGACACAAATATTATAATTTCAATACATGATGGTCGAAATTTTATGACCTGAATCAATTCAGAAAAGGTTTTCACTTGCTATTATATTATGTCACATCATATTATATAGCCACTTTGAGGAAAATTGTGGGTTTTCTGAATTAAAAAGTACTTCAGCAAAGTCCAAATTATTAGACACTCTTTCATCATATAAAATTAAAGCTTGTTCGATTCACACCTTGGAAGACAAAATATAAAACACTAGAATAATGTTCTCTTTTAATGTTATATTGGCCGGTGGAACATCACACGTGTCCTGTAAATGCATTGTAGGTTATGCTACAGTTATGGCCGGATATCAGGCCATTTAGCTGACTTCTTCTCAGTTTCGTTACCATCATCACTTGTCATGTTCGGCTTCATGTTGGCATATTCGGCTTCAGGCAGAGCAGCCATGCTGATGATCAAGGCTATCGTCATTTGGAATGGTATATGATGAATCCTGGAAGGTCCTTGATCATGTTCCTTTCTTTCGAGATCCACCCATATATAGAAGTGACAGTGCTTCACCTCATCAGTGCCGGTTCATAACGGCTATCAGGGCCGGTTTTGGAACCGGATGTTGTTGTTTGGAACGATGCATGATGAATCCAGGAAGGTCCTTGAGTTTCTCTCTTTCAAGATCCCTCCATACGTTAGAGTGTTAGCGTGCTACTATATAGTTGTCTCTTTTAATTTCAGTGGCTATTGTTCATCATAAATTGGTGTTACCAAAGGAGATGTTTAACCTCAAAAGTTTTAACAACAACTAACAAGGATAAGATTGTGTACATCCAATTGGATGTAGAGGCCGGATTTTTAATTCATTTTATTAAAAAAATAACTAACAAGGATTGGAAACCTCAAAAGCGTTGCAATAATCTCTCGCAAATTCAACAACCTTTTAATTTCTTTGTACCACCATTGATCTATAACAAGAACAGAGAAATTTTGATTGGATTGGGAAACAAAAGGACATGGACTCCTTTGGACATCTCACAAAACAATAATAGAAAAGGCAGTGTCCTTTGGTGGATTGGATTGCTTGGTCATAGCCCATAGAAAGTTTGTTGATGCTCATTTAATTGCTCAAGTACTGCACATGAAAGTCCCCATGCTGCTATGTATAGATCCCGATCTTCTTTTCTATCTAGCAGTAGCAAACAGAGTCAACAGAGGTGGACGCAGGGAAAAAGAAAATCAAATGCAAAGAGACGTAGACAATGACTTTCTTCAACAATATGGCTTAATGGATAGCCATACGGGCTAGGGATCATCTTGTTCTTCTTGTTTTAGGTAATGTATATTGCGTACTGTCACGCCCCAAACTGGCCCCGGGCGGAGACCAGGATAGAGCGGTCCAGATTGACCTGTATGCCTGTACCAGTCCCAGGAAATAGCGCTGGTACAACAGGAAGACTGAATATCACAACCACAGCGGTCTCTTTATTTAAGAGTAGAAGTACAACCAGGGTTGGAACTGCGGACAGAACCCGAGTTCACAACAGCATTACAAAAAGGCGGAAGCGGAAAGCGACGACTGGCCCTAAGCCACAAGCAAAGCCTTGGGGAAGGCCGAAACCCTACTACTGCTCGAAGTCTGCTTGCTCCTGGAAGAACTCTTCATCAGCAGGGTCCACCTCTTCGTCTTCGAGAACTGGGGGGGGTTTAATTATATAGAGCAAGGGTGAGTACGGGAGTACTCAGCAAGTCAGGGGAATTAAGTGTTTAATGCAAGCTTCAAGGGAAATCCAGTTATTTTTCACAATTGATTTTAGTTTAAGACTTTAGAAACATCTAAGTGAGTGCTTCTCAACGGCACGGATGAGAAAGTGCGTCTCATTCGGCCGGAGCAGTGAGATTGTATCGATTGATTCTTGTCGGCACGAGAGGCTCCCTGCCAATCGTTCACCGACCCGGCTGCACCAACAGCCACAAGCCAACACACCGGTACGAGAGGCTCCCTGCCAATCGTCACCAACTCCGGCTGCTTCAACGGCCACAAGTCAACACACCGGTACGAGAGGCTCCCTGCCAATCGTCACCAACTCCGGCTGCTTCAACAGCCACAAGTCAACACATCGGTACGAGAGGCTCCCTGCCAATCGTCACCGACTCCGGCTGCTTCAACAGCCTTAAACCAAGCACGGAACGGAAAACCTCACACCAACAGCAGTTCACAAGGTGTTCAAATAAAACTACGCTAAGGAATCACCTCACATCCGCCCATGACCGTGGGCACGGCTGTTCGAACAGTTGTTAACCTCTGCAGAGGGGGTACACTTTACCCACACGACGTTACTAACCCCGAATCACCCAGCCCGTGACCCTCGGTCACGTCTGGCGACCTTAAGGCTTTCACGACAAGGCATTTCGAAAGCCGACTCAGGGTCATCCTATGCTAACGGGAGGGGTCCCACGGACCAACACCAGGTTAGGTCCCAGACCATACTGTGCCAGGAAGCCCAGGGGTCCTCCCCGACACCACCCCGGCGAATCCACTTGTCCCTTGGCATCAAGATTTCCCTGGCCTAGCTAATTACTCAGCCAGGGGCGTCCCATATCACCCATGTGGTCGTACTTGACATATGCTTGGATGTAATTCCCAAGGAATCGGTCCTTAGAGCGAGAACGAGCAGACCGTACCTCCAGTACGTCTCCCGTACCGCGAGTTTTAGAAACTCACTTTAGTTTTCAAGACACCGACCCAAGTGTCGGGTTTTCCAAGCATTTTGTAAACTCAAGTTTTACCCAGGTGATCAATTTTAAAGTTTGAGGGGAGTCCCGGTATTCGTACACGGGGTACGGATACCGAGGCACCACCTGAGGGGTGACAAGGGTGTTAGGGTATTCAATAATCAAGGAAGGTGAATGCAGCAAATGGGTAGGGCCTGCCGGTTGTATTGCAAACCGAGGCCGAGTGCCAAGTGTAACCTAAGTCATGCATAGCTTGCGAAATTAAAATACTTAATTTAAATTATAGGTTCAATTGATCAAAGGTGACTTGCCTTGCTCGAGATCTTGAGCTTCTTCCTCGAAATCCGCGCACTGCGGGTCTTCGGGCTCCGAGACTACACGCGAAACGAGACGACTCAACAAAGCGATAAAAAGAAGCCCTATTAAAGACCACTAAGCGTGCCATTGGATAGATCTCGATTTTACGGATTTACAGGAGGTGGAACGGAGTCAAACGGACGAACGGTTGAAAAGATATGAATTTCCGAAGATTAAAGGATTTTCTGGATTAAAGAAAAGGAATTAATAATTACTTAATAATTCCCTGGAAAAGAAAACGAAGGAGGGATGAAAACTAGACTTTATTTTGGGCGGCTAAGGGCAGCCCAAATGATTTGAATGGGCGCGGCCTAAACAATTGGGCCGGCGGCCCGAAGGGATCGGCTCGTGGCCGATCGGCGCGCGGGGGGGTGGAATGGCCGATGGGCCGAAGGGAAAGGAGCGGCCGATGGCGGGAGGCCGATGGCCGAAAAGGGCCGATGGACCGGCCGATGGCCCAAAAGAGTTGGCCCACGGCCGATCGGTGCGCGGGGGTTGGCCGATGGGCCTAGCGGCCGATGTAGGCCTGGCGGCCGAAGCCGACGACGGGAGCCGACGGGAAGAAATGCGGCCGAGCCGACGGCGGGAGCCGACGGGAAGAAATGCGGCCGAGCCGACGGCGGGAGCCGACGGGTAGAAAATCGGTCGAACCGACGGCGGGAGCCGACGGAAAGGAGAAAATCGGCCGAAGTCGATGGACGGCGGATTAAGACGACGACGACGACGGGGGGCTCGGTCCGAGCGGCGGCGGCGGCGGCGTGCTCCGGCGAGGGCGGCGAGTCGGAGGGGGCGGACGGCGTCGGTAGGCGCCGGTGGAGAGAGATGAGAGAGAGAGGACGAGTCCACGGCTCGGATCGGAGCGGGATGCGACGGCGGCGGTTTGAGACGACAGCCGACGCCGATGGGGGAGAAACGAAAAAGGGTAACGGCGCCGGGGCGGGGAGAAGGCGAGCGACGGTGGCCACGGCGGTGGCCGGAGAGGGGTTCTACGGTTGGCTAGCGGCCTAAACCGACGAAGGGAAAAAGAGAGGGGGAGAGGAGAGGAGGTTTACCGCGGCGGGGCGGCAAGCCGGGAAGGAGGCCGACGGCGCGGGCGCGGCACGGCTCCGGGCCGGGGAAGGGGGCGGCGGAGATGGCGCCCGGAGCTCCTTCGGGCGCCCTCGGCTGCGGCGGCGGCGGACGGCAAGGACGGCGGCGGCAGCGAGGCAGAGTGGAGCGGGCTCGGGTGGAAACGGCAATGGCGGCCCGGCGGAGAGGGGATTTGTAGGGGGGGTTAGGTCGGTTTGGTCGGGGGGAAAGAGGCGGTTCGCGGAGGTCGGTTTGGGGCGCGGAGAGGGGACCGGCGCACTCCGGCGCTAGCGGCCAACGGCGGCAGTGGTGACGCCGGCCGGTCGGGAAAAAGGGGGAAAAGAGGAAGAGAAAGGAGGCTTGCCTCCTAGCCGATTTGGGTAAGGGCGCGCGCGCGGGGAGAGAGAGCGCGGACCGGCTCGGGCGCGGACCGGGCCGAGCGGCCTGGCGCGGCCCAGCGGGGGAGAAAGCGAGGCCGAAGGGGTTGGGCCGGCGGCGGCCCGAGAAGGAGAGGAGAAGGAGGGAGCAGGCCGAGAGGGGCTGGGGGCTGGGCCGGCAGCGGCCCGAGGGGAAGGAGAGGGAAGTAGGCCGGGAAAAAAGGGGGGGGACAGCCCGGGTCAAGGGAGGTGAACCAGACTTTTTCTGAGGGTTTGGTTTTGGAAGGATTAGGGCTCGGATTCGAAATCCGATTTCGCGGTTTTCTCCGGGATTGAACTGAGAGGGGAAACACGAGACCTTGGCACACAACAAGACTCAACCGAAGAGCAAATTTTCACAATTAGGGTTTTTAGCAGATTAGTTTTCCCGCTAACGCCGCGACGAAACGGGCGTTACACGTACATACAGACACATACACACGTATAGATACAATTTTTTGCATTCGGATCATACGGACGAGGATGCACATCAACTTCCAAGCTAGGTGCGTGACAAACTATCTTTCGTCACATGCATCTTAAGTATGTAGACTGTAGTGCCAATCAGGATCATCATCACCACCCACATAAAATATCACCGTAGCCAAAGTCACCGTAACCGCACCGCTAATTCAACACTTGTTATGTTAACATGCTCGTACACGAAATTCTGCAAGAGGTGTGGTGGAATGCCATTGAAGGCGACCTCTTCATTGCCTAGGTTCCTTGTATTGCTATTGAGAATCCATTTTTTTCCACTATTGTGGTGCCTTCAACGCATCTCCTCCTTCACCCTAAGCATATCTAGTACTCACGTACTACCTCCACCACTGCGCCCGTGCTAACCTATTAGTCTACCTTCGTCTGACCTACAACAAATTCTCTAGAAGGAATCCAACTCCAATCTAAAATCCACTGACACCATATTTGTCCACCTTTGGTTGTAGGGTGCAAGATACTCTGCCCGGTTATCCTCCTTGCGTCACCTTTACCAAAACCTCACGTGCCAATGGTGTGGAAATGATTTCACTTACTTAGTTGCATATGCCTATTTTCACGTTATAATAAATATATTTAAATCCAAAGGGTGTGTTCAATGGCTAGTGCGGAGGTATGGATAATTCGTTCCATGCTTGTAAAAGTACGCTTTTCTTTAAAAAAAATTACCTCAGTATTACTTAAATAAACATTTTTTATCTGTCCATAATCTATCCAAAATCATCTTCACCACACCATAATAAGTTACATGTTGAACCATTCTAATGCATAATACACCCTACACCTATTGCTCCTTGACTCAAAGACAGATCAAAGATGCTCTCAGATAGTCTTAGGTCAGCTCCTCTACTTTAAGTGATCATCTACCAGCCTAACTAAACCTTGAACAGTGCTGTACTAATACAGTGGTTCAATGTGCAGTGTATTACGTTTCAAAATAAGTTTATTTTTCACTCATCCTACACATACCAATAAAAAAAACTAGAATGCACTTACTTTATCAAATCCCAATGTAACTATTCCTCATTTTATCTACTCCCAATACGATTACTTTCTCTGTCCCAAAATATAGCAATCTAGAACGGGATTAGACCCATCCTACGACTACAAATCTGGACATACCTAGGATGGGTCTAATCCCGTACTAGGTTATTATATTTTGGGATCGAGGAAGTAATACATTCACAAACTCCGATGCAATGATTACTCTAAAAATGAACTTAGGGCATGCTCAATATATATGGACTACCTTAGTATTATGATGGGTTTCACTGAAATATATTATCATGTTCACAATGTATATGACAAGAGTGAATATTAAGGTGGACCCCATAAACCCAAAATTAACCATTAAGAGATGGAGAGAGAATAGCACTAGCATGAGAAAGGAAAGAGTGATATATTTTTTTATTTCTTGTGTGTGGTCTTTATGCATATGGTTAGCTCAAGCAAATGCCACATATAAAGACTACTCTTATAATGTATAAGGTTTCCTTTAAAAGCTTAACACCCACCTTTATATCTACATTGTGACTGTCCAGGATGGAGGGAGTAGTAGGTATGTAAGTAGGTTGACTGGTCAAATAAGTGGGTAATCCATGTGTTCCTGCGTCATAGCCTAACTTGCTGTATCTAAGAATGCAAGTGGGTCGACTCGTGAATCCACTTATAGACCAAATAGTAGGTAACCCGTAAGTCAATCCACGGGTTACCCACTAATTTTGTCCATAAGTGGGTTCGTGGGTCGGTCAATTTGCATTCATAGGTTGTGTTCTTTTGATTGAGTTCTTAACTCATCTTCTTCGTTTTCCACGCGTACGTTTTTCAAATCGTTAAATGGTGTGTTTTTTTTAAAAAAATTTCTATACAAAAATTGCTTTAAAAAACATATTAATTCATTTTTCAAGAAAAAATTAGCAAATATTTAATTAATCATACGCTAACGAGTCGCTCCGTTTTACGTGCACCGGAGGTGAGTTTTGCCTCCGAACCCAGCTTAGAGTGTAGTAGACTTAGCAGTGGGCCCCACACGGTGACTGACAGTGTCAGTGACCCGTAGCCGCGGCGGTTGACCCCCCAAACCCGCCGTCTCCCACCCTCTCCCCTCCTTATATTTATTCTTCTTTCCACTCTTCTCCTTCTTCCTCCTCCTCTTCCATGGCGATGGCGACCACCCACTTACCCGGCTGAGCCAGCCCAAGAAGACGAGGCGAGGGAGAGAAACAAGTTCAATTTGATTTCACCATCCAAGATTCAAGAAGCGGTGTGGTGTGTGGCCATGGAGAGGCTGTTCGAGGAGCTCGCCGGGGAGGCGGTGAAGGAGCTGCTGCGCGCGGTGCGCGGCACGTTCTTCTGCAGGTCGACGGCGGAGCGGCTGCGCCGGAACGTGGAGCCGCTGCTGCCGCTGGTGCAGCAGCAGCCGCAGGGGGGAGGAGGAGGGTGGGGCCACGGCAGGAGCGCCGGCGAGCTGGCGGAGCTTGCGGCGCAGCTGAGGGAGGCGCTGGAGCTCGCGCGGCGCGCCGCGTCCGCGCCGCGGTGGAACGTGTACCGCACCGCGCAGCTGGCGCGGCGGATGGAGGCCGCCGACACCGCCATCGCGCGGTGGCTGTCCCGCCACGCCCCCGCGCATGTGCTCGACGGTGTGCGCCGCCTCCGCGACGAGGCCGACGCACGCATCGGCCGCCTCGAGCGCCGCGTCGAGGAGGTCGCCGCGGCTCAGGCGGCCCTTCCGCCCCCCGCCATGTCCGTCCCCTTCGCGCTCCCGCCGCCGCCGCCGCACAAGGCCATGGCGATGATGGGCGTGGACACGCCGCACAAGGCCATGTCGATGGGGATTGAAGCGCCACCATCCAAGGGCATGGCGATGGGGATGGAGGTGGAGTTCGCGGAGGAGGAGGAGGAGGACGGCGTGGTGGGCGGCGGCGTCAGGGTGGGGAAAGAGAAGGTGAAGGAGATGGTGATGAGCGGCGGCGGCGGCGGCGGGTGGGAGGTCGTCGGAATCTGCGGCATGGGCGGCAGCGGCAAGACGACGCTCGCCATGGAGATCTTCAAGGATCACAAAGTCCGAGGTAACCAACAAATCATCAAATCTAACCATCTTTTGGGGATCTTTTCCCCCAAATTTTGCGTCTTCTGCAAAAATTATTCGATTCCTCGTGTGAAAAAAAAAGGGTTTCACATCTTTGTCTTCAATTATTGTGGCGGCTAGGGTGTAAAACCTGCAAAATTATTGTGTGCTTTTTGTGCGAAATTAGGTAAAGTTGAGGTTGATACTTCCGTCTTGTTCTTCACTACTGCTTTGCTTGGTCAAAATTGGCGCTTTGACCAGCTTTGTGTGATTTGTACGATCCTATTGGGATTAGATTGCTGATGGAGCACATAATTACGCCACACGGCCTAACTTTGGGAGATGCTGTGAAAAAAAATTGGTCCAAATTGAGCAACTTGTTTTCTATTCATGGCCATGGCGCTTTTGCCTTGAAATCTTGACATGATATGTTCTTGCTTAGATTCAGATCAAAATTATATACTTAGTGTTCATTGGCATGGTTATGATCAGCTGTAAGTGAAAAGGGAATTAGAATTAGTATGGTGGTGAAGCACTCATACAGCTCAGGGTAGCAACTTGTGTTCATAGTGCCACTTTTAATCAATACAACATTAGAACTTCTCTGAATTTCATTCATTTCTTTCCTAATTGATCTGAGCAACCCTTTGGTGGATTTTGTGTCAATATCTGTGTCGTCAAGATCTGTTCATGAGACAGTTGTATTTGATTCTTTGCTAGTTTCTTTGAAAATTTTGTGCACGCTTTCTTGTTTCTCATGGTGCTGACAAATTTTGTTTTGTTTCTTCAGGCTACTTCAGCGATAGGGTCTTCTTTGAGACGGTCTCGCAGTCCGCAAATTTGGACACTATCAAGATGAAGCTGTGGGAGCAGATCAGTGGAAACCTTGTGCTTGGCGCATACAACCAGATCCCGGAATGGCAACTCAAGTTAGGGCCAAGGGACAGAGGACCTGTCCTTGTTATCCTTGATGATGTCTGGTCTCTCTCAGAGCTGGAGGAGCTCATCTTCAAGTTCCCTGGGTGCAAGACTCTTGTTATATCAAGGTTCAAGTTCCCCTCGTTGGTCACCCGGACTTACGAAATGGAGTTGCTCGATGAGGAGGCGGCTTTGTCTGTCTTCTGCCGTGCTGCCTTTGATCAGGAGTCTGTTCCTCGGACTGCTGACAAGAAACTGGTTCGGCAGGTTGCTGCAGAGTGCAGAGGACTTCCTCTAGCACTGAAGGTTATCGGTGCGTCATTGCGGGATCAGCCTCCTAAGATATGGTTGAGTGCGAAGAACCGGTTGTCGCGAGGAGAGGCTATATCTGACTCTCATGAGACCAAACTCCTGGAGAGGATGGCCACAAGCATCGAGTGCTTGTCAGGGAAAGTTAGAGAATGTTTCCTTGATCTGGGTTGCTTTCCGGAGGATAAGAAGATCCCACTAGATGTGTTGATCAATATATGGATGGAGATTCATGATCTTGATGAACCGGACGCCTTTGCCATCTTAGTTGAGCTATCAAACAAGAATCTTCTAACCCTAGTTAATGACGCACAGTATGTATCAGCTGCCCTATATTTCCTTTCAAAGCATTTAATTATTGGGATGCGACAAAAGGACAGATTTGACATTTGGTTACTCTATGCAGGAACAAAGCCGGCGATTTGTACAGCAGCTACCATGACTTCTCGATTACACAACATGATGTCCTGAGGGATCTAGCGCTTCACATGAGTGGCTGTGACGCTCTGAACAACCGGAGACGACTGGTGATGCCAAGAAGAGAAGAATCGCTACCGAAGGATTGGCAGAGGAATAAGGACACTCCGTTCGAAGCTCAGATAGTTTCCATTCATACAGGTGATTTACTGGCCATTAACCATACTTCTCATCTTTTGTTATTTCTTGCTATGAGAAAAAAACACACCATCTAATGTGTTTAACTGATGCTTAATACTTCAACATTCCATTTTAAATCAGTATTACCTGATCTTGTGAAATATTTCCCTTATTTAAAGTTCTATGGTATTGTTACTTGCAATTATTTGTTTTTCCCCTTTGGACAAAATGATCTGACCAACCGGTTTCAATCTTCAGGTGAGATGAAAGAATCTGACTGGTTCCAGATGAGCTTCCCCAAGGCCGAAGTGCTTATTCTCAACTTCGCGTCAAGTGTATACTACCTCCCACCATTCATCGCAACCATGCAGAACTTGAAAGCCCTGGTGCTGATCAACTATGGCACTGTGAGCGCAACCCTTGATAACCTATCCGCCTTCACCACACTCAATGATCTGAGGAGCCTCTGGCTTGAGAAGATCACGCTTCCACCACTACCAAAAACCACAATCCCACTGAAGAACTTGCGCAAGATCTCCCTTGTCCTCTGTGAGCTGACCAACAGTCTAAGGGGATCGAAGGTGGATCTCTCAATGACATTCCCGCGCCTATCCAACCTCACCATTGATCACTGCATAGATCTGAAGGAGTTACCATCTAGCATATGTGAAATCAGCTCCCTGGAGAGCGTCTCCATCTCAAACTGCCATGACCTGACAGAGCTTCCATATGAGCTGGGCAAGCTGCATTGCCTGAGCATCCTAAGGGTGTACGCCTGCCCAGCTTTGTGGCGGCTCCCGCCTTCGGTATGCAGCCTGAAGAGGCTGAAATACCTCGACATTTCGCAGTGCATCAACCTGACGGACCTCCCGGAGGAGCTCGGTCACCTGACAAGCCTGGAGAAGATCGACATGCGAGAATGCTCGCGGCTGAGGAGCCTCCCGAGGTCGTCCTCGTCGCTCAAGTCCCTCGGGCACGTCGTGTGTGATGAGGAGACAGCGTTGCTGTGGAGGGAAGCTGAGCAGGTCATCCCAGACCTCCGGGTTCAGGTAGCAGAAGAGTGTTACAACCTGGACTGGCTTGTAGACTGATGTTCCTGGATGCTTTTGGCTCCAAACTCACCTTTTGTACAGATGATGTGTATATTTTTCCCTGTCTAATACGGGATGGAGGAACAATCCACTGTGCAATTTTGACATGTTCAGTGTTCATGCAACTGACTCTCCAGCAACAGCCAAAGCTTGCTGAGAAAATAGAACCATAGAATTAATAGAGATTTTTTTCTTCTTGGAACAAAGCATATTTACATACACATAACAATACATTAACCAATACATTTATACATCTCTTCTGTCTCTCTGTTTAATACAATACAGAACTAGGTTCCATACAATGCTTCTCATTTCTCAGTGTTGCCAAGAAACAGTCTTGCATGATATCATCCGGTGCTAAATTGTTGGCACAACATACATAATTACATACTACACAGTCTGCAGCAACAACAGCAACTCAGCTGCAATATGGCTCATCAGAAATTCAGACTCAAGAACTAATGGTAGCAGACCCTGCTTCCTAGTAGCCTGAAGCCCTGAACACAGATCTCTTCTGGAGCTCTACCTGCTCTGAAACAAGCTGATTCACAGTGCAGTTTCATTGCAAATGTTCAGATGATTACATGGCATATACGATCTCTCCGCTGCTCTCGATGTCAAGGTCAAGGTCCGAGTCCATATCCTCCATGTCATCGTCGAGGTCAAGGCTATCAGTCAAGAACTGGTTGATTCCACGGGTACCGGCCGCTGGAATTGTTGCTTCTGCCAGTATCTGCATGATCTCGTTCATATTCTGCATCGGCTGGTCAGGCTCTTCATACTGATTGCTCACCATGCCATCATCCATGAGGTCAGCCGGGATGTTCTTCATGAACCATGGGTGGTTCTTTATCTCGGGCATGGTGATCCTCTGCAAGAGCAAATATTAGCATATGTTATCTCACATCACAGCTGAATAATTGACGCTGCGTAACAGGAATAAAATTGGTACTCACACTAGCTGGGTTGCCAACAAAAATCCTTGTAATGAGATCGCGACACTCCGGAGATATGTGGACATAGTCCGGAATTGAGTACTGAACACCCAATATTTTCTGCAAATTGATATCAGTATTTAGCTGGCTGATTTTGACTCTATCTTTTGGTGCCGCAAAGCTGAATGGTTGGCAAGCATACCTGAATTGTCTTTCTGAAGTTCTTCGGATCTTCAGGATCCTCGAAAGGGTATGCGCCAACCAACATCACGTAGAGCGTCACACCGCATGACCAAACATCAGCAATCTCCATCCAAGGACAAAGTATTAGGGATTCAGCCAATTAACGCATTATATAAAAGGGTTACTTCACAAGACCATACACTACCCATGCCATTGAAACATGGATTAACACCTTTACAACACAATGGCAGCTTCTATTGTCGAGCAAAAGGCATATAAGTTGGGCAGCTGCTGGTATTATTGTATCTTTGCATGCAGGAGGGCAACTTTTAAAGCACAAAGGGGATAGATAATACCTTTCCATCATATTCTTTCTTGAGCAAAACTTCTGGAGCAATATAAGCCGGAGTTCCAACTGTTGATTTTGGTTGTGAATGAAGAACCGATGACTGCAAAATCAGAAAGCAACAGTACAATATTATCCAGGCAGCAATCACGTCGAGAAAAATATAGCAAGTCTCTTCTTTTCGCTACTGAACAAAGTAGTTTAAGCCACATTGTACCACATAGTATTCTCAAATGATCATAGGAATCCAGACTGAAAGGATAGCAAAATAAAATATAAAACATTAGTACCTTTGAGTAACCAAAGTCGCATATCTTCAGGCGAGGAGCAGTACTTCCATCCAGCAGAGTATTCTCCAGCTTTAAGTCACGGTGGCACACTTGCTTAACAATGCAAAATCACATAAAAAGAATTACTTTAGCTCTATACATTCAACTAAATAAACAGGAGAAAATCACACGGTAACTTGGGAACGAAAATGACACAATACCACCCTGTTCTTAATACAAAAGATACGCAAGACTTATGCGTATTCTAAAGAAAAATGGTAATACCATGGAATGGCAGTAGCTAACTCCAGATATCAGCTGCTGGAAGAAGAAACGAGCCTGAACATAAACAAAAAAACAATTCAGAGTTAGCCAATCCAACAGTAGAGTACAGTAATTATTGATGAGAAAAGAAAGAGAAATGGGTGTGATCAGTGTCAATCAAAGAGACCTCGTCCTCGCTGAAGCGGCCGGCGCTGCAGATGCGCTCGAAGAGCTCGCCGCCGGACGCGTACTCCATCACGATAGCGAGATGCGTCGGCGTCAGAATAACCTGAAAAGATTCGTCAGAATCGGAATTGCAAGGAAACAAAGGAACAAAGGTGTCCTTTCACATCATTGAGCAGTCAGCAATGATCTCCAAAGAAGAGAAGAGAGGAGAGAGAGAATCGTGTCGTGGTCAGGTCGATCACCTCCTTGAATCGGATGATGTTGGGGTGGCGCAGCGACCTGTGGTTGATGATCTCCCTCTGCACGTTCTCGTCAATCTGCAATTGAATTTGACGATCGATCGAACCAGCTTGATTTTTTTTTAATTTCGCTAAGCTAAGCTCGCAGCAAGAAAAGAGAGGAGAGAAATTAACCTTCTCGCCGCGGTCGATGTACTTGACGGCGACGAGCTCGCCGGAGGCGCGGTTGCGCATGAGGCGGGCGACGCCGAAGTTCCCCGACCCGATCTCCTTCACCAGCTCGTACCGGTCGCCGTCGTGCATTATCGGCATCTCCATCCCCAGCGGCCCCGCCGCCGCCGCCGCCCTCTCCATCGCCGCCCGCCGCCGCCGCCGGCGACCAACCAACACAAACACAAACCCTCTCCCTCCCCTCGATCCAACTCAACGCTCCTCCTTCCTCCTCCTCACCGAGCTCGTGATCTCCCTCTCCCTCTCTCGCTTGCTCTTGTTCTTGATTTTTTTTTCTTCTTCTTTTTTTTTTTTGCTCCCGCGCTTTTCTTATTGCCGCGAGACAGTGGGGGAAGACGAAGCAAAGGACGTTATCCACATACGTATCCTAAACCCACCCAACTCCCTACCCACCGAACCGCTGACAGGTGGGTCCCATGTGACATTGGGCCCGCATGTCATCGCCATCACCCGTCGACGATACGGTGAGAGATAACATCTCAGATGCTTATTCTACCCGCATTCTCGGGGGCTGAAGCGTGTTACTGACAGGTGGGCCCGCGTGAGGGTGGGAGCCACAGGTCGGTGGCGGGTGGGGACAAATGGAGGTGGGAAAAGCGGGCGGAAATATCTCGCGGTGGGGCCAAAAAGCGGCGGGAATGGGTAATTACCATCGTGCCCTCACGTCTGGAGCGGTCGGATGGGGATCGGACGGTGGAGAAGGGTTGACTTTTAGTTAACGGGGTGTTGATATTTCCTTGGACGGCTGCGATCGGATTGGCGGCTACGCGGCCACAAGGACGGTGAGGGCATTTTGGTCATATCATCTTCTGCCACTGCTCTTTAATTGGGCCGGTGCCTGTAGGTTTTAAGCCCAGTTGGTCGACATTAGCATATTATAGGCCTATGAGAAGCCCAGATGTTTTACCAGGTTTTCTACTATGGGCCAAAAGCCCAAAATCAAGTGTACTGGATCAGAGTGCTTTCCTCTTCTTTTCTTAACTGGCTGGCCCATATAGTTGAACAGTTGAACAATCTGAGAGACTCAGACCAGTGCTGGCCTGTACCATTTGGGATTTTGCTCTCACCCGCGTTTGATTATTTGCTTATGAGCCGTAGCTAAATTTTAAATTTTGAAACTTAATTTAAAATTATTTAAGGTATTTTTTTTCTTTTTCAGCATTAGCTTTTAAATTACTAAAGCCTGCATTCGACAAAGGCACAAATAATTAAACGATTCTCATTTTCCACACATGCATTTACCGAACTGCTAAACAATTTTTTTTCAAAAAAAAATCTATAAAAAAATTGCTTTAAAAATCATATTAATCTATTTTTCAAGATTAAAATAATTAATACATAATTATTTGTGTGCTAATGACTCATTTTATATATCTTCTTAATTTTTTTTTATTTCTCCTCACCCCAAACATAGCTTTACAAATATAGAGGTTGTACTCTAAAATTATTTTTCCGTCACCTTAAACCGACCGATGAGAACTTCTCTATTTCATGCTACTATAGTACATAGCTATAGGTTATAGAAAATTCATAGATTATAAAGTTGAGTGGTGATTACCTTGATTTTGAGTGGTAATCATCGAGCTAATCACCACTCAAAAGTCGACTATGCTTCTAAATTGAAAGATTATAAATTTGAGTGATCTGTTAGACTCTATTGCGGATCACCTAGGCTTTAGATCGATCGAGGTTTACTCTATTTGTGTTAGAGAACAATGTACGAGGGGATAGGGTTTTAGAGGTACCGACCGGTGTTTGATGATGAAGATGTGCCGGCCATCGTCGTTGCACGGCGGTGGCGAATTCCCGTCACTGGCTGCGCCCCCTCGATCGGTTAGGGTTAGGATTTTGTGGGTGGAGCTGGTGGCGGCAGCGAACCTCGTGTCATGTGCCGCCCCGGCCTCCACCCCTATTAATATGGCGCAGGGTGACGGGGGCCCACCAGCCAATGGGCTGGGCGCCCCCGATCAAGGCGCGGTCAAGGTCCGTTTGGCCGTTGGGTCCGACGGTGGGAGATCTATCTAACATGATCTTCTTTCCAGCGAACAAAATAAGGGGGATTTTATATCATGAATATTGGCAAACCGAATTCGGGTAAGGATGGGTGGTGCAGCACTTGAGTGCTGTCCAATGGAGATCTCAGTATCTCATTCTCACCAGATCGGATCATCCCCATCCATCTTTTTGCTGATCAATGCTATCCTCCTCCTGTCATTTTCCTCTGAAAGCAGAGCAGAACGAGAAATTTGCAGAGATTCTTCCTTCCACGAGAGACAATTTGCAGTTCGCAACAAACAGCTACTCCTTAATCTGTTGCTCCAGAGAGAGAGAGAGAGAGAATCGATAGGTCGTTTCATTTGTGTGCAGAGTTTTTCAGCGAGCTAAGCGTATCATATTCTTCAGAAAAGGGCTTCTGTATTTGTACTCCTCTTGCGTTCATTTCGGCAGAACAGCCGGGCTTTTCCACGGCATGAAAAACCTTTTTTTCTTACTTGAATCTTTTTGTTTTAGTCGGTTCATGGAAATAAATTATAATATTAATTTCTTTTTATTCATAATGGGTTTACCTAGTTCAATACATGAAATTCTTGTTCTATTTAGGTGATTTGTTCTTCTACTAGGGGTCTAGGGGTGGTATTGTTTATCAACCTAATTTTTTTTACTTTTTCTCTAAAATTAGTTATTGTTTGTATATCCTCGTTTCATATTTCATTGAATTCTTACTTTGGAGCCTCATTCCGGTGCTCTTTACTGATAGTAGAAAATAATATGAACCGTTGATCTTATTTGATCAAATAGTTTGAATCTATTTGTACTACCACCTCAGTTAGCGATAGTAAAAACGTAGAGGGATATTATTGTCCAAAAATTAGATATGAAGAGGTGTAATCATCGTTTGGCAGTGACTAAACTTTTTTTCTTCTTTTTTTTTCTTTTTTGATGGAATATAAGCGATGCCAGCGGAATGGATAACCACAAATTGGATCTCGATGGGAAAAAACATAAATAACAAAGTTACCCATAATCATTGTATTAGTAAATTACTAATTTACCCTTAACAGCGAATGGTTCAGATCATTTCTACTAGTAGCTTAATACTATCAATAGAAAACACCAATGCATCGCTTCTTACTTTGTAGTTGTGGTACAACTTCTTATTTACTCCTGGGCAGAACGATTATGTGAGAGCTATAAAATGTCTTGAGCAAAACGAGAAGAGCCATTAGCTCATGATTAATTGAGTAAGACTATTAATTATTATATCAACTTAAAATATGGATTTATTTTATTTTTAAAAAAATTCTATATAAATTTTTTTTAAAAAAAACAACATGTTGTTTAGTAATTTGAAAAGTTGCTTACAGAAAACGAGATAATAGCGCGATCAAGAAGATGATTCGAACGCAATCCTGAATGTGTTCTGTTGTTAGGTAAGGCAAGAGATTCTTCTCCATAATTCAGATACAACAACTGCAAGAACCAACTATCTGGTCCATGCATAAAAAAAGTCAGTCTGTCCACGAGGAGAGAACTTGGGGAGAGGGGCATTCTGAATTCTCTGATTCTGAAAAAGCCAGCAGATAGCATACAAGAGAACAGTGCACATAAAGTCGATATCCATGGAAAGGAGAAAAGAAATATACTCATACTATGAACGATGATAAAAAGAAGACGAATAAAGTCATGTGTGTACATATAAATGGTCCATTTCCATTGCTGAACTGTGTGCGCCACCATCAGCGCAGAATATTCTCTGCAACCACACGAACAAGATTGCAAATAAAGTCACCATATCGGAAAAGGAAAAAAAAATTTATCTTTTTTTCTCTTTTGTCATCGTCGCCTCGGTTGATTTTATGTGATAATATTTTTTTTACGTTAGTCTAGAAGGTTGGATGGAAATTTTCAGTTTATGTTAGTGGCAGAAACACAGGGAGGAGTTCGTAGCTAATGCTAGGATATTTCAGTCATGTTTCTGTTAAAATTTCAGTTTCTTGGCCTCAGATAGCACCAAAATTGAATAAACTTTTTCTGTCCACAGAATTGAATAAACTTTCAAACAAAGCACTGGCTAGGAATCAAACATGGAGGAATCCACTCGAGTTTCAGTTAAAAATTCATTCAGTTTGTAAAGGTCACTGCAGACAGCGCATCAGAGAACCAGACAACCTTCAGCATTCACCTTTCAGGAAATTTCAGTGCAATTTTCCCAGATGCTGACGTGTACACATTCCACCCTCTCTCTCTCTCTCTCTGTGTGCCAGAGTGGTGGGTCCCACTACGCGGCGATTCGATGCCAACCTGTGCCACTGACAGCCTGCCACGTCAGCACGCGCTGCCAGGGAGAGACCGACAAACGCAGCGTGCGGTGCGATATTCCCTTCCCTCGTCGTCTCTTTCTTTCCCACACAAACATAGTACAAGAGGAATCTCTTCTCTTCCTCTAATTTTTTTCAGGGGGGAAAATACAAAATTGCACATTGCATTATTAATTGCTTAATCAATTTTAGCCCTAGAGAATCTTCTTAGCTACTGTATCAATATGCTGCTGCTACTGCTGTTTGCTATACTTTGCTTTATGTACAATTTTGGTTAGTGCAGTCTCACCTGCATCTTGATTTTTTTTCTCTTTTTAGAACAGCATTGCTACATGCATGAGCAGTGAGTTTCACCAAATTCGTGCAAAAAATTGTGTGAAAACAGTGGGTTTGCTCGGTGCGACTCGGGAGAGTTGGTCATCGGTGTGTATTGAACTTTTTTTTTGAAGATATGTGTGAGTTTTATGTACCTGTGTATATATATATGGCGTGTAGAAATTGTAATTGGAAGTCTCGGCTTAAAATTTTGAGATGAGAGAAAATTCGGTCGGGGGACAAATGCAACTGCTACAACTTTGCGGTTAGTTTGGCGTTTGTTTGGTACTGTTTCTTTAAGACTCTTCATGCCAATTAAGAAAAAGGAGATGAGATATGGACTTAAGCATAACCCCTCCCACACTTGATTAGTAATGACTGATGAGTCAGCTGGTGCCCTGTCACAATCTTGTGAGAATCTTGAGAAGAAGGTGCCTTGCCTGCATGCCCATGGCAACACCTTCACACAAAAAGGAGAATATCTGGTGAATATGGTTGGCATCTCCAAGCTCTTATAGCCCAACCAAAAGGAAGGGATTAGGATTTGATCTCACATCACCCTTAATTAACAATTCATCAAGGGTTAAGACATGATAACATAAGATACTAATATGTTGCATAATGCAATGTAGACAGAGAGAGAGAGCGCGCGCGCCCTAGAGGAGAAAGAAGACAAGTGGTGCAAGTCTTTGGAGTAATCTCTGGGGGATCTCACAGAGATTCTTCTGCCCTTCAAATTATATTGGTCTTCAATGGTTATTTTTCTACTACTCTTATCTCTTTCTGTTGATGTTTTTCATGTGAAGGTTTGCAGCCAGGTCAAAGTATGGCTCTTGGAACCCTGGCAGGGGCAACTGGCCAACCAATCCCTGGTCCACATTTTTCATACCAGCTTACTTACAGATGTGCTACTTGGACTTTGAATGCTTCACTTTGGACCCTAGTCATTGTCATTAATTGAATAGTGCTTGTACTCCTACTTAATTAGATCTAATAAAGCTGTCAATTTTATAGAAGTTTGTTGATGCTGTAAGTTTATATTTCAGAGCTACCATTGTACTAACATTGCTAATACTGCAAGTGCAGGCAGAAGCATTTTTATGGCCCACAAAATGGTAGCAAGAGTTAAGGTGTTGGTGTTAATTTATGGAGTATCTCTACGGTGATCTCTACCAGTACTATTCTACTACTACTATTATCATCAGTAAAAGTGATCTCCACAGTTGATTTATAAGTTCTAATACCAATAGAAAAAATATTCTACTACCGGTATATGATCCATTAACTTAGAAAACATGAAAGGTGTATATTAATTCTACTACGGTAAAAATCATTGTAAAACACATCTAACTTATAATAACGGTCTTATCATCAAGGGCTGTAAAAAGTCACTAGTACAAGGAAAATTCTCTTTACAAATGCAAGTGCACAAGAGCTTTTTTGATGTTTTATTTTACCTACTCAATCTTATGACTACCAGTAAGATGGGCAGGCTTTAGGGGGACAGCCAAAGTCATCACATCCGGTTTGAGGCGCACTTGGAACTTACCAGATCAGCACACCCAAAAACAGCAGCACAAACTAAAAGTTGAAGCCATCTAGATTGGCAGTGGCATGTGCATGAAACCCACAATTGACCCGGAGATACGATAAGGATCTCGATAGGCGCAGGGCATCGTCCTGCGGTGATAACCTAGTACAATTGATCATGCATTCTCCCTTTCCTCTAGTATATATATATTTCGCACTACAAAGTCGAGAATATGTAATTAACTTCATTCGTTCTGAAGGAGCCCTAAGATTCTAGAGGATTTTAAGTAGTGGCCATCATTGTTGTTATCGTAATCGTTGTCTATCTCTCCACGATATATACGACATCCTTAGATTGGATGCTTTGGTCCCCAAGTGAATGGAGGAATCTCTCTCTCATGCAATTTTATCTCCTTATCACCAGTACTAGCTACACCATCACCAACAAACAGCATCTATTCAGGCAGGATGAGGAGGAGGAGGCAGCAAGTGATGTTTTCACTGTGCAAGTGCGCAATCCACGCTATCTATCTACTAGAGCTAGCTCCCTTTCTATGTGAAGGCATGGTTCATGTAAAGGGTGGCAGCGTGCAGTGTTGGTGATGGCCCATGCATCAACAATGGCCTCCACCACCACCATTACCACTTATCCACTCAATTCATCAAGAGGGACCATGTCACCAGATATGGAGATGGAATGAGAAGGGGATGAGGAGACTCGTAACGTCTGCCACTCGATATTGATCATATGTGGTTGGAAATCAAGTAAAATTACGGCGTGGATGACAAAAATTCTTGGGGGCCTTCTCTTCTTTGTCAAACTAGGGTATCAACGTAATTTTCGACGGTGTAACACGATAGGGTGAAAAATCTATATTTTGTTTATGTTCATATATGCACGGATTGGCTGCTCTGTTTTAATTTAAACCTCTCTATCGCCTTATACATTTGAAATTTCACATAAAATAGTTCTAAGTCCAGTAAGTATATACTAGAAATTTTAATTTCCTTCATTCAAAATAGGCTTAAATTACAGGTATACAAAACGAAAGCAGAAATATGCATACAAGACATTTAGACCCCCAAGACTTTAGTCTTGTTACGTCAGTGGTTATTTCTCACGGCTTTTAAACCACATAAAAGTTGTGTTGTAACCCATGAATTTCGAAGTGGAAGAATTCATGGTCCAAACCATCCACCCTTGCCAAACCAAATGTATAGCACCTAACCTTTGAAGGTGAACAGCAAATTTCAATTTCCACCTTTTCATGCTTCATTTAGATGCATGTAGCAATTTTGTTAAGATTGAGGTAAAATTACCCTGATATATGCTCGTATAAGGTTTTTACTAGTTCGAAAAAGATCACACCCAAAGATGCAAAAATATAACATAAATGTAGGGAATCATGAGTAGTGGTTCGATTGGAAAAGTACTACTCCAGAAATGCTTGTATTTATGAAAAAATTTTAAATGCTAAAAATGTTTATATTTGTGGATGGAGAAGTATATGACTTCCAAAATTATTATTTGCGGATCAATATTTCATTATAAATTATCTACAGGTTCCATAGGAATAAATTAAATTCCATACCAAGTTCAAAATGTATATAAGTATATAATTACATTAATTAATTAGGATGGATTCTCTACAGTGGTTTCATTCATGCCATGGGGGGATGCATATATGCTTGGATCAAAGCTGGATGCATGCTTTCCTCCAGATGCATGCGGTGGTACGAAAAAGAGAGATCAAGTTTAGTACAGGGGCAGCAAAGAATCCAATGGAGAAGAGAGAGGAGAATCCCATCGATCGATCGAATTATTCGTACGATATGCGATGGCAAATTATTCACGGTGTCGATCCCATCCTTGCGTCCAAAGGCACATGTAGGCCCCTCCAGCCAGAATCTCCACAGATCCACACCCAATAATGCCGTGTGAAAAACGCTTATGAGTATTTTTTGTAACAAAATCACTTTGCTTTTCTATAGGTGACCTTTGAATTTGGTCTGCCCGGCCTCTCGTGAGACCAAAAGTCCTACTAAAGAAAGGAGATCCTTTTCAAAATCTTGGACAAATTCAATCGGGAGAAAATTTTATGTCAAAAGTAACAGTATAGATGACCTTCCGACCAAACACATGCGAGCGCATGCAAGTCATGGTGCGATGTTTGTTAAGGCTGAGTTTGAAACAGCTCCTTGATTTGGCTACAACCTCATTTTTCATAAGTATGTTTCCTAAACTGTTAAACGATATATTTTTAAAAAACTTTTTATATAGAAAATTCTTTAAAATCAAAAAAAATCTAGTTTTAAGTTTGTAATAGTTAATACTCGATTAATCATATGCTAATGACTCTTCTCGTTTTACATGCAGCCATCCCGCGGAATCAAACTTAACCTAAGTGTATTGGTAGCTAATGGTTGTATCACAGAGATATACAAGAAAGGAAAAAATGCATATATGTTTGATTTACGAAAAAAAAAGGTGAGATGAAATTTTTTTGGAAGGGGGTTCATAATTTTGGCTCTGAATTTGGATATAGCGGTTAGGGACTAAGTGGTGGGTACTGTTCAATGTTCTCTTCCTCTTTTCATTGACAGTGAGTGCTTCTGACAAAATGATGCACAAATGGGAGGATGCCAAATCATGGAATCCCAGCTTTATGCTTGTGGAGTTTCAACTTTCAACATCTGGAAGGCACCTCCTTGGTACAAAAAGAGGAGGTCAAAAGGAATAACTTATTTCAGACTAATTGCATGATCGGATGTTCTCATTCTGGTCTGTCAATAAATGCGGCTAATTGAAGCTTCAACTAACTGGAGCTTAAGTATGTGCTCTTAATTTTAAATCATCTCATCCCATCTTCTAGTAGGATTAAAAAAAATGTTCTTGCCCTGTAGTATTCAATTGAAAATTTGAGTATGTAGTTAGCATGGTTACTCAACATGAATTTGCGTTGTACATTTCAAACGAAGCCTTAACGTTTTGGTATTGAAATTAAAACTATTGCGTGATTCTAACTTTTACGAAATTCAACTTTAGATTACATTTCCAAGAATGAAGAGCTTCTTACTTCAAGAAAGAAAAATTATCTTTAGTTACAATCAGTATACTCCTTTCACTTTTTACTAGACATAATTTTTTTTAAGGATTACTAGACATATTTCGATTTCCTAAATATGTACATTCTCTATAAAAAAACCTGACTTCTAATTATAAACCTAAACAATTTTCTTAACTAAGCGAGCAAAAGATATTTGGATACTACTTATATGTGGAATCTTTGTGGCGGTTCACTTCACCCTAACCAAAAGAATCTTCGCAGCTTGGGAACGGTGACGTTGCCTTTGTCTCCTTGATGAGAATCTCTCTCTACTTTGGCGTGTCATCTCAGCAATGGCGGCAGCAAAATCCCATGGAGATCTCATCTCACCTCTCTCTTTCTCTCTCTCATGGCCCACTCATACATGGAATCCTTATCCCCTTGCCCAATTGCTGTTGCCAATAATAAATCCCTCCACAGTCCAAACCTCTCTCCCAAATGAGGGAATCTCAATTGTCACCATGCCCAAACCACCTGCCACGTGGAGGACAGCCATTGGCTGGGGGATGAACAATCTTGTGGACTAGTGGTTCTGCACACAGACTTGCATTGCACCAATGCATCATGGTTGTGATGATGAAAATGATCCTAACTTTAGTTTGGTGAAAGTAAAAAAAAACACTCGTCTTTATCCATGGTGAAAAAGGTACTAGAAGTTTCGTACTATCTCGGTTTCAAAATATTGTGATCTAAGATCGGATGTGACTTATTTTCAAGTCCAATACTATGAATTTGGACAGATCTCCTTTTCAGATTCATAAATATGTCACATCCGGTTCTTATAGTGGTTAAGGATAAGTCATAAATGGAGAACTAGAAAGCTACCCTTTATCCTAAAAATATAAGCACTTTAGAGTTTTTTTATGGAGATTAAGAAAAAAAATGCAATTAAATAAGAGATAATTGTAACCGTAAGAGATGAGAAAATATGTGAAAAAATTAGTTGAAAGATTGTTGTGATTGGTTGAGATGAAGAAATAGGAAAAGAAATTAGATAAAATTTCAATACAGGATCTAGTTATATTTTCGCACTGAGCGAGTAACTAATTAATTACTCTTATGGGCTTTGTGCACATACTATGTGTAACTTCTGTGTCAAGGCACAAATCCTTTTCAGATTTGACAAGGGTCAGATGCTTGAATTATTGCATTAGCTACACTTGTTGGAAAGAATAGAAAAGTAAACCTCTCACTTTCACGGGATCAATGCCATCGAGATAGATATTCCCTAATTAATCTATTGTACCAATCTATAACATTTACCAGTTGCAGATAGAGAAAACAGTACCATGGCAATTCTCTGGTCCCCCCCTCCTCCCTAAAAAAGTTTAGTAGTACTAAAATGACTTTCAAGGATGCATGGAAGAGTGAAAAAAAAATGAAACAGTGATATATAGACTGATAGCTATTAACATATAAAAAAACTCGATCTGGATTAGTATGTCTTTTGTTTTCACGTTTATTTGATGTCAATTTGCATTTATATGATGTCGTTGACATGCTCTTCCATCCTACCGATAAGCACCGAAGGCGTGCTGCATGAGGTAGAAACAAAAGTCCAACACACTTTGTTGGTCATGTGTGTCATAGAAACCTCGTGAAATCTACACATTTATTTTATAGTTGGTAGATTGGGTACTTTGACTAAGGTTGCTATTCATGAACGGTAACAATGTGATTCTCAATAGAACTAATTCTCATAAAAAATAAGTAAAACGGAGACATAATTTGAGTAAGGTGGCATGTTAGCTAGCTCATTTATATATTGCGGGGTAGAAAGATAAGAGAATGTTCCTCCTTACATTTTAGCATCTATCGGTCGGGCAAGTGATCGTGACAGTTACAATTTTATTGCAAGAAAATCACAAGGCAAACATATCCATTTCTTTTCCAGAGAAAACTAGGCTTGACTATTAGCTATAAAATAGAACTTTCATAAAACTAAACTTATGTCATAGAAGGAAAGTCTTGAATGAAAATGATGATCAACAGCTTTAGCTTTGAGATTGCACCCAAGAATCGTCACGTGTGTGTTCTCAAGCTTGTTGGCGCTGCATCAAATCAACTTAAAAAAACATGAAGAAGAAGCAAAATAATAAGTTTAGAAATTTTGTGAAAAGAAATGTATTGTGGGTCTAAACTCATCGAGCATTTTCAACGAAAGAGAAAAAAAGAATAATGTCGTCGATTCTTAGAAGAAGAAGATGAAGGGCAAGAAAAAGACAATAAAGAACACACGAATATATCCGTGTGTATTCTCTTCATGAAACCTACCCCTCACCAACTCTTCCCCCCTGATCTCAAGCATCTCGCATCAACAAGAAGAGAATATCACAAAACCTCATTGCTAACGACAGCATAGGAAAGGAGGAAGAATCAACTTTCCAGCACGGGATCCCCCATCTTGCACCCTCCCTCCCTTGGTTTCTCATTAATCCACATCGCATCCAAACACACACCGATTCCCCGTCTTTTTTTCTTTGCAAGGACAATTTTTCTTATTCAAAAAACGAATTAGAGAAACTCGGTTCAGTTTCAGTTGGAACACAACAGACGTCATCACGGTAAGGCAGAAAAGGAAAAGGGGAATTATCGATAAGGGCATTTACAATACCGAGTGCCATTATACAATATATTCTGCAGGGTACACAGGGGCACACAAGGACAATTTTTCTTCTTCAAAAAAACCAATGAAATTAGGTTTGTTTTAAGTTGGAACACAGGAGATGCTGATGCAGAAAAGGGAATGAAAAAGAGAAGAGGTTAGGAGTAGAATATTACTCTACCAGCAAGTGCAGGTGCAGGGACCCGAATGAAAACCTAAAAAGGACCTACTTGAAATTGAGGGAAATGTGAGGGGGTTGATGGGGGAGGCGGTATCCTGACGGCTCTCTGTTTGGTGATGGTTGGGTGTTACGCGACGAAACGCCTCTGATCCCATCCATATTCCACGGGCGGCATCTTTTCTCCGACTCCCACCGCCCAGCCTCCCCCTCTCAATTTACCATTCCACCCTTGCACCCTCTCCCCTTCATTTTACTAGTACTCTTCATGCTATTTTCTTTTTGAAAGAAGCTATTCATTCATGCTACTGTATTCATCCCAGAATAAGTTAATTTATTACGAAATATGACATATCCTATTACTATAAATTTGAACAGGTACGTGTCCAAATTCGTAATACTATGACATATCATATCTCGTACTGACTAATTTATTCTGGGTCGGGTAGAGCTAACCAATGTCAAATAGAAAAATAAAGGGAGTACTACTCCGTATGATTTTCTTTGTTCCAGTGAGAAGTTATAGCGAAAATCCAGTTTGGCATGGCTACATGTCTGGATCAACTCTTGGAATCTTCAAAAAAAGAATTGACATATTAAATTAAGATGTATCATTTGATTTTAAAATATGGACTAAATATTTTGTATTATTAAAGTTAATCAACCATCAGCTACAACTCAGGAATCTCTTGAGCTAAAGATGCCTCGTTAACAGATACTCCGTCCATTTTTTAACGTTGATATTTTAATTTGAACTAACCAAAAACAAACATTAAAGGATGGAGGTAGTAGAAAACCTCAAAAGATTTTTAGGTATAGAAACCGCCATTACACGGAAATTAGCTTAGGCAGGAAAATATTTTTTTCCCAACTCAGGGCAGTTTAGTTGCAAAAGGTTTATGCAAAATAAGCAGAAAAAATTTACTAGCAGTATCTTATACTACATGCACAGAAGGAACCAGTGGTTGTACAGATAATAGCAGAAGCTGGTGGTATCTTCCATGGCTGGTTCTATACTGTTCCACGTCAAATTACCATTCTACCCTCCATTCTGCCTGAACCGGAACCCCAACCTTTTCCTCCGGTATAAACGCGGCGAGCCCGACACCGCAAACCATTTCCACCACCACCGTCTTCTCCCGAATTCCGGCGAGGGTGTCGCCGCTCTGGACGCCACGAGGTGTTGTAGATGATGGGATCTTCGTCGGCGGCGGCGCAGCGGGAGGACGCGGCGGCCTTCCTCGGCGGCGTCGACATGCGGCTGCTGGCGGCGAGGACGGCGACGGGCGCGCTGGCGAGGGCGGCCGCGGGCGCTACCGGCGGCGAGGTGGGGGAGAAGGCGGCGAGGTTCGAGGAGTGCATCCGGAGCCTCGAGGCCGAGAAGGCCAAGATGGAGGTGTTCCGCCGCGAGCTCCCCATCAGCGTCCACCTCATCGCCGACGGTGAGCTCTACCTCTACCTGCTCGATCACTCGATCTGCTTCTAGATTTCTTGGATTTGTTTCGTTGAGAGCTTGGTTGTTTCTAGATTTCTTTGATTGTTTCGTTGGGAGTTTGATTGTTTTTTTTGTTGGGTGTGCAGTGATCGAGTGGCTCAAGGACGAGGTGGAGAAGCAGAGGCTGCGGCGGCGGGTGGAGGCGGCGCCGCCGCCGACGGCGAAGAGGACGGCGGCGGAGGTCTTCAAGGCGGAGGCGGACGCGAACGACAAGCGGAGCTGGATGAGCTCGGCGCAGCTGTGGAGCTGCGGGAGCCACACAAGCACCAGCACCAGCAATGGCGGCAGCGTCAAGAAGAAGCAGCAGCAGCACAAGGTAGGGGAAAAAAACATGATTTTTTTGGGTTAAGTTTCGTACTTTTTTTAAAAAAAATAAAATCAAATTTGTACTGATTTGAAGGGAGATTATTTTGGAAGGGGAGAGAAGTAGTAGTAATTCTATTCCTACTTGATTTTTTGAAGAAACTTTGCAAATTTATGTGATACAACTACTAGTAGGTCTAGTACTACTAAAAAAATGGGAATCTTTACAATTCAGCTGTTCAATGAAAAATGCGCAAATTTTTTTGGGTTTCTACTAGAAAGAAGAGAAACTTTTTCCCCAGATCACCATGTAGAATAGAAATGGAAAATTACAGCAGAAAACAAACACACAAAAGGATAGGTTTTCTCAAATCTTTTCTTATTTGTAGTACTAAAAAAACAAAAACGCATTTTGTTCAGTTTCTTGTAAAACAGAAAAAAAGAGGTTGTCTCAAATCGTTTTCTCATTTGTAGTATTAAAAAAACAAAAACTCATTTTGTCCAGTTTCTAGTAATTTGTCAATTTTTCAGTTTATAATTTTTCCTATGTTATTCCACCAAGAAAATATCAACACATGTTAAGCATGCATAGCTTGTGCTGTCAATCTCATGTATATTTGTCTGTATTTCCGCTAACTTTTTTTCTGAAAAAGAGTTTTTTTTCCCTAACTAGTTCTGTCAATTTCAAATCATCAGGTGTCCAATGCGTTCATGCCACTGGTCGCCTCGCCGGCGTTTGCAAAATCACCGGAGAAAGCCGTCGCCGCCACCGCCATGCCATTGCCGGCGGCCGTGCCAGACCTGTCTATCTCCTCCCCGGCGGCGACGACAGACGCCCCGGCATGTCCGGCGGCGCCGAGCGCCACCAGCAGCGCCGTCACGGATGTCGCCGGAGCGCAGCGGCAGCAGCAGGCGGTGCAACGGAAGGCCAGGCGGTGCTGGTCGCCGGAGCTCCACCGCCGGTTCGTCGCGGCGCTCCAGCGCCTCGGCGGCCCACAAGGTGGGGATGATCTCATCAACCCAAATTGTGCAAATTGCCACATTTTTTTTATAGAAAATCCAATGATAACTGTTAGATAATTGCATTTTTTTTTCTGAAACTGTTTAGATGATTGAGTGATAATTTGTTGTCACATTGTTGATTGCTCCTAACATTATTTGATTAATTTTTTGATTGGTGTGCTAAAACTTGCTTAATGTTTTTTATTATTGTTGATGCAGCTGCCACTCCCAAGCAGATTAGGGAGCTGATGAAGGTTGATGGCCTCACTAATGATGAAGTCAAAAGCCACCTGCAGGTTTGTTCAGTCTCAACTCCTACTGTTCCAACCTTGAAAAAAAAATACCATGCCGGTTGCAACAATTCGGTGCACCTCTGATAGAAAAAGTTCACGAATCCCAAAGCAAATCGTGCAGAAATACCGGCTGCACACGCGGCGAGCATCCGACGGCGGCGGCGACCATCAGACGGCTGGCGGCGGTCTGTGGCCGCCGCCACCGGAGCAGTACACCACCTCGCAGCACAGCACGTCGCAGTCCGGCTCGCCGCAGGGCCCCCTGCAGCTCACCGTGTCATCGAGCCACGCCGTGTCGGTGACCGCCGGCGACAGCTGCGACGGCGGCGAGGAGGAGGAAGAGGAGGACGGGAAGTCGGAGAGCTACAGCTGGGAGATGCAAAATGGGGCAAGGGCATCATCATCATCTTGAGCACCATTAATTAATTGTCTCCAGGTGCAGCACAGCAGCACAGTGACTGAAGAACTGAGGCCTATTTCTGTACAGTGGTTGAGAGGTTTTTTGGGGCCTTTTTTGGAGGATGAGATTAAGTACTGGAGTTACCCATGTGAGTAATTTAAGTTGTTGTAGTAGAGGGTTTGAGGATATGAGAGGTGTTAATTACATCACATTGTATAATCTTCGGGTTAAATTGCGATGTTGAGATTAATTAATTTTCAAGTGAGGAGAAGATTGCTAGATTATTATTCACCTTTGTTGCCTCCTGTTATCCGATTTTACTTTTATACATTATAAGCCATAATGACTTATCAACAACCAAAAAATATTTTTACAAAAAAAAGAACTTTTATACATGTGAACAAATGCGGGAAAATACACTACGATTGAAAACCCTAAAATGATCATTAAATTAAGTTTTAAAATTTAAAATTTGACTACAAGTTATAAGTGGAAGGCAAACGATTAGAGCGTTAATTTGTTTGTAAAATTTCATCAGGCACACTACTGGCTGTTTGGTAATAAAAAATGTAACTGAAAAATCAACTCCAACTAAGGTAAAAATGGAAGTGAAATCGATGGACTAGTAGTAGCTTGCATCTTGAAGTGGATCTTGATTGGAGATGTTCTCTTGTGCCAATGAATGTGGATCAGGATCAGGATCATTTAACCCTTTTTTTGGTAAGTGCATTGGTGAGCATCAAGAGAGTGGTTCCCTCTAACCTACTCATATCAATGCTTAATCAATCAAGTGGTTGGTACTGCATGCATGATGGTAATTATGAACTTTGGATCTTGACTTTGCCGTGCATTTCGTACTGGTTTCATCCTTTGGCGGGAATCGGTGAGGAAGCTACCTCTAGGGTTCATTGTTCATCTCTTCACTGTACGAATTTAGTTTTTTTTAAAAAAATAAAAACTGTACGAGTTGAATCAGGAACAGTTTATAAATTTGTGTCCAGTTTATTGGGTTTGAATTGAATTGGACTGAAAAAATACAGGTCCATTTATTTACTGGGCCGAAATGGACCCTCACTTTTCTGATTGGGCCGAAAAATCCAGTCTTTTTTTCCACAGTGGTAGTGAGGGGAAAACCTCCACGATTTCTCGCGCCGTTCCTCTCCCCGTCGCCGCCGCCGCCGCCGCCGCCGTTTGGCTGAGCACCTCGCCGCCGGCGCTATTCCCCACCGGGGCAACCTCTCCGGCGTATCTGCGGGGATTTCTGCTGCAAGGGAAGCTTCTTCGTCAACTCCGCAGCCGAGCTCGCGGTTCAGGAGCTTCTCGGGCTCGGCGAGCGGCGGCGATGAGGGAGGCGGTGACGGTGCAGGTCGGCGGCTTCGCCAACTACGTCGGCTCCCACTTCTGGAACTTCCAGGTGAGCCCCCTCTCGTCTCCGGCAAGATCCCCCCGACTCGTGCTCCACCTGGTGCAAGAACCTGACGCTTCTTGTTCTTCTTCTTGGGTCTTCTTCTCCAGGATGAGTTGCTCGGGCTCGCCGACGACCCCGACGCCGACCCGGTCTTCAAGAACGCCGCTCTGGACATGAACGTCCACTACCGCTCCGGCGAGACGCACCAGGTAGAGCCGCTCATCGCTGGCATGAAAAATAATATGCTCTTTGGACTTTTTTTCCTAGTCAATTTTTTTTTAAGTTTGACATAGTTTATAGAAATTTTTAGCACATTTACAACACCAAATTAGTTCATTAAGACTAATATTTAATATATTTTGATAATATATTTATTTTATGTTGAAAATGTTACTATATTTTTTATGAACTTTGTCAAACACAGAGAAGTTTGACTAGAAAAAATGGCAGAACGATTTATAATATGAAATGGAGATAGTACTTCTTTTTTTCCTCTACTGCTCACCTCTTACTGACTACTAGTATATAATGCCTGATTTCACCAGGGTGTTCCTACCTATTGCCCTCGTCTGGTGTCTGTTGGTTCTCGAGGTAATTTGATGCTGAATTTGGTGCTAGGATAATAATGTTTATCAGCTGCTTCTATTTTGTTACTGATAATATGTATTGCATGCTGATGCTGGTATCATTTGCAGGGTCTCTTGGCTCTCTGAGTTCATCTGGTAATCTCGGTCAGACCAGTGCTGCTGCAGATCAGCTCAGTGTTGCTACATGGCAAGTGGCGTTCTAACTTCTTCAGAATATGCTTCCATGTTTGGTTTTGCTTGTTGTGCCCACCGTGCATAAATGATCACTTTAATTTGGCATGTACAAGCTACGCAGAAGATGGCTGTTGTTTCAGTTTAGTTTTGGATTGCTTGTGAAAATGGTTTGCGGATGTGCTAGGATCAGTTAAATAGGCTTAGGTATTTACAACTGGGGATAATTCTGACAAATGTAGGAAGCATGTCTGCATTGTCAAAGAAAGCAGACAGCAAATATAGCAGCTTTGCTCTAGCAATGTTTGATACAGTTCTAGGAAATTTCTGCAGCTTGAGCAAGCAATGAGCTGCTCTTAAGCTGACAATAAGAGAGCAATGGACTGGTAGTAATGATGCATATACACATCCAGCTTCTCTGGAAGTGCTTCATGTCATCTGCCTATTCTTTTCATAGAGTTTTATTCATCTTTTGGCCTGCTGTTTCTTGTTATGTGCTGCTGTCATTCATGCTATCAGTAACTATATGCTAATATCATTGACGAGAATAGGGACAACTCTTGTAGTCCTGTTAGGGGCACCTATATGTTGAATAATATTTCCTGGTTTATGTAGGTTATAGATTACCATGATGAGTTTTTTCTGGTTTATGTAGGTCTGGAAATGTAGCAAGATCAGTATCGAAACCTCATGGGCGGAACTTGTTTCTGCAAAGCTTAGTTGAAGAAGGGCAGAATCCAAGCACTAGCAATGGTGGCAGCAACTCCCAGAAAAGTGTTGAAGATAAGGACCTGATCGAGTGCCTAGAGAATGGCGTCAACTTTTGGACGGATTATTCAAAAGTTCAGTATCATCCTCAGAGTTTGTATGAGTTACATGGTTCATGGACAGCCTTTGACAAGTTTGATAACTATGGCAGCGCACAAGAGGTTGTTTCAGATTGGTCACAAATAGAGGAAATGAATGAGAGGCTAAGATTCTTTGTTGAAGAATGCGACCATATTCAGGTCCTACCCTTTTTCCCCAGTAAATTATCAGCAAACTCTACTTATAGTTTTGTGACAAGCTAACGTTCACTTATGCAATCGTTTGTGCCATCATGCATATTATTTATACCATAATTTTTAGCTTAATCGATTCATAATTTACCACAGGGCATTCAGTTTATTGTGGATGATTCAGGAGGTTTTTCCAGTGTAGCTGCACAGTTTTTGGAGAACATTGCTGATGATTACACAAATACACCTGTATTGCTTTACTGTGTGAGGGATCCAATGACCTTTGGATCATCCAGGAGGAATCAAAGGGAGTCCATTATGAGAGCTTTGCATGATGCTGTTTCATTTTCAAAACTTTCGTCCTTTTGCAACCTGATGGTACCCATGGGACCGCCTTCATTAAGTAGAAGTATGCTATCATTTACCTGGAATCCACATTTAGTTTATTTTTTAATTTCTTTTCTGAAAACTCTCTATTCAAGCAATTTTAGGTCTGGGAGTTCACATAAGTTGGCTAAATTGACAGGAGGATACTAAATTGTGATGCTATTGTTATTTTGTGATTGTATCATTGTATGAGACTTCTTTCCAGTAGCCTAGTATTGCCTTTGATTGTTTTGATGTATACTGATCTTGTGCCTTAAGATAGTGCACTTGATTGCATTTCCATTAAATATCAAGTCGTTTTCTTCATTCTATCTATTCACATTTGATTTCCATACAAAATTACTTTCATGGATGTACAGAAATCTTATTCTGAATAAGATTTGCTCACTAATTTGTTTTTGCTTTGTTTCATCAGGTTACATGTCACCTTACCTTTATATACAAGATGAGAAACCATTCCATGCTAGTGCTGTTTGTGCTGCTGCAATACATTCAATTACTGTTCCATTTAGACTGCAACGCATGGGCCCAAGTTCAGACTTATCGCATTCGTCTGGTAATCTAGACATGGGTGAACTTGTGCACATATTATCTGATCAAGGTAGGCAGAACATGGTTACTGCTCTGGATGTAGCAATGCCTGCCCCTTCTTTGACAGGTACACAACAGAACATATGCCCTATTATTATACCTGCATTGAATGGAAGTTTAGTCTTGTTTGCTAACTGCATAATTGCAATTTGCAGATAGAGATGCTATGGGGAACATAGAGATGAAGCTGCACTCTTTGACCCCTGAAATCAGCGATGAGGATGAAGATCCTTATTCAGTTGAATCTCTGGTGGTTCATGGAGCTCTTGATAGAGGTCTGCACATCTTATCTTTTGCCTTAGGATCTGACTAACTCCTATTATTTGTCATGCCAACAGAACTTATTTTTCTACTGTTATTAATATTTACAATATTGAACATTTCACAACATTCTAGGCATGGCTAAATTTTGGTTATACATGTAGAAGTACAAAGAATTTACAATTGAAAATTGTTGTCACAGGCGGGCACAGGACTTCCATATCGCAAGTGAAGGACTCGGTCTGTTCAGTCTACAAAGCCAGAGAGACAAAGCCAAAATTTTCCCATCTCTCAGCATCTCTTTGCCCCCTCCCTGTCCCCCTCCCGTTCCCGTCGATCTTCAGAGGCAACATTGGCCGGCACGGAGAGATCCTCAGCGACCATCCAGAACAATCCCAGCCAAAGGGCTCACTCGACATTGAATCGATACCAATGGCGGCACGATTACGGTCAAGCAGCGCCGTCCTGCCTTTCATAGAGAGGCGATCGGGGAGCCTCCAGAAGCACGGTGTCGCGAGAGGCGCCATCGGGTCTCTGGTCCTCCACGACTGGGGCTTCGGGAGGGAGGAGGTGGAGGACATGGGGGAACACCTAGCGAAGTTGCTCCGCCCGTTTCACCCTGAAATGGATCTTACTTCGGATTCCGACTAGATCATCTTCGAAAATCTTACTGCGAGAATCAAGCATGATCTATTTGTTGCAATGTATGTGAATTGTAGTAATACTGATTTGTTTTTCAAAGGGTTTTCAGGTACTGAAAATTCATGCTCATGTGGCTGGCTGTTGTGAGATCAAGAATGAGAGATCTGAATCTATGGCATGGTAGAATTTTTTTTTTTTAATTTTACCATTCTTATAAAGGTATCGAGAGGTATCATATTTTTTAGTGTAAAAATATGGTACCTATAGGTACTAAGTATCTCGAGGTATTAAAATTTTTATTGTAAAATATTGATACCTTATATTTTTAAGGATGATAAAATTTTTCTTTTTTTTTTGTTTTATGCATGTGCATTTGAGCATGGGTGTAGGCTGTGTGTGCCACATGCTGCTGCCGTGACATTCTGCGGTGTTTCAGGTCATGTCCAGATCAACCGGGCCCTGGTTTCCAAGTCAAGCACCGGCGCCTCAGCTAAATTTCCGTTCCATTTTCATTGTTACGTGAGGTTACATTCCGTCGGTCCATGACAGTTTCACATGAAACTACTATTGCGTATTTCAAACATAGAAACAGATAAGGAGGTAGTATGTAATGGGTTTTAGCCCCCATTGGGAGCATGGAAAATTTTCGCCGTTCCTATGGAGTTCTATAAATTTCGGCCTCTTTTGGGACGTTGGATTTTGGAGGAATTTCATATAGAATGAGTTGTTTCCTGTAAAAAAATCCTACGGAGGATTTTTGGAACAAAATAATTTTATAGGAATTTTGATCGATTGTATTCCTATGGAAAGAATTCTTATATCATCTCTTGAAAAAATTGCTTTGTGTGTGTGTGTGTCTCTCTTCTTTCCTTTTCTGATTCATGTTTTTTTTTGGCTCCATCAAAAAATTATTCCTGCAGTTTTTATGCATTTTTCTATCCGTAAGATTTGAGTATCAGGGCTTAAAATTTCTGCCTTTTTTCCCAAAGGAGCAGAATGTGTACTAAACAGGGCCAAAAAGGCTTCCTATCATTTTCCTGGACCGAAACATTTCTTTCATCTCTTAACCCAATACCTTTCATGCCTCTCCATCAAGCATCTGTACAAATCTTATTGACTAACCAAGTCCATTAGCACGGTCGCCCAGAACATTACACTAAAACTAAACTGTCACTAAACTACAATACGGTTAATAATAATAATTCAAATCTGTCAATCAACGAAAGTTTGGCATTTTGGCATCAATGATTGGTAGCGAGCATCACATGGCCGGGCCGACCGGTCATGTGCCCGAAAACGCGTGAACATGTTTAATTTATAAGCATATTTGTAAATTGTAATTGCAAAAACAAAGACACGATGAGCTTTTATTATTACTAGAAAAAAAAATGGGAGAGACTGACTGACACACACACGACCAAAGACATGGATTGATTGATTTTTTAGTGCAAAGCATCCGGATCTTGAGGTGATGTGCTCTTTCTTAATTGTCGTTCCATGCGTGTTCATGTTCCATAATTTTTTTAAAAAAATAATAAAAATAATTCCAAAAGTTTGATTATCAGTGTGTTTTTTGGGATGTATGTATTTTCTTTTTGCGATGAAGTTTCCTATCCTTTTCCTTTGTGGAAAAAGTTATGTGTTTTTTTGTCCAAAAGGAAAAAGGAATAGAATCTCTAGGTTCTTTTTGCCTTTTTCATAATTGGTGGATGATATCAAGGGAGAAGGAACTCTTTTTATGTGCCTGTTCTAACAGGTTCTATTTTTGAAAGCGACTCTGTGTTGACCGACGAAAATTGAAGACACACAACACCCATATGTTCATAAAATTTAGTCCTCGTCACTACAAAATTCACGACCAGAACTGCTTGACCGATAACTTTTTGCAACTCTTATAATCTGTCTAGCTTAACCTAGATCGGTCCCAAAAATCCAAATATGAACATCATCGCTTCTCTTACTTAACCAGTCGTCATGCCATCGGTGTAGTCTAATAACATTTTAAAGAGCCGAAACAGTTTCACAAACGTTGAATCTTGAAAATTATGTACATGCTAGTTAAAGAGGTGGTGACTATGAAACAAGACAATCAATAATGAATCCACAAAGGAAAGAAGAGAAAAATTGTCCAAGAGTTCAGTTAGTACTCTAGTACGAAGTACTCTCCAGAAATATAAAACCTTTTTGACTTTTCGAATAACATTTGATCATTTGTTTTATTAGAAAAATATATAAATATCGTTTATTTCGTTATGATTTTTATTACTGAGGAAATTATAATTTTAACTTGTATTTTTATATATTTATATTAAACTTTTAAATAAGACGAATAATTAAAAATTATGTGAAAAATTAAAAGCGTCGTATAATTTAGTACGAAGGAGTTGGTAGTTTTTTTAACACAACTGGTCTGGTTTTCAAGACTTGCTAGCGGTAGAGAAGAATGGTGTGGTCAGTAGAGAGGAGGAAGCCGTCCATGCTCTTGTCGTCTCTTTGACCCAACGACCCCGCCATTGCTCACCTCACCTCCTCCTCCTCCTCCACTTCCCCTCGCCGGAGCGGCCAGGCTGCCGGGAGGGAGCTCGCCGCAGCCAGCCAGCTCCCGTGTGCTGCAAGCAGGCGCGGGCGAAGGGCGCGCCGCAAGCTGGGGTTTTTTTTTCTTGCGGATTTGATCTGAACTGAGGTGGGATGGAGAGCTACCTGGAGGAGAACTTCGGCGGGGTGAAGGCGAAGAACTCGTCGGAGGAGGCGCTCCGGCGGTGGCGCAAGCTCTGCGGCGTCGTCAAGAACCCCAAGCGCCGCTTCCGCTTCACCGCCAACCTCGACAAGCGCGGCGAGGCCCAGGCCATCAAGCACGCCAACCACGTACGCCCTCTCCTCCCCTCCTCTCGTCTCCTCAATTCTTCTTCTTCTTCCTCCTCTCCCGCTCGTTCGCCGCCTCCAGCTTCTTCTGGGATCTGGACCTGGCCGCCGGGGTTGCTAGGGTTTATCTATCCTGCAGAGCGATCTGGAGTTGGGGCAGTTGGTGTTTGTGATGTGATCTCATGTCCACCAACTACTAGTGTTTGTAGCTGCACACTGTATGCGTGGGAGGATGATCTTGAGCTAGCAAGTAGCAACTAGTAGCAATTTTGTTTCGGGGGAGTAGCGGATAGATGCCGCGGTTGTAGCGAAAAATTCAGAGTCTGATAGTGATGGCTGTTGCTGAGCTGGGAGGGATCCTTGTTGCTTGATCACTTCTGACATGTTTGTGCTGTGTTGATTTTAGTACTCGCCATGGTTTGGGAATTAGGAAACCCATTTCGCAAAATCGGAGCATCTGCAAGTACACGCTTTCTTATGAACATTGTGTAGCAAACAGGCCGATCAGAGCCTACTATCCTTTCCTTAATTAACTCCAGAGTGCAGCTATGTAGCTTCGCGCTCACGAACGGAGTTTCGAGAAGTTAAAGTTGGAAGGTTTTGGGTGCTTGTGTTGCTGCTGCGCTCTTACTACAACGTGCTATGCTTATTTGACGCACTTAATTTTAAGAGGTTACTGAATTTCGTACTGTGGATGGTTTTGACAGGAGAAACTGCGGGTTGCGGTGCTGGTATCGAAGGCTGCGCTACAGTTTATACACGGTAATCATGTAATGATTGGATGCTGTTTCATAACATGACTTCCGAACGCGTCGTGTTTTTGCAATTTCTTATGTTTCTGACCATTTTTAGTACCTAAACATGTCACTGAAAATACAAATACTCAGGTCTTTCACTTCGAAGTGAGTATGTTGTCCCTGAAGAAGTCAAGGCTGCAGGGTTTCAGATTTGCGCTGATGAACTGGGCTCTATTGTTGAGGGTCATGATAGTAAAAAGTTGATCACCCATGGTGGAGTTACTGGAATAGCAGACAAGCTTGCAACATCACCAACGGATGGGTTAAGTACAGCTGAGGAAAGCATTAAGTGCAGGCAAGATGTATATGGACTAAACAAATTCACAGAAAGCGAGGTCCGGAGTTTTTGGGTGTTTGTATGGGAAGCACTTCAAGATACAACCCTTATAATTCTTGCTGTCTGTGCCTTCGTATCGTTGGTTGTTGGCATTGCCATGGAAGGATGGCCAAAAGGTGCTCATGATGGTCTGGGAATTGTTGCAAGTATCCTCTTGGTCGTGTTTGTTACCGCGACCAGTGACTATCGGCAATCCTTACAGTTCAAGGACTTGGACAAGGAGAAAAAGAAAATACAAGTGCAAGTCTCAAGGAATGGTTTTAGACAAAGGCTATCAATATATGATCTTCTTCCTGGAGATGTTGTCCATCTAGCAATTGGTGATCAAGTACCTGCTGATGGGCTATTCATTTGTGGGTTTTCTCTACTGATTAATGAGTCCAGTCTTACTGGCGAGAGTGAACCTGTTGTTGTAAATGAAGATAATCCTTTTCTTTTGTCGGGGACCAAAGTTCAAGATGGTTCCTGCAAGATGCTGGTTACAACAGTTGGCATGCGAACCCAATGGGGAAAACTAATGGCTACTCTCAGTGAAGGTGGCGATGATGAAACCCCACTACAGGTCAAGCTTAACGGTGTTGCAACTATTATTGGCAAGATTGGTCTATTTTTCGCAGTCATAACTTTCATTGTCCTTTCTCAAGGGTTAATCAGCAAGAAGTACCATGAGGGGCTGCTTTTAAGCTGGTCAGGAGATGATGCTCTAGAAATGTTAGAGCATTTTGCTATTGCAGTTACCATTGTCGTTGTTGCTGTTCCCGAGGGGTTACCCTTAGCTGTTACGTTGAGTCTGGCATTCGCAATGAAGAAAATGATGAATGACAAGGCATTGGTTCGCCACTTGGCTGCATGTGAAACAATGGGCTCAGCTACGACCATCTGCAGCGACAAGACAGGAACACTGACGACCAATCATATGACTGTTGTCAAGGCCTGCGTTTGTGGAAACATAAAGGAAGTTAACAATCGTAAGAACACATCTGATTTGTGTTCTGAGCTTCCAGAAACTGTTGTCAAAACTCTTCTGGAGTCTGTTTTTAACAATACTGGTGGTGAGGTTGTAATTGACCAAGATGGGAAATATCAGATTCTAGGTACCCCAACAGAGACAGCTTTATTGGAATTTGCATTGTCACTTGGTGGAAATTTTAAGGCAAAGCGCGATGAAACTAAGATTGTGAAAATGGAGCCCTTTAATTCAACAAAAAAGAGGATGAGTGTTGTTCTTGAGCTTCCTGGAGGAGGATGCCGTGCACATTGTAAAGGTGCTTCAGAAATAGTGTTGGCTGCCTGCGATAAGTTTATGGACGAGACAGGTGCTGTTGTCCCCCTTGATAAAACAACTGCTGACAAGCTTAATGGTATTATTGAAAGTTTTGCTAATGAAGCTCTTAGGACATTGTGCCTTGCTTATAGGGAAATGGAAGAAGGCTTTTCTGTTGAAGAACAAATACCACTGCAAGGGTATACATGCATTGGGATTGTAGGTATTAAAGATCCAGTTCGCCCAGGAGTGAGGGAGTCTGTTGCAACTTGCCGATCTGCTGGAATTATGGTGAGAATGGTCACCGGTGACAACATAAATACGGCAAAAGCGATCGCTCGTGAATGTGGCATACTTACTGAAGATGGCCTGGCTATTGAGGGGCCAGAGTTCAGAGAGAAAAGTCTTGATGAACTCCTCAAGTTGATTCCAAAAATTCAGGTTTGCTATGCATAGTATTATCTTGTTACCTTAAAAGTGTTTACCATCTATATATAATTCTAATCTCTTTGTGATTCTGTGCATTGAAGGTAATGGCCCGATCATCACCACTTGACAAGCATACACTTGTAAAGCATTTGCGCACAACATTCAATGAAGTTGTTGCTGTTACTGGTGATGGCACAAATGATGCGCCTGCGCTTCATGAAGCAGATATTGGACTTGCGATGGGCATTGCTGGAACCGAGGTTAGATTATTTAACCATTTGAAGAGACCAAAACTTCGAGTTCTATTCTCTGTGGTCAAAACTAAGTGTCATTTTGGATGTTGACATGGCGTAGCAAATGCAACTTTGACCACTAATTTCTATTGTGATATTGATAAAACTCAGTAGAATTAATATTATGTAAGCATTTTTTATTCATATCTTTTTTCTAAATTCAATATAGATATTCAGAGATGTTAGAAATATATGGTTAGAGAACATCATTTTTTTTTTACTGGATGGACTAAAGGGTATGAATCAACTAGCAGATATATCGTGACTTATATTTTTTTTCCTGCAATTCATGCATTTAGTCAATTTACCCAGCACCATACACCCATACAGGACCTGAATTTTGGTAATCTGAAATATCATTATTTATGCCTTCCAGTAACTAATGCTAAATTATTCAGGTGGCGAAAGAGAGCGCCGATGTCATCATTCTTGATGACAACTTCTCCACAATTGTTACTGTTGCCAAATGGGGACGCTCTGTTTACGTCAACATTCAAAAGTTTGTGCAGTTTCAGCTGACTGTTAATGTTGTGGCTTTACTTGTCAACTTCTCCTCAGCTTGCTTTACAGGTATACTTCATATCCTTGATGATTCTGTTAACTTCAGAATTTGGATATCCACGCCTGACCTTTTATATTATGCAATCGCAGGAAATGCACCACTGACAGCTGTTCAACTTCTTTGGGTGAACATGATCATGGACACCCTTGGCGCCCTTGCATTAGCTACCGAGCCACCTAATGATGACTTAATGAAGAGAGATCCAGTGGGCAGAACAGGGAAATTTATCACAAATGTTATGTGGAGGAACATTCTGGGGCAGTCCTTCTACCAATTCATTGTTATGTGGTATCTCCAGACGCAAGGGAAAAGCATGTTTAGCCTTGAAGGCCCTGATGCTGAAGTTGTGCTAAATACAATTATTTTCAACTCGTTTGTCTTCTGCCAGGTATGTGTACCATAGCAAATATGCTTTTTTTTATTCGGCTAGGAGTATGAGTGTTGAAGATGGCCTATGCATGCAGAGGCTCTCACTAATAATCCAATTAGTCCATAGTCCATTACCTGCACAGTTAGTTGATTAGCATTTTTAAGTAGTGTCTTGCTTCTCTGCAGTTAGCATCTACATTGTTTTGGATACCTATCATGGAATTCAAGCAATGGGTTAACAGTCTTCTAGTCCCAAGATAACATCAACCATCTCTTCTTTGTGCTAGCTGTTCAAGATCTGTTTCTCCCTTGTAATAGATCTGTCATAATCTGTTGAAAGTAGGAGGGTAGTCCAACATCAGACTAGCTTTGTCTAATGTCCGAAATAATAGTTGTTGTTTCACTGCCGACCTGATACTAACCTGGTATATGCTCCTTCAGGTGTTCAATGAGATAAGCTCCAGGGAGATGGAGAAGATCAACGTGCTGAGGGGCATACTGAAGAACTATGTTTTCATGGGTGTTCTCACCAGCACGGTCGTCTTCCAGTTCATCATGGTGCAATTCCTCGGCGAGTTTGCGAACACGATACCCCTCACCAGGCTGCAGTGGATTGCCAGTGTTCTCCTTGGCCTCATTGGGATGCCCATCTCTGCCATTATCAAGCTTCTTCCCGTCGGCTCGTCGTGATGAAGACGATATGATATCTTCAGTGACAGTATCCATACTGACCAAATTCCATATTGTTTGGAGCTGAACTCTCCATGCAGTCTTTTGGAAATGCATGCGGGGCAAGCGTGGAAAATAGGCAATAGCTGCACTTGACAAGTTTTTTGTAGCATTTGAATGGGTCATATTTCGCATCATATTGTAAGAAGCATTTCGTTTTGGCACTTGGGCTAAGGTTCAGTTGTGTAGCAGAATTTCAAGGTTGATGTTTGGATTGGAATTCAGAGACGAGGAATTATGTTGATTAATGAACAGCAGCATAAACATTTCTCCTTGTATTCCTTTTCCCCCTTGCACTGGATTTTGTAATGTTCATTGAGCAGTGGTTAGTGATACATCACATTGCACTTTTGCAATTGCATCCATTGTTCCATTTTTTTCACCTATGAAATTATTGGTTGTCTATGTACATATCCTGAATTCCAATAGGATACTCTTTCTCCAGTTATTAAAAAGTATCGGTAATAATTGTTAGTTAAGAGGTCAGCCGAACACCGAGGGCTTGTTTGATAGGTTTCAAACTCCTAAATTCAACTCCAATAGCGGATCTGGAGTAAAGTTGTGAAGTAAGCAAAATCTAGCTTTACTTTTATTTTAGATGAAGCTAAAACTATTTGGCAAAATCTAGCTTTACTTTTATTTTAGATGAAGCGGGTTTCAGCTATAGGAAAGGTTGAATTGGAGCTTTGCCAAAAAAGGCCCTGAGTATATGTACTTGCCTTTGGTTTTGAACTAGAAAATCGGCGCGCATGTTGGTGCTCTAGCTATTTAGTCTGTGTAATAGAGATTTAGCTATATGCAATTTGAGTTAGATGAATGTTTGGAAAATTCCAAGAAAACTATACCCGAGTAAATTCTCAAAAGATACTTCCTATGTGTTAAAAAATAGTTTTTAAAATCAAGCCACAGTTTCATTTGTATTGAACCGATATGAATGAGTATTGTGCGCTTTTCATGAGAATTGATTTCCCCTTTTTTCCCATTGATCCTGTGTTGCATGACATCTATACCTCTTTTCTCCTCGGTTAGCACCCTGTTTTTTTCCTTTTGCTTTAGCGATTAGCTGGCGCGCTTGCGGTCATTTGGAGAAAACACATGTTATATCATGAATGCATTTGATAATCATGATTTTGACCATATTTTTTGCATTTCAATCGAAACGGCTTATTTCTATACCTTTATTCTTATTTTATTTTCATTTTTAGTAGATCTTTTTGTCCAAAATTTTATAATCAATGATAAATATATAATGGTACGTGGAGGATAATAGATGTCGACATGACCGACACGTCAATGTATGAACAAAAGCATTTTCTAAACTATTTTTTCTATTATTCTATTAGATTATTTTCTATTATTCTATTATAGATAGATGTCTATGTTGGCATCGGATTTTATGATGACGTCCTCTTAATGTGACACCTCTATTTCTACCGGTTATCTCTATTGCGTCTATAGTTGGCCAAATGGGTCGGGCCAAGGCGCGTCGGCCCAAGCATGACACTATTGTAGCTGGCCCAAGCATGGCACGGCACGCCCGCTCGTGGGCCGTGCCGGCACTGTCCGTTTAGCCATGTCGTGCTTGGGCCCACGTCTGAGGCCATGGGTCGGCACGACACGATACGGTTGTCATTGGGCCAGCACGGCATGACCCAAGTACAAGCACGACTCGTCGGCCCATCAAAATTTTCCCATAATTTTTTTATTTTCCCTTTTTTCATATATTTTGTCTATTTTCTCTCATTTTTCTCGTTTTTTTCATATGTTGTTTTATATTTCCCACTACTTATCATCATTTTTCTAATATTTTCACATATTTTCCTTTTCCCCCTTTAATTTTTATTTTTCATCTTTTTTCCATATCTTTTCTTTATTTTTCAGCCTCATATTCAAATTTTGTGGACCAAACATGCTAATGAGTCTACACCGGCCCTAGTGCTATATTTGGGCCCATGCCGACACGGCATGGCTCGTGGCCTTCCTGGCCGTGCTTGGGCCAAGGCCTTATCACGTGGGCCGGCACGGCACGGCCCGCTACATGAGCCGTGCCTAACGGGTCGCGCCTTAATGGGCTGTGCTGCCGGCGTGCCCGTGCCGTGTTAGGCCGGGCCACCCGATTGGCCAGCAGTAATTGTGTCTGTTTAGTTGCTTAGATGTCCTTATGTTGCATACATGAGTTTTGTTATCAATTACCCGTCAAGATTACTCCATCACTTGTATACAAAAATATTATAGTATAAGTTCATAATACTTTTAATTATACTCAAATTCATTCACAATATCAAATTTAATCAGCTAGACCAAATACATAAAAAATCTAATGCAATATGAATGTGAGTTTAATCTCACAACCAGCTAGATTGTTTTGCTTATGTTTATACTTGAAAGCTGGAAGTGTAAAATGATCTTGTGATTATTTTCATCATAGTTTATATTTTATAATATTTATTGTTTAATCATCAAAGACACGTGTATAGAAATTTTATTCGTAATTTTTTTCTAATAAACAGTGAGAATAAGCATGATCTTCCCCATCGCGGCTCGCCGTGTCTCAGCGTTGCCGGAGATCGTGGCCGCCAAATTCGGTGGGTTGAAGGATGCCGGATGTGACGGCTTAGAGACATGGTCGTCGGATGCTGCACGTCGGAGCGTCGCGTCGCGTCGATGCTGGGAGAGGGAGGCGACAGTCGTTGAGGAAGACGGCGGCGACGAGAACAAGGAGAAGAGAAGGAAGATGATGGTAGCGGAGGCGGACCTTCTCTTGCTCGTCTTCGTCGTCGCCGGTTTGCGGCAGCTAACATCAGCTCGTTGTTTATTTTTTCCCCTGACCTGCAATCTTTTTCACCCGTTCTTTCCGTGTCCTCGTGTGATTTTTTTACCAAGTTTGGAGTGATCTGGATTTTTCCGTTGTTTTATCGTGCATAGGAATGGAATGGAATGTGCTCTTCTGGACACATGGCACGTTTTAACGATATGTAAACTTGCTTTTAGGTTTGGTAACGTGGCCCAGTGAGCTGGTAGAATTTACACCCTGAAATCGGTCTTTTCGATAGATGTCTTTATCACCAGTCCCATATACCGTAACAAGAAAGTTTGTCGGGCTTCATCCAAACAACTTTTTCGTGCACACTTCATACACACCAACTAATAAATATAACATAAAATTCTATAAAAAGTTAAACACATACTTTCAACAACAGTATTACATCAATATATAAAAGTTTATTTTCAAATTTATTATATTTTAGCCGTAACAATTTCAAAAAATTCTAACAGATTTTTACTCTTAAAACTATCAATTTTTTTATGGCTAAAATGTAATGAATTTGAATAAAAAACTTTGCAGATATGTGTACTGCTATTAAAAGTATATGTTTAATTTTTTTTAGAATTTTTCGTGATATTTGCTAGTTGTATGCATATGATATGTTTTCCAGTAGGTGTCTCCGAACCTAACTTTGCGCTTTCCCTGAATATATAGGCCGGCGCATTGGAATATAGAAGCCCATGTATCAAGTCCATATGTTAGGCCCTATTAACTTGCGGCCCATCTTGGGTACTAGCCGATTTTTTGTCTTTGCCCGTACATGCACAAGGTAGAAATCATAGACTTGACACTGTACGATATAATTATATAATACTTCCTCTGTATTATATTATAAAATTTTTTAGGTTTTAAATAGATTTATGAATGGATCCATATATGTTTTGTTCAAATTCATATGAGTCTTAGTCAACCTAGACAATTGATGAAGATGTTAAATGTCTTGCAATGTGAGGGAGTGACTGCGAATGTATTTGCCCATGGATGTTGTTTATATACTGTTGCACAATGGTAGTCTAGGCAGGACAATCATAGCAAATCAGCTATAAGAGCTACTCCCTATGTAAAAAAAAGATATGGCTTATCTTAGGTTGAATTTTTTTAGAACGGATGAAATAAATGTTATATATAGCCAAAACTGACACGAGAACCTAAAAGAGTGTGAAGACTGATACGATGACTGGATAAGAAATGACCAGCCGGCGAGGTGCATATGGTGACTGATAGAGGGATGGAGGCATATATTTTGGAGTGATTCTAAAGATTCCTTAGAGTAAATTTATGGATCGGTTCAATGGATAAGTGGATCGACCCTAATCATTTCCATCCTGGTAAGGGAGCCATCAAGTCTCGCTCTTAGAGAGAGTCGCGAGCCACCTCGATCGACGGAGTTGTTGTTAAGTGAATCAGATGCCCTAAATCTGTAATCACTCCGGTTTCATAATTCCTGACGTTTTGGACAAGGTTAAGATCAAATTTTTTAACTTTGACTACAAATAACTTAAAAAAATATTTAGTTTAAAGAAACTAAAACAACATATATATAGATTTGTCTTTTCAAAATACTGTAATAAAAATAAACATGTATTTATTTATTTATATATTATAATAGAAAAATAAGATCGAAGATATATTTTGTAGAGCGTGTGATTGTCTAAAATGTTATAAATTATGGAACTGAAGGGAGTAAGGTTTTTCTCTCAATTCTCTGTGAAATGTATGTTAGAAAATCCGTGTAATGTAATGAATACCACGAATAGTTAAGTGGTCGAGGAAATGACTGCTCAAAATAGAGATGTTTTTGAGCCGGCTCAACAAGTCCAGCTTTTCTGATTCATTTTTTCAATTGAAACGTAAATGGAATTACACTAGTCATGGCCGTCCTGGCCACCTTATTCGCAGACCACGGTGAAGACACATCGACAACAAACCGAAGAAAACAATAGGAAGCAGATCAACACAACCATGCACGCAGAATTATCAACTATATCAACTATACCACAAAGCTTGCTTTTATCTAACTCTAGGCGTTGGTCACCTTCTTGCCGAACATGAGGTCGCCGTAGGGCAGGAAGTGGCACACCGGCGCGCCGCCGGGGTGGGTGCCCAGCGCCGCCAGGGCCGGATGTTGCGGGTTCCAATTGGAGGTGTCGCGGTGGCAGAGCGCCGCCATGGCGACCGTCGCGCCGCCGCCGCTGCGTAGCGTGACCATGTATGCCTTGGACGGCCCCGGCGACGCGTGGCAGTTGTACACGGCGTACGGCCATCTCGTGCTATGGCATGCCGCGTAGCAGCAGCTGCCGTCGAACGGCGCCACCGCCTCGACCACGTACGACTCCCGGCGTGCCAGGCCGGCGGCGGGATACGCCGACGCCGCCGCCCACATGGCGGCGGCGCTGCCGCCGCCCAGCATGCGTGCGGCGGTCTCCACGACGCCCTCCAGGGACGTGGCGCAGGCCTTCTGCTCGCCGGTGAGCGACGGCGCCTCGCACCCGCGCAGCGTCTGGCTCATCTCGGCCTCCTCGGCGGAGCCAGGCGCGACCTTGAACATGGCGAGGACGTCGGGCAGCTGGTGGCCGCTGTCGTCGGTGGAGGTCGGGAAGGGGATCTTGTCGGCGACGTCGCGCGGCAGGAACGGCGTCGTCGGCGCCGGCGGGAGGGTGACCTTCATGGTGGTGCCGACGCGCACCGCCGCCTCGTGGAAGAAGAAACCTGATGCCGCCACTTCGCCGGGGCCACCACAGTTGATACTGTATGAGTAGCCCAGGCACCCGTCGGGACGCCACGCGGCGGCGGCGGCGGCATACTGCTCCCCCAGCGGCGAGTGAAGGACGCCTGCATCACAATTCACAAACCAACTAAGGGTTTTAAAATTTGCTCCATATGGTACGTACTCACTGTTTTTTTATTGGAAAAAGTACGAATTATCCCCCTAAACTATCGCGGTAGATCGAATTACCCCATGAACTCGAAAACCAGACATTTGACACCCTTAACTATACAAACCGGACAAATTACCCTCCCCTTCGGCACTGTTTTGGACGGTTTTGGGATAGACTTGCTGACGTGGCATTCCGACGTGGCAAAAAATATTTTAAAAAGCAATGGACCCATATGTCAGTCTCTATATCTCCTCTCTTTCTCTTCTACCTCCTTCCTCCACCGAGAAGAGAGGAGACGACGACGGAAGAAGCCTAGGGCAGTGGCGGAGAGTGGTCCCCTGAGACGCTGGAGGTGGAGCGTGGTCGTCTGGTCGGCCTAAGAAGCCCAGCTGCCCAGGGCAACGACGACGCGCGGTCGGCCGAAGCCTAGGACATGATGGCGGCAGGGCGGTTGGTGCTATCCACAGGAGAGGTCGAGCGCCACCTCGTCGCGTAGGCGGACTTGGAGCCCGAGGAAAGCCTCCGCCTCGTGCCTCCCCTCATCTTCCTCGTGCTCACCTCCCACTATCTCATCTTCCTCCATGAGGCCTCCCGCTCCGCAAGTGTGCTCCCGCTCGCCACCGTCGTCCACGCCTACCCACCCCACCACAAGCACAGCCACAACCCCCTCCACTCCATCTTCTCCTCCTCCTTTTCATCCTTGTCGTCCTCGTCGCACCACCTACGTGTCCGCCTCCAGATCTCCCTGCCCCATCGTGATCGGAGGTCGTCGCCTTCGTCGTCAGCAAGGGGGACTCTGATGTGTTCTACAGGAGGCTGCTCGAGGCCATCCATGCGAGGGCATGGGAGGTGGTCGCCGTTGTGGCTATCGCCTTCGTGCGAGCTCCGGCTTCGCCACCGCTGCCTTCAACCTCGTCCGTTGCTCCTAGCCGCCTTTGCTGAAAGGAGAGAGATAGAGAGAGGGGAGAGGGAGCTCCTTTGCCTCGTCGCTGTGCAGCGCCATCCCTTTGAGGCTGCCGACCAGGATCCGTCGCCTCCTCCCTGCTCGGCTCGGTGAGAGAGAGAGGATGGGGATTGAGAAAGAGAGGGATAGAGCAGAGAAAGAGGATGATAGAGTAGAGAGAGACATGTGGACCCCATCGATTTTTGAAAAAAATTGCTGATTAGATTGTCACGTAGGACCGAAACCACTCCAGATTGAGTTAGGGGGTTATTTGTCCGGTTTGTATAGTTGATGGTGTAAAATATCTGGTTTTCGAGTTCAGGGAGGTAATTCGATCGATCGCAATAGTTTTGTAGGGGGAGGGGTGTAATTCATACTTTTTCCTTTTTTATTTGACATGAACTAACCAAAGCCATATAAAAAAGATATAAAAAAGGATGAAGGAAGTATATCAAAAGTTTATGTCAATAGTTTTACAGAATCGAAAGTTTACGGTTCACTTTAATAGCATCAACATTAATATACTCATGTGCATGTGTATCGAAAGTTTAGGGTTTTTAATTTTAAGAAAAAAAATACAGCATGGTTGTCCACGCTCAACTTTACTTCACTACCCTCATGGCTAATGCATGTTTTTGTCGGGTCGATAAAAAATTATAGTCCGATCAAATTTCTTTAAGATTGAAAATATGTACATGTGTAGGTTTTAAAAATATCGACAAGAAGCTGTATGGCTCATGCATGTCTGGTTGAAAGATTTAATGAAGGTATCAATTAGTGTTATTGTGTTAGTAGTCAGTTTAATTAGTACTCCTTTCATCCCATAATATAATATAGTAACCAAGGATCGAATAAGATATTTTATAGTACGACAAATCTGAACATGTCTCATATCTAAATTCATCGTGCTATGAAATATCTTATTCGGTTTTATGTTATTATATTATGGGATGGTAGGTTGTTATATTATGGGATGGTAGGAGTAGTAATATTGAGTCATACTCACACGTACCATTGTTAACAAGGTCCACGATGGACTTGGGCATGGGAGTGCTAGGAAGAGCCTTCTCCCAGAACTGCATCGCCGGCACCGGAGTAGAGCCGGCGACAAAGGTGTGGTGGCCATGGCCGAGAAGTACCACGCCGGCGACGAGGAAGAAGATCACCATGGTCGAAGGATTCATGACGATGGTTGTGTTTTGCTTGGTGTGTTTGATCGATGATGAGCTGAGTTCCAAACCGTGCCAAGCTCCAAGAATATATATAGGCTTCCTCCTGTTTCACTGAGCATGTGGGCCCACAAAAGCGCACGTGCTAGTGTCCTAGTGGACTAGCTAGTGGCGGCGGCGGCCGGCTACCTAGATCCTGTCACTGAGCTATCACCGTGCCCTTAATTTGTCGGCCAATGCCACTAGCAAATGAATCTCTATCATTGCCATCTCCATCATTTTTTTCTTCTTCTATTTATATATTAAATAATGGCTTGTCTTGATAATTTTAAGAAAAAAAACTAGAGGCTCTCCCTAAATCCCCAGAGCCGATCCACCAAGTATTTGATTAACAAATATGTTAGAACAAATTACCCCAACAACCATGATAAGAGTTTTCTCCTTTATTAAAGAGAACCCAAGCTTAATACAGTTGAGAAGATGCAGGGCCGTTCCTGATATATTGGGGGCCCTAAAACGACCAACAATTTGGGACCTTTTTTTTTAATAAGTTAATCTCTTATTGAATTATATATATTATTATATTTGAAAAATGCATTGTGCCAATAATTTTTATATGATGGAATTTACAATAGATTATAAATTAATCATATGCAAGTTAGTAGAAAGCTAAAAATTAATTGGATCTACTTTATTAATGGACACTACCTAGCACATAGGAAAGAATAAGAGAGAAATATTATTTGTTTTAGAGAAACACTTATTTAGTTCTAAGTAGACAAAGTTGATATAATATGTGATGGATGGATAATTGCTGCACATGTTTTGTTAATATTATTAATTATAGTTAACTTTGTCTTTCTACTAATTGGTTTAGTTGATTGACCTAAGTTAATTAGACATGGTATAATACTTATGCTTAGGAACATATCAATCGAATGGGTTCCCTAAATACGTTGGGTCCTTGGCGGTCGCCCTTCTTGCCATGCCTCAGGAACGGCCCTGAGAAGATAGAGAGAATGAGAGTGAGGATAATAGTGGATTCATGAAATGGATAGGGATCCCCCTCTTTTGACCTATGAGGACTCTTTTTATTCATATCCAATGAAAAATTATATCATTGCTCTTGTCTGATTACATGAGAGTGACATTGTTTTGGGAATGTTTTAGTCTTTTATTCTATTAGATAATCCTACACTTTAGAAGTAGGGTTTATCCCTCAACAAAACAGGTTTTAGAAAGATCCCTCCAGTTGCTCCTACTATCCCTAAAAGCTGATGATGGTTGTTTGCTTTCACGGCAGCTTAACCCGTTGGTTGTTGCGTGCTAACACGGTTTTTTGCAATTAGCGTTTTTTTTGCCGGATGTGCCTTTGGCATTTTCCAGTAGAAGGAATATGATCTATATGATATGTGAAAAAGGATCGATGCCTGCCTGGTCGAGCAAGTGTTAGTGAAACGGCAATGTTTTTTTTCCTGATTTTCTCAGTTGTTGATCATCTAAGTATACACGATCGAGCTATAAAAAAAATCAATATCATATATAAACTTGGAACAACGTACTGTAATCTAGATCGTGACGGATATATCCCAGAAATTAGATCGATACACCGGTGTGACAATGTATCGCTATTCCTATATATTTGATCTAATTATTCAATATTCGTTGAGCCACGTTATCTAGAAGGTTCGTTGGATCACTGATATTCTTAATCATAGCTGTTGGATCATTTCTATATTTAATCACAATAATATATGTATTGCGTATGCTATCCATTCTATATTAATTATATATTAACATGTATTAATTTAGAAGATTATATGAATATATTTTTAAAGGTTTTTTAGCTAATACTTAATTAATCATGCGTTAAACAATCGTTTTGTTTTGCATGCAAAGATTCCAACTTAGGCTATCAAATGCAGCCATAGAATTACTGCTTAAGCCCATTTCATCTTCTATATATAAGTAGTTTTCTTTTAATTTAGCACTAGAGATCTTATGTAACTTTTAATTTAATTTGATAATTTTGTATTTGCATTGATTCATAAATATATCATTTTATGATTGTACGTAATCGTGAAACAAATTAAAATCGAAGGTAACCGAGGCGTACAGTGTGCGCTTTTGCTCTAACAAAAATGTTCCTGCAGATAGCAAGATACCTAGCTAGCCTTTGCATTGTGCTCCAAAAATATCTACATATACGGCATTTTCCATTGATTTTTCCACGTACACGGCTGCGCCAAGTGGACCACTTGTCAGTACAGCCATGCATGGCAACAAGTAGCCAGCTAGTAAAACGCCTCTATCTGAAAAAAAAAAAGTATTTGTCGCTGCAGCGACGCTGTGTATTCCTGAAATGGTTCATGAAATATCTCAAGTACTGCCTCTAGTTTTTAATAAATGATGCCGTTAGCTTTTGATAAACGTTAGACACCTTTGGTCTTATTAAAAAAGTTTAAGCAAATTGAATATACATAGATGAAGTTCTGTTTAAAAGTAGTTTAGTGATAAACCAAGTCACAAGTTAATAAATGTAACTAGACATATTTTATATTTTTCTAATAAGATAAATGGTTATATGTGTGTGTTAGTTATGCATTAAAAACCGGACGAGTATTTGCACGTATTTGCTGAAATCGAGAATCTGGCCTAACTTGCTAACGTTAACACAGTGGCATATGGCCAACATTTATCTCCACCGATCTTCGTATTTTACTCCATCCGTTCAATTTTAAAATTAAGGTCTATTTTAATTTTAAAAGGTATTATAAAGTTTCATAAAACCATATCAATGACTAATTTGACTTTGTATCGTAACAAAATAAAAAAGGTACATGTCTTATATGGTTACAACTTTTATACTATTTAGCAATGAATTTATAATTTTGAGATTTGATTTTTGAACTTATAAGTTTGGTGAATCAATGAAAAATTAACTAATGCTGTGATTTTGTGAAAATGCGAGGCAAAGGTCGAAAACGCGTAACTATGTATGAAAGAGAGCGCGGAGCGATGCTCATGCACGCAAGGGAAACAACCTAACAAATGGATCTAGAGGGGAAGAGGAGGATAAGGCTCACTACTGGTGCATGAATCTTGGAGCAATCATATTCATAAACATTTGGCACGAAATCAGGCAACTAACAAATAGACAACCCCATATTTCTAAATATGAAAAAGAAAATGCACACTGAAGTTAGCACAATACTCTCTCCATTTGATAAAGTTTTATATTTTTGTAAAGTTTTGACTTTTTCTAAGTTAAGCATTATTAAGTTTGATAATAATACACATACCTGTGTAACGGACACATACCTACGCCTCGTCACCCCTTACGTAGCAATACACATATAACACATAGAAGGCCTCACGAAATCTCTACTAATACACACATGCATTCTGATCGAGTCACGCACCTATAACTTCGCCACGAGCTTTTCTGACTAATTATCCAATTATGTTGACGACATATGATCATGCGTTAGCAGTTAGGTTGCAGTGGGCGCAACAACCGAGGCAAACATATGCAAAGAAAGGGAGGAAGAGGGTCCCGATCTCGAGGTTGACCAGCCATTGTATGCGCATGCGGCCGGCCGGCAAGTGCACGGGCTCATAATGCTCGCCGCTCCCAACTCTCCAAGCACCCACCAAATGGCGACCGATCGACCACATGTACATACATTCATCACCATTCATCAGATAACAAGTCTACGTGTAGTCGTTTTGATGCTGATTTCTTTCGTCCATGCCGTGCTAGCTGTATTAATTTGGCACGCTAGCTTGCGTGCGTGAATTTCTTTGGATGTAATTCTCTACTTACTCCCACCGTCGTACTTTTATATATATATATATATATATATATATATATATATATATATATATATATATATATATATATATATATATATATATATATATATATATATATATCGCCTATAATTTTGGATATAAACTCTCCTTACTCCCTCTGGCCGGGAAAGGAAAGAGCGGAACTAGCCCGCCATACGTCAAGATCCGCCCCTTCCTTCGCTTTCATACTTAGTCATGTGAGATAAGGAGCTCCATGAGGGGTAGTGTGATTAGTGTGTGAAATCAAGGTGTTGATTTAATCTATATGATAAATACATTGTTAATGATGAGTGTTTTGAAAAATACGATGAATAGTTTTTTCTGTCGATGAACAGTATAGGTTGGCACTGACCGGTCAGATCGGATGGTGCACGCCGGTCAGATCGAAGGTGTCCGGGCGGTCTAACCGGGTAGCCCGACGGTCAGATCGGCAGACTCCGGGAGGGAGTCGGCTTTGGGTTGTTTTCGTGAAATTTCTAGATTGCTTCATGTTTATGACTTTTAGATAATTTTTATTCGTATATAACACTATTGTGTACTAATGTGAGTTAAGTTGGTGTGAACTTGTACTCGGATATGGATTTTTTTTTGTTCATGTGCAGGTGTTGCTTGAGGCCATGTGAGTATAGTCAGTGATGGATCGGGACTAGACTTAGGAGAAGTTGAGGTCCAAATGGTCAACGATATCACGCCGGATGCTCAGGCTATAGAACAATGCATGTAGAGGTGAAGGTTTCCATATGGCATACACATGATGTTGTGTGTGTATGAAAAGATGAGTCAAATTTGGATTAGAGTCTAAGTTTGGAAAGATTGGAGTGTGGAGTTGTATGGGGATGTTGTTTCCATGGTTTGATAGATTTTCTATACGATTACGAGTCCTAGTTCTAGTTGGATTTATGGCTAGGGGCAGCCACGTTGTGTGTATAAATAGAAGAGAGGTTGAGGCTAGAAGACATTGACTTTTTGAGAGAGAAAAGTTAGGGTTTGCTTCGAGATTTTAATCCTAGTTCGAGAGTTGAGAGAAAAGTTAGCGTTTGCTTCGAGATTTCAATCCTAGTTCGAGAGTTGAGAGAGGAGCGCTTTAGACGTACTTTGTAAATACAGATTGATGCAATAAAGTTGATCTACTTTCAAGAGTTTCGTCGATACGTGTTTTTCTAGATCCCGACGGTTTGACCGGAGTTCATTGAGCGGTCAAACCGGCGGCGAGGAACCGGTCAGACCGGCGGTGATGAGAAGGCAACAGAGGGAGGCGGCAGTCCGATCGGCCGGATTACACTGGTCAGACCGACGCAAAACTTGTGGTCAGACTGGCTACGCCAACAACTTCATTGATTCGAGGGTAATTTTTATTTTCGCTAAAAGTTTTTGGTTTTTGATGTTTCAACCATTCACCTGTAACGTCCCGCTTCCACGAGGCCGGGCCCGCTTACATCTAGCAGCTTAAATAGGACATAGACTGCCCTCACAAACCAACACCAGTCGGTCACCCATCCCTAGATTTCTCCAAGTCAAGCACGCTCAACTTTAGAGTTCACCAGTCTTTTCTGCGCACTTTGTGCTCACTCATGCGCACCCGGGAAGGACTTCCCGGTCGGTCACCCATCCCTAGATTTCTCCAAGCCAAGCACGCTTAACTTTAGAGTTCTTTGAAGATGGGCTTTCGAAAAAGAAGTTGCAACTTGTTGGCATGAGTATCCTATCAATCCTATTATGCCTTGGGCCAGGGTGTTACATTATCCCTCTCTGGTTGACTTGGTTCTTATATTCGATTCTACATAGTGAGTGCCGGTTTGATGGTTGCTCGGTGCGTTAGAGAAGAAGGTTGGAGAGTGGTTGTGTTGGCAGTGTTGACAGCCCTCAGGTCGGTCTCTGCGCAACAAGGCTCGACAAGCAATACACGGTTCTAACATCAAAGTTTCTAAGTAGACGAACAAAGTAATGGGCTATTGCTATACAGGATAAAAGCAAGGTTGAAGTAAGCACGAAGAAAAAGATTTGAAGCTTAGTCTCCTAAAGGCATCCACAATGTGCTTCCAAATCAGATAATAGGCAATAGTTTAATCTTCATGCCAAATAGTAAGCATTGTGAAACCGATAAATAGTTATTACCATACAAGAACACTATAACCTGGTAATAAGAAGTAAAAAAACATTGATTCTTTTGGCATGTATTGATCCCTACCCTTCTCCCTTCATGCTATTGGTTGCTACTAAACTTTATATTATCATGAGACCAACCTTATTGCCCGTTAGACTTTGTGAAACTTTTAACAGTAAATACCTATTTTTATTGGGTCCCACCTTATATTTACTAGTTGGTAAATATACATTGATGATGCCCTAATTTTCTTTCATGTTTTTGTGTTTCTCAGTTATTAGGTTTGGAGTTTAAGTACTCCTGGCTATGACGTTGAACTGTGTATATCTACCTGTAAATATAGATTTTGGATTTTTTTCATTGTCTTAAAAATTGTGATGTAAAATAAATTGCTATAACACCTTTGGAAGAATCAAGAAGGAATCACTACATTGCCAGTTCACCACATACTTGAAAATGTGATGTAAAAAAATTTCTAACACCTTTGGAAGAATCAAGAAGGAATCGCTACATGGCCAGTTTACCACATACTTGCTGCTACTGCTACTTACCTCACACAGTCGCACACATCCATGCATGTGCTCTCATATTCTTTTAGTTAGCCACTAACTTTCCTAACTAATCACGCGCATCAATTGTTTAACTTGTCCTCTGCAGGTGATATACGACTTTGTTGTGTATTTTGTCTTGTCTAGGTATAATGTGACATGTATATAATATATCCATGCTGCGGTTAGACTAATCCACCTTTAATTAGTGGTTTTTTCATTGTGGCCATTAATTGCTGTATATGATGCTTGCTGCAATGCAGTTTAATGCAAGCCCTATGGTCAGCTTGAGTGAAATCAATGCTTGTTGGAATCTAATTTACTTAATCTTAATCTTAACCTAACATGATCATATCTGCTAATACGAAATTGATCTAACTGACCTTGTTGTCAATCCTTATAAGTTGATTGCATGATTTCCTTTCCTCGTTGCAATCAATGCTGATTGGAGTATAATTTACTTAATCTTAGTCTTAGCATAACATGATCATCTCTGCTAATACGAAATTGATCTAACTGACCTTATTGTGAAGCAATGGAAGCCGATTGCATGATTTCCTTTCCTTGTTGCTATTCTTCCTGTTCTTCTCCTGATTCTTCTTACTCTTCTGGTTCACCGTTGGCTTGATCAAGTTCAGTCGCCGGTGTGTCACTTACTGATCACCAAAATAACCACACAAACCACTTTCAGCGTTGAATTGTATCGGGCGATTGATTTTAGGGTTTTAGAATAGGAACTTCACATGTCCCCTTTGTCTCTTTTCCTTTTTCTTTTATAGGAACGTTGGTGGGGCTCGGGAGTTAATCTCCTACTAGAATACGAATTCGTTTTGTACTGATCACACAAAAACAAAATTTATCTCTAAGTTTCTTTCTTGATTTGGAAGTAAACCGGTGGTTTTATCTCCTCCCAATTCCTATCGGCAGTTAGCTAATAATATCAACCAACAATGCTATCTAGGTTGCCGTTTGAGTGGATTTGATATTTGAAAATAGTCAAATTAGATATCAGCAAGGTGATTTTAATTTGAAGGTCGAGAATTGGATTTAGAAAAATTCAAAATACAAGTGGACGGCTGAAAGGACCTTGATGTCGCCTAGAGGGGGGGTGAATAGGCGTTCTCAAAAATTATCACAACTTCATAGCATATTAGAATGATGAGAACTTTCGGTTCAAATCGGAACTTCCGGTATGGGACTGGAAGTTCCGGTATGCAAAATCGAAGCCTTCACAAACTTTTCGAGGCACACCACAACCTTGGGTGCTCACCGGTGACGCCTAGCCATCTAGAAGACCTTAGTTCCCAAGAGTAACAAACACAATCGAAGATTTGCTTGCTATAAACTCTAGTGCTTAAAGTATGAAGTGAAGCTCACTAGCTCTCAACTTCTCAATCTCTCGATCCAACTCTCTTCCCTTCTCAAATCCTTCTCACAAAGAGGCACGACAAAAGTAGAGGAATGAGGAAGGCTATTTGGCTTTGGATGTGTCTAATAATGCCCAAGAATAGCAACCACTCAAAGTAGAGGTGGAGTAATTTATATACCCGAGCCTCTCAAAACTAGCCGTTGGAAGCCAAGATTCTAATTTTCGGAATTTCTGAAATGCATTTTCGGATAAGTCCGAAAATCAACAGAAGGCAATCTTAGTTTCGCAGCCATTTTTGAAATTTCTAAAAATTTTCGGATTTTCCAAAATATTTTCGGAATTTCTGAGATTTTTTCGGAATTTCCGAAAAACACCAGGCAAAACGGCCATAACTTTTGTTCGGAAGTTCATTTTTGATGATCTTGGACTCTATGGAAAGCCCACTCAGAGAACTACCCAACTCAACCAAAAGAAAGGTTTAAAACCACTCAAAGGATATGTTAAAACTTGAGTTTCTCTCAAGGTAGCACTAGGATTGGTCACTTTGAGCACCGAGACATATACAAACATATCGATGTTACATCCCTCTTGATAGTACGGCATTCCTATACTCAAAAGTAAATAGAAAGAGAATTATACTAATAGAAATGTCTTCTTTCTATCTTCATTTCTTTGTCTTAAGGGACGCCAACGCCAAAACCATTTTACCATATGTTCTTCAAATGATTGATGCGGTTACTTGTAGCTTCAAATGACCTTGCACGGTCCATCATGACAAAGCCGTCACTCGTCCTTCACCATCGAATTTGGTCCTTCGACGCCAAGCCCCTTGCTTGCCCTTTATCACCGCATGATCCATCACGACCGAGCATCGCTTGTCTATCACTATCTTGCCATAGTAGCCCCTTTGTATCCCACATCTTCAATATCTTCATTTTGTCATCTTTGGTATCTTTAGGTGTAATCATATCACTTGAGCATCAACACATTTTCAATCCTTGGGACCTTTTTTTCTCATTCAACTCAATGAAATTATTAGTCCCAATGATCCGGTTGTCAATATTTACTTGTTGACCAACCGATTGCATGTATAAAAGGATATGAAATAAATGATGAGTATTAATCAACACTACAAGTGTCATATACTCAAATATAAGCTCAAATGTAAAGATCCCAATTAAATGAAAGTGAATAACTTGGATCAATTACATACATAACTAAGGTATAGGATTTGCTCCCCCTAAATGTGTGCATACAAAATGTTTATATGAAGCAAAAGTATGCATAAAAGATATGAAACATTAGGAGCTTATCCTATACAAGAATAAAAGACATTTATCAAATACTAAAAACACACCTTCAACATCTCCATGTTCTCAATGTAAAGAGATTAAATAAGAGAAAATGCTCAAACAAAACATTACTCTCATATGTATATTATTATTCACATGAAAATATTATATATGAACATATCAATATGTGCATGGAGAGGAGGAATGATACATATAACTTGATCTCCGTGCACTTCATCCTTGTTGTGATTTAGGTCCACTATCAATGAATATTTCTATCTCAACTCATATGAAGTCCGTGAACCATTTCTCACAATTTTCACTTCCATATCCACATGAGACTAGGACAAAGAAAATGCTTATAAAAATATTAGTCTCGTATAATTGAATTTATCATTAATCACCAAAACCAAATTAGTGACACTTGAACTTTCAACGACAATTCATTGTAAATGTGTTAACGCTAAAATTTGGTAAGCCTCGAAGTCATCATCGATTTAGGAATCGTATCGGCTTCAGAGTCCTGGAATTAGCCGATGGACATATCAAGTTGCCAGCAATTGGATTCTTGATGGATTCGGTTAAAGAAATTATTCAATTAAAAAAAGCTTATCCAGAAGAGACTAAGTTCAAGGAGGATGCAGCATGGTAAGTTATCTATTAATTAGGTAGAGTCAATTAGTTTCCTTTTACTTTTAGAAAAGATTGTTTAGAGTTCGAATAGGACTTGTATCTTTTACTTTGTCTTTAGGAAAGTTTGTGTCTTGTCCAATAAGGATTAGTATCTACTCATGGGTATAAATATGTACGCCGGGGTTTATGTAATCTATCTCTCGATCAATACAACTACTCTCGGCGCATTGCCACCCTCTTTCTCGAGGTTTTAATTTATCAATCGTCAGAACTTGGCACCTGACATGGGGCTGCATCAGCTTTCGATCTCCGGCGAAGGGGTAAGTTCTACGTTCCGCCGATCCTGGCAATTGTGTCGGCTACATTGGTGTTGTTCAAGGCTGCATCGCTTTGACCTCTTGGATCACTCTGGTTCGGTTGATATATTTGCCTACCTATTTATCATATATCTTAGTTAATCTAGTTTGATAGCTCAATTTACTTGTATTGGCTGGGATCTGCTTTAGGGTTTTTGCCGGTATCGGCTAAATTGCTTTGCCAGATTAGATTAGCTAAGAGATCCATCACTCTTAAAATTAATCGAAGGCTTGATTGTCTGGATATTATGTTTCTTTTCATACTTTGCGCTGCATCAGCCCTAGTCATGCTTAAAACTATAATCTCTAGCCTGCTTTTTGATTGCCAACAAGAGTTTCATCGGGGTTTCAGCCGATGAGTTATCTGGACGTTGCATCGCTCACAAGGATTACATATAAGTTGGATTTAGCCGATGACAACAAAGGTTTCATTGATTATCTAACCATTTGGATTTAATGACATCGGACCTCCAGCCGGTGTATGCTTTAACCTTCGGATCAACGCTTATTCTGTCTTTATATCGTTATTTACATCAAGTGTCATAATCTACATTAGATATATAGTCGATTGTTCAAAACCCTATCGATATCGGCTGGCATCGGCTGGAATTACTCCATTGGCTTGTCAGCCGATCGGCTCTTTGATCTGTTATTTATATATCTTGTCAGTTGCAGGATCAAACTGACTGGCACGCCCGCATCTCATCAACTTTAGGACCTGCACTGGAGCTAAGCAGATCTCCTAGGCCTTCGTATGTCACACGCAGGATCTACGTCAACACATTTTTTTGGCACACTCGACAGGACAAATTTTGCGTCAACAAAATGAAAGTCCTGTTTGCGATACAGAAAATTTATTTTTCTCCATTCTTAATTATAGGATTTGAATTGTTACCCAATGAAATTCCTATATCCAAAATGGCCAACATTTTTCAATTTACTGTAACATTTTTCATTTAGACTGAGTTACTAAAACACTTCAATTAAGCCTATTTGAACAAAATTCACATGAATTGGCCAAGATGAAAAGAGTAATTAAAGAGAACAGATTACAACCAGTTTAACATCAATCTAGGCCCAGGGTGGGGTGAGATTGAGACCACACAGTAGACAGTACATCAGAGAATTACCCCATCTCTGCAAATGCCATACAGACTACAGGACTAAATTCCTCAGGGGACAAATCATCACATTTCACCAGCAGAGAGCCCAGCATAAGAAACCAAAACAAGCAATAGAAAACAAAGCCATATGAGTGAGTTCCTTTGACCAGATCAGGATATGTGTTGTTATTGCCTGTGCTGCTGCTGCTACTGTATGTTGTGTGATGCATGGGAAGATATCTTTGAGTTGGCTTCTTTGTCTTTGTGCAGGTTTGTAGTCTTTAGACCACACATCCACTCCAAATACATGGTCTGCTTCTGCAGTAGAGACAGTGCAATGCTTGTGATGCTAGCTAGTAGCTAGATAGGGCCACACCTGTGCCTGCCTGCCATTGATGCAAGCAGACCATCTTTGTTTCAGGCTTTCAGTTGAGGACTCACAGCTGTACACATTCCAACTGCCATTCCCTCATCCTTCTCCTTACACTTTGCAAAGCCTTTTTTTTTACATGGAACATTGATCAGTGATTTTCATACTAGTAGCACATATGCACATTTTGTCAGATGGTAAAAAGAAAATGCAAGAAATCTTAGGGCTCTCTACCCTTTGTGTAAGCTTTCCTTTTTCTTTTTTACATGTAGCATTCAGTGATTTTCATACTAGTACATATGCACATTGTGACAAATGATAACAAAAATGCAAGAAATATTATGGCTCTGTTCGAATACAGGAAACATTTCGCTGATGATAAGTCGCTATTTTTGTTCGTATAAAATTACGGAGTTTTTATTGTTATTGTAATTCTTGCTCTTTAAAAAATTGTTGGTGCTTTGATAGGGCCAGGCAGCCGGCCAAGCCAGTGAGGTGCCCACTCACTTCTAGGTGTACTCCTTTGAACCAACAAAATTTTAACCAAGCTTTGTCTCCAAGCCTGTTTTTGACTGCATTGGTGACTGAGAAGCTATGCAGGGTTTTTTTAACCTTTCTGGATTCTGATTTCTATTCACCCAACAGCAACCATATGATCTCTATCTCTAGTCATGAACAATCTAGATTCAGAAGGAGAGAGGGTAATAGTATATTATCATGTAACACTTTAGATACAAGCTATCAGATGCATCGATTGGTTGAACCATGTATTATAGTTAATCTTTTGTTTAGTCATCTTAACATTGTACAGTTGATTAGTTCAAGAAAATCTTCTAAACATGTTGATTTGATCTACGTCAGTTGGACTTGCAAATATTTTTTTTTCTCCAGTCTTCTTGACCAGTTCGATCTGAGGTTTCATAATATGGATAGATTGGAGAGGATGAAAACCAATGCATTTTTCTCTCTCTTTTGGTATCAAGGAATCAGGTCTTGATATGTGCGCAAAACTTTAGTAATAGCCTAACTACTGTCACATATGAAGGTTCTCATGGCTGTGATCTTAGGTTTTAATGACAATCTGGATCGGCATTTGTATCTATCTAGCCACAAAACTTGATTTTGAGCATAACAAGCAACCATATAGTCAAATTTGTTTCAAATTATGTGCTTATGGAAAATACTAATTGAAATATCTGTTTATTTAATTAAATATTGGGGGACTAGGAAATGACAAGCTAATGTTTACATACTACAAATTTTTTGTCTTTTTGAGATGGCACCAAATTAATTTTTTTGTCAATCGATGCCTCGATTTCAAGTTTGACCAGACCTAAGACATGGACTCAAGATGTTCTAAAGTCTAAACCCAATTCCTCTCGATCTTGGGACCCTCATGGCACAAACATGACACATTGATTACACATATCCAATTTGAACCAGCCAGACATGCCTAAAACCTCTCAATTTTTGTACTAATTTTGAGTTCAGCCTTCCATGCACCTGCCAGCACAAAAACTACTCAACACACAAAAAGAACAGTGCTTGAGAACAGCATCAGCAGCAGCAGCATTAGTGACCATGCTTCAATGCAACTAAGCAAGGAATCCTTTTTTTTCATTTTATCAGCTAAGCAACATCAGTCCATCGAAGCAAGAAAACTAAGCCATGAGGCCACATGAATGAGAGAGAAAGATGAGAAGCTGCAATGCAAGCTAGCATAGAGCAAGCATGCATTGATCAGGTTCAGAGATTCAGAAGATGGTAGTGGTGTGGCTTCAGAAAGTCACTCCATTGCATTGCCCATGGGGGCATTTTCATTGCCTGAGTGCATGCAGCTGCAGTTTGCAGGGCAGGCAGGAGAAAGAGAAAAGCTCTTTTTACCAGCTGTAAGGCAGTGTGCAGCAATGTAAGACCTGCATTAGTTAGTGGATGAACCCAGAAGACCCAACTTTAGAGGGTTAGGGCTTAAGGGCACCTCTCTGTGCATGTAAAAGATAATCATCATTATTGTATCCAAGAAAGTAATAATATCTCAGCATGTGTGTTGCTTCATCTTTTCTGCTAGGGCATGTGGCACATTTCAAGCCTCCTGTTCCTCGGTTTGCATTATCATGAACTGAGAGTGTAGTTTTAGTGTTAAAAAAACCTCCGAAAAGGAGCAGGGAGCTCCTCGTTTTTTTTATTATAGAAGAAAAGAATTGACCCAATTTGTTAAGGGAAAGAAGCCCTAAAACGTTATAACTGCGTGGTTAATTAAAGAGAAACCTGCGAAAAACCTCCACGGAGAGATTATTGTTAATTTAGTCAGAGTCGTCTTAATTGAAGAACAGGTGGGCTATCTTATTGTGTTAACCATCTCATCCCAGAAACTCAAGTCTTTCAATGGAAAGTACTATACTATACACATCTAAGTACTCTTATTTTAGTTAATTACTTCTTAAGATGTTGCAGTGACATTATCTTGGTTTCTAATTAACACTAGCCTCATGTTGTCTCTTCAGTTGAACTCTCCTTTGTCCTGTGCTTCAACTAGTAAGTGCCAGAAATATCAAGCTCAAGTAGTTCCCCAGAGTAAATACAGTGGTTAGGAGTCACATCACCCAAATGCTAATCTTTAGGCAATTATTGTTATAAAGTAATCTCATGTATCTTGTACACTAATACCCTCATATGCAACACTTGTCACCCTTCCAAGAACAGCACACACAGCTGATACACAATTATTACCAGAAGGAGACAGTGTACTTATCAATCATGTTTGACAAAAGAGCTAGCTTTCTTTACAGATCATCTCCTCATTTAAATTACTGTGAAAAAAATATTGCAATGAAAACTATGCCATGTTCTTGTTTGAACATTCATAATGGAAGTACTGTAACAGTGGGGATTACCCTTGCCTTTGTGGAATCAAGCAAGTGCAAGCTGGTTGTTCAATGTAACAGGGAAAAGTTTGCATTGGATTCTCACTTCTGACAGGGAGAGGAAGAGGAGAGAAACAGTGGACCAGAAACTGAATGAATGAATGGCACTGGAAAATTTCCAGCTGCAGCTGCAGAACAGAACAGAACTGATCAAGAAACCCACAGGGAGCTAGGTCACAGACATGCATGCATATACACCAAATGAAATCAGATTTCATTTCTCAAGAACAGGAGAGGGTTACTGGTTACAGAAGCTTACAGTGACAACCAATCCAATATGGCTTAGCTTGTAACAAAAACCAATGTAATGTAGTAACCCCATGCAAGTGCAGTGCAGCTGAGTGAAACCCCACACTCTCTCACACATCATCCACTTGCAAGAAGAGAGGAAAAAAAACAGAGAGGCTGTATAAACAATGGCCAACCTTTTTCTGAACACTGCTGCTGGTTTTGCAACTTCTGCATGCAACAGCATCTTCACCATATGCAGACATGCAGTGCAATGAAACATGGCATCCACAATGGCATTTCAAATTGTGCAGCTTTGGATTAAAGTTTCAGAGGAAATGTGCTCCATTTGGGCACTGGAATTTGGGGTTTCAAGTAACTCAAGCTCTCCTCTCCTTAGGAGAGCTCATTCAGCCCCTTTTTTTTCTTTGTTCATTATCTCTTCTCCTTCTCACAAACCAAACCAATCCAATCCAACAACATTTGCCAAACGCCAACCAATGGCAATGGCTCAAAGAACCTAATAAATATTTTGGAAACTTATGTCAAAAAAAGGAGAGAAAAAAAGAAGGGGAAAAGGAGAAGATCCAAACCAAGCGCCCCCTAGACATCTGACTAAAAATTGTGTGTCCCTGGTGGTGCTAGCTTCCTCAACGGATTCGTGGCGGCTCTGGCCTGAGCCGCTTATTCATTGCCGTCGCCGCGAAGGCGGCGGTGTTGGTAACATCATCAACAAGAACAGAATCATATGTACTGGTGGTGGTAAGCTCATTGGAGTCTGAACATTGCAATGGTCTCTTGCCACTCCTCCTGTTGTTGTTCATGTCCCCAACCATCATACTGTAGCAGGCATGTACATGCTCCTGATCAAAGAAACACAAACCACAAACATGCCAAAATCAATTACATATCTAATTTATAACAACATTTTCATAATCAAATGTTGCTCAACTACTACTTTGAATTAGTTTTTCTGTTCTATCTGAAATTATTCAACTGACTGTCTGACTGACCTCCTCAAATGTTGAGAAGCACTTCAAAGAAACAAGCACCACAAACACATCAAAGTTAATTACATCTAATTTTCATCATCAAATGTTGCTCAAATTCTACTGAAGTATGTGAGGAATTATTATTATTTTGTTTCTAAAATGTATTGAAGTGAGTGAGTGGATGAGGGACTGACCTTGTCAATAAGACAAGATGGAGAAATGTTGCTCATCTTGGACTCCAATGCTTCTTTTGTCAGTGGAGCTCCATAGGATGCAGCCAAGATTGCAGCTGCAGCAACAGTGGATGGCCTGTAATCTAGCACACTTCCAGCTGCATCGACACAAATCAAAATCAAAATCAAATCAATCAGACCAATCCAAACAAAGAAAGAAAAATAAAAATCAATCAGAACAATGCAGCAAACAAAGAACAGAAATCAATCAGAAGCCAGATAAAGAAACAAAAAAAACAGAGATAATATTCTGATTTGTGTGTGTACCTTCAGCTGTGGCAAAGATGAAGCCGATGGCGTTGAGGGCAACGCGGGCGGCGGCGCCATGGCCGCCGCCGCCGCCGCCGCCGTGGTGGTGGCGGTGGAGGCGGGAGGAGAAGCAGGGGAGGAAGTCGAAGGGCGTGACGGCGCCCATGCGCCACCCGAGCGTGGACAGCACGAGCAGCTCCATCCGGCGGATGGAGTCCGAGCAGAACACGTGGCCGCCGCCGGCGTCGAACTCCGACAGCGCCGGCGACCGGTACTCCTCCATCTTCGCTGCCACGGACACGCATGCGATCGACAGCAGCCGCGCCGCCCACGGCATCGCATCCCTCTGGACACCACCAACACAACCACGTCACCGGCGAGCTCCCAAGAAACAAAAATGGCGGCGGCGGATTAGCTAGATTACATCGACGCGTCGCCGGAGGCAGAAGCGGTCGAAGTAGGCGATGGCCAGGTACGCCGTCCGGTGGCCGAACCCGAAGTGCCCCCTCGTCTGCAACGCAACCAACCATGGCGTGTCAGGTGTTCGACCCGATGCTCGCATCAAGAAGAGCTAATCGGAGCTAACTAGCTAGTGGTATCGAGCTCACTTCGAGAATCCACTTGACGGCGGCGAGCCGGGCTTGCCGGAACCAGTCCTCGGAGGCCAGCGACGGCAGGCAGTCCCCGTCGCCGGCGGCGTCGAAGAGGGAGGAGGAGGAGCAGAAGCTGGCCTCCTTGGAGACCATCTGCTCCACGTACTCCTCCTCCTCCTCCTCATCGTCCGCCGCCGCGGCGGCATTGTAGAACAAGAACACTTCGCCGCCGTCGTCGTCGTCGACCACGCCGTCGCCGAGGTCGGCGCCGTCTTCTTGGCACGTCAGCGAGAAGCCGCACGCCGCCGAGCATTCCTCCGCCTCCTCCATCGGCATCACCTACTATTTATTCAGTTTTCACAAGCTCTTCCTGCGTCGGTCAAGCAAGAACCATGCTACGGCCGGCGGCGGCGGTGGCCGGAGGAGGAGGAGAGTGGGAGCGAGAGTGAGAAGACGAGATAGCCTCCTCCTCCCCTCTATTTAAGTGGGCTCACGTTTCATTAACTTTTCTACTTTTTTACTGCTGTCTTTTTTTTTTACCATTTGTGTTGTTGTTGACCATTGACAGTTCTGGTAAATTCAGGTTTGTACTAACAGTACGTCTCTGGGTAAACATGAAAGCGCATCTGTGTAATGTAATCATGCATCTGGTTTAAGATCCAAAGAATTTAACGTGCCATTTACTCGTCAACGATAAGAGCTTAAATTAATCACATTAATATCTACTCTCCTCAAGAACTGTATTTTGGATGGGTGTAAAACTCAGAGCAGAAACATGGACTGTGGCTATAATGTGATTAAGCTCTTCTGTGTAAAATGAAAATGACACCTGATAGTATGGTGAAGAAATATCAAATTAATTAAATTGGTAAAGATTTGTGACTATGATACTACAAAAGTAGAATGTTTTAAAGTAACCTCGTATTGGTTAGCTTCAGTTGATAAGCCGTTCAAAATAAAAGAGCCAACTATAAATGATTTTAAGGTAGGGCTTTTATATTTCTAGTCTTAGCGGTTTAAAAACAAAGGCTACAAAACGCCTAGAATAATTTAAAATAAGCTTGAACATTTAAATTGTGGCTGCGGCTTATAAGCCAACAAACAAACAATGCGGCTTAAACCAACAAACTATGGTTAATAGCAATGAAGTACGCATTATGCATCCATACTTGGAGATACTCTCAACTAACAAGGCATGCTAGTTTGGTCCTCACATTTTCACACAAAAGTATTAGTATTTTAATTTGTGGGCAAACCCTAGAATCTAGGAAAAATTGGCTAATGATCTGAAAAGGCAGCCTACAGCCTCTGCAGGCTACATATAAAATAAGGATTTTGTTGAGAGTGTAATCTCAACTACCATCTAGCATCATCTTCTCCCCAAAATTCTAAATGCAGCCAAGAAAATGCCACATTTCCTCTGCAGAATGTACTCAGGGTTGAGACAAAAACACTCGGTTTAAATTGGCCATTAATTAATCCATGTGGGCCCCACTCCATCATGGAAAAACAACAAGCAAATTCTGTGGGTGATCAGAGACATAAAACAGCCACAACCATGGTATCTAATCAAGAATCATGCAGCTACTCTATAGCATCTCACAACCTAATCCTCCCTAGCTACTGACAAAATTTGACAGATTTAACCTTGACAAAAAAAATTCAGTTACTGTATGATTTTCAGTTTCTTCTACCCATATCCATATGTCCATGAAATTTTAGTCTTCCTCGTGAACTAGGACAAGCTGTCTGCAATGTCTCAATCTTGCTACTACATCCAGAGGCTAATTAATAGTGGGGGCATGTCCAAATTACATACTATCACACACATATATATTTACATGAAATTTATATATATGGGCTCACATGCCATGAGATGGTGCTGAAAATGTTGGGAGAGTGAACAAAAACCCAGGATTCAAGGGCCAATGTTTTGGAGTACCAAAACAGTGCCAATTCAACACGCATTGTCCCATGTCAAAGATGCAAATTTCAGTAGTACCCCAGCCAGGGTTACTAAAACCGCCGGTAACCGCGCGGTTACCGCGGTTACCGCCCGTACCGCGGGGGTACGGTTACCCGTACCGCGCGGTACGGTTTAATAAAATTCGTCCAAATTCAAAAATTTAAAAAAAAAAGAAAAAAATCAAAAAAAATGGTGAAGGTAGTGCTTGATTTATAGTGTTTTATGGTGAAGAAATTTCTCAAAAAAGAGTAATATTTATTCAAATTTGAGAGCAAAACGGAGAATAAATTTGAAAATTGGAAAAAGAAAAAAAAATGGGCCGGCCCGTTACTGTGCGACCCATTACACATCGCGCGGTAACCGCGCCAAACCGCGCGGTTTGCCCGAATTTTTGAATTCAAATTTCGATTTGTAAATTTGTCGCGGTTTTGCGCGGTTACCGTGGTTACCGCCGGTAACCACCGTACCGCCGGGTGGCGGTAACCGGGCCCCCGGCGGTTTTTGAAACCCTGACCCCAGCCAGGCCAGGTCCCCCAATTGCTTGCTGCTCATTTGAAAACAAGGGAAGATGCCAAGATTTGGCCTGAACTCACACTAAGATCAAGGAGAGCAATATGGACCACTCTTATCCTTTCAGCTCCTGCATTTGGTGATTCAGACAAGACGACGAGCAAACGGTCCGCATCTGAAATCAAAGGATGAGTGAAGCACAAAAGCTTATATAATCAGATATGTTATTTTTTCAGATTTTGTTTAGATGATGTCAAACATTCAGATGGAGTGAAAACAAATGGCAATCTGCAAGTTTTTTATATGGAGCCTGAATTTGTTGACAGTTCTTGTGATGGACCGACACATAAAGAAATCTTTGAACACGTAACAGATTATGGAGTTTGTACTTTGCAGAATTTGTACAATCGAATAACATAAAAAAATCTCAAATTCAGAATTGTACTTTGCAGAGAGAGCTTCAGTACCTCTTATGGAGTTTTGCTGGCACAGTGAGATCTTCAAACAAACATCAGCCCGAACATGCAATGATGATACCATCTAGTAAATATTGATAATCAGAAATCAACTTTCACCTGTAAGAACAAAACAAGAACCATGAACAATAACTTCTCAAGGAAATGAAAACGATTCACAGTTGGTCATGTTGAAATGTACTGTGACCGACGGTCCTGGATGTGGATGGAGCCGGTATACTGCATTTAAGGTTGTGCAAGCCATTCTGTCCAACATTTTCTGCAATGGACAATCGTACACAGTAAAAAAAACTGTCCTCCTACCTGAATTATAGGTTTCTTCGACATTCATTTATGGATTGCAAGCCAGCAGATGTGTGTCACAGATCAAACAACCCCAGGACACATCATATCATCAAGTTTGCTACAGGGCCCTGCATAAACCAGCCTTGAATTCAGGTTCCTCAGTCCCACATGAGGAAAAAAAAAGGAAAATAAAACGAAGTGAAGAAAGAGGAGGCCATAATATGTATCCCAGCCAGCATTCAAGGATCAAGCCACAAGTATTGACTTAACACTCATCAGCATTTCAGACTAGGCAAACCTAATGCACACAAGGTGATCAGAAATATATTCAGAGAAGCAACTAGCAAGTAAACAACAGTAATCAGCATTTCGGAGAAGATTATATATTAAGAGCCAGAGTGTTCTTCCAAGCTGCCCCCACTTTGGTGAAGCAAGGGGTTCAGAGACTATAGTGATGCTATCTACTCTGCCACTTAAGACCACTCAGTGATGTCTTCTTTGACCAATGCTTCTACACCTTCACAGAAGCAAGATGATAAATAAATGAAGCCTAAGTTTGGTCATGTCAATGTCTCAATGCAAGGGGCCCTTCACCATCTCTCCCTATTTCAATGAAAGCAGTGAACTGTGCCAATCACTAGGGGACACAATGGGCCTTTGCTTGTGAGATGAAGTAAGCATTAGGAGGAGGTCTTGTCCACTAATCCACTAAAGCCACACAGTGGCTAAACTCTACTAGTGCCAAACTTGGGCATGCTAGTTCTAGCACTAACTTAGCTTACCCTTTTTTGAGTCACCAAAACACCAATGATTTTATATATAGAGAGTATGAAATGAAGTAGGTTATGGAGCTAAGTACAAAAGGGGGCGAAAAATCTTGTAGACCTATTTGTTTACCTTTTGTTTTCCAGGCCTATTTGGGGGTCAAGTCTTGCTGTCCAAAGAACAAGCAATTTCTTCTGAATCAACCAAGGAACCAACTCTGCAGCTTCTAGCAGTAGACATAGTACCATTGCAATGTAATGGACAATAATACCTCAAGGACAGGTTGATTGGATAGCTCAGGACAGACATTGTGCCACTATGTTACAAACATTTTGAACAAGACCTTCAACAGCAATTTGAGTGCAATTGAAACTATTTGTAACTACTAACTACATGTGATTTAATTCCCTCATAATTAAACATGTACTTCCATATTTCATTTACTCGAACCCCAACCTAACCACGATTTATGGTTGATCACGAACAATTTTCCTAGATTATTAATTGATATTCCCGCAATTTATCCTTGTAACTTTAACAAAGAAAATGGTCTGAAATTTGATGAGTTTGCCAAGTTTCTGTCAAAATCCATCCACATCAGCTGCTTGACACTTTGACAGTAGAGAGTATGGTATTTATATAAAATAAAAAAAACCTCGCACCAACCATCTAAAATGAAAGCTGTGAAGGCCCTTGGGAGGCTTTAAGTTATGCACTTGTGTTGCCATCATTGATGAAAAGCTGGATAAGTCCTTGCACGTCGGCTAAGATTATCAGCCAGGCTTTATGCCAACCCAATCAGATTAAAGTGGCTAATAAAAAAGTCTAACCTTTTACAAGCTTTAACCTAACATTAGTACAGCTTCCCAATGTTTGACTGGTGCAAGGGTTCAGTCAGTCAGCAACACCAAGAGGAGCACATGCAAGCACTCATGGGAGGCACTTATCTTGAGTTTCACAAGAAAATGTTACAATACCAAACAGTTGTAATATGCTGGTTGGCAGATGAGACAATGAACCACAATGCAAAGGAAAAGACAGCCGACTAATAGCAGAAAAGGACTTACAATCTCAGAAAGCATATATGTAAGAGTGACATGATAATGTAGCAAATACATGTAGATAAGATAGTTATACAAAGGTTAAGTGGGAGGGACCACTGATATTTAATGGTCTCACCATTTTGTTGGCACCAATTACCTGTAGTGTATCAGTGCATGCGATGTATTGTTTGTGATTTTGATTCTTATTTTACAACCATAATAGAATGATCAATCCTTCAGTCATTCAATCTTACCAGGTAATTAATAACAAATATGCAGTATTTATGTGCAAATTTTAAAAGTTTCCTTGAAGGCATGATAAATGGGAAGAGCCAACAGGACGTTGTACTTGATTGAAACCATAGTATGTACAAATCTTGTATAGAGAAGCTTGTTCCAAAATCATCGAATAAATTCTTCAGGTTACAATCTTTTGCAGACAGAATAGTTGGTACAGGAGATGTGACCAATCAGAATACTGTAATCACATGGAAGTTTCTGTCCAATGTGTGTGGTCTTGAGATCGGTGGAAACTTGCTGGCAAGTGACGGTTTGCCCCCATCAGGCTATCACTATACGGATTTCATACAGGTTTCAACTCTTAAGAGCAGGAAGGACATACAGAAACATCAGGAATTGAGTCTAGGATATAGCGTATTGAAATTGTAAGTATCTGGCAGAATTCTGAATAAACCAATGCCACGCTAGATAGAAACACTATTATCTGAAGCAAGTTTGGATTATGTGACTATGCCATGGTGGGGAGCCCAACTAGGCAGGAATCTCTGCTGTCTTTCTGGCACTACAAACAAAACAATGTGAAGAATATATGTCAGTAACTCAGTATAAACTATAAGATAAATGATTACCATATTCCAAAATGACTTTTACAGAACAAAATAAAAAGATGAAGTCAAAGATTCTCTCTTACAATATATTCAGGCTTCACTAAAATATCAAGTTCAGTTTCCATCATCATTTTCTTCAAGCAAGTACTCTTCTATTTGATCTCTGAAAAAATATGTCATAAGCAATTTCACAAATCAGTGCACCGAAGGATCGAATAGGGCAGGATATTAACAGATGAATGGGGCAACTGCACATACAGAAACACATGGTCACGTTATGTCAAACATTATCAAACAAACAAGCTCCGATATCCAAAGGTTCAATGTTTTCATTTGCTAAACTACCAACAATGTTAACTGTTTATACCAAGTAATGAAGTATTCCATAAAGAAACAGAAACCACCATCACCTTAGCAAGCTATGGCTGGCAGATACAGTGTCCACTTTTCCAGTCCAGAATTTTGGTAGTAGTGAAAAGAAATGTTCGTTCAAGTTTTCACCGGCTGGTAGAATCTGGAAATAACAGCTTTGACAACAATGAGCAGTATAAAGATCAATTTTCTTCTGAGCCTTGTGTTTTGTGCTTTCCAAATTCTGGAGTTCTGATTCACTGAACGGACTTCCACACATCAGACAGAGAATCTCAGAAAAAGTGGACTCATCGCTATCAACCTTCTGGAATTTTGGACGTAGCCGTGATGGTAGGAAATCATGATAGCCATCTGCCGAGAATTTGTTAAAAGAGAAGGGCTTGAGCTTTTGCGCAGTTCTTACAATGGTATGCTCTCGAGAAGGGTTTTCTTCCTGCGGATGGTAATAATAGCTGTAAAGATGCGTTGTCCTCCAAACAATTAACAAAAATAACTGGTAAGCAAGGATATAGTTTGAGCTTTGAGCTTGAGTTCAACTAAGAATAGGTGAATTGTAAATTTGACATGTAGTAATTGGCATGATAGGACTGAACTTACTTACCCGTAGTCGTTCAATAAAAGATGCAACTAAACTGTTGATACCATTCGATGGCCTATCGAGATGTTGCTGTGTTTTTAAACTAAACACATTCAATTAGAATCAATGACATTCCAATAAAAGAAATTAAATAAAAAGATTATTTTTTTCCTTCTCTTACCTATCTAGTTCACAGAGGAGAGTAAGCTCTTGAGCCAGGCAATCACGGAGTGGAAGAACAACAGGTACTTCTGACCGTGTATCAACATACTGGACATCAGCCGGTAAAGAGTAACCTTGCCCCTGGATAGAGATATCAATTTCATCGTGCTCCTCTAATTTCCATCATGTTCTTTTCAAGAATTATGAATTGGTAACAAAGAACAAAATACAGAGAAAGCAGCGCATGGTATACCTTCACAGTCGCAGACAGAACATGGCATGCTATTGCAGAAGCACATGATCCGAGCATGATCTTGGTGTACCCGTTTTCCATAGCAATCTGATCAACACATCAACATGAAACAACATATATATATTAACTCAGCCGCTGATCAAAATGCATAATACAAGAGCATGCACATTACGGACCTTTTGAAATGAAAGCATGCGTAAGCACCGAAGAAAATCCTCCCTCCCAGTGTCATCACCAATCATATCCACCGCCTCCCTCAACGTGCCTTCCCCATCGTTCGATTCCGTGGAGAACACATCCTCAAGAGGAGCAACGTGCATCGCTTTAACGCCCGCCGACAAACTTGACACGATCGACTTGATATCTTCAATCGCTGTTTCGATTTCATGTTTCGGCTTCGAATACATAATACTTTCATCCACAAAAGCCACCCCAATACCAAAGACCGGCGGGGCCTGCGAATTGCTCGCGTCCCAGCTCTCAATCGCCTTGGAACGCATCTCATGTATAAATTGCAGCGCTACCCTATAATTACAGCACGTACAAATAACACTTCAACTCTAATAATCATAACACATGAAGGATTCTATGCTAAGGAGGCGATTTTATGTAGCACAAAAGAAAATAAAAATTAGGGGGGAAGCGAACCTGGAGGCGGGGCCGCCGGAGAAGGCGAGGAGGACGGAGTCGGTGGGGCGTACCATGGCGTTGCTCGTGACGGCGAGCTTGAACTTCCCGAACAGGTGGGCCCGGAAGCACTCGCCGCACAGGCCGAGGCCTCCGGCGACGGCGACGGCGGCGCCGCCGCTGCACTTGCCGCACTCGCGGGAGAGAGACAGACGGCCTATCTTCTCCGCCGAAGCAGCAGCATCCTCCACCGCGGCGGCGGAGGAGCAGTGGGGCCCGCAGCCGGCGGCGGCGGCGGCCATGGTGGGGTACGCGAGGCGGGTAATCACGCGAGCGCGTAGGTTTAGTTTAGGGCTTTGGGATTCTATACTAGTCCTCGAATTGGGCCTAGCTGGGCCGTCCCAATCCAGGCACAATGGGCGTTTCACCTGGGCCGTCTCCTCGAATTCAGGCCCACTTTTTTTTTCTTTTGGTTTGAATATTTGAAACGAACCACACCAAGACGATGCGAGATTTCATATTGATATATAGTTAAAAAAACTTATAAGATTATAACCGTAAAATGCTTAATCAGAAAAAGAAAAAGAAAAAAACACACCAACATGCCCTACGCCTTGACGACTCTTTCAGAAAAAGGAAAAAACACACCAACACATCCTACGCGTTGACGACTCTTTTAGACCAACTTGAGAGTGAGGGTTCACAATCTTGATGTTTTTGCTTGATTATTTTTTAATTTCATTCAAAATTTGTCAAAATTCATTGAAATTAATGAAAAAATCGACGTCTCGTTGCGGCTTGAAATTCACTGGCCAATCGAGATTGTGAACCTTGTTGACAGTTCGATATGTTGGCTATTTACAAATTCATTTAATTCAAGTCAACTCCACGCATGAACCAACATGAACAAGTAAATAAAATAGATAAAATAATAATTTTCCGTGTGCTTAAGATCATGTTTCGAGGTGGAAACTGGAAATGATATTGAGACAAAGGGACTTAGAAATTGCTCCAAAAGAACCAAAAGCAACTAGGTTTTGCAGTGCTTACAAAATCAAAGAAAACATATAGTATCTTAGTTTTACAAATTCTCTTCAAAAGTATATGTCTTTCATGAAGACAACAAAAAAATTGTCACATGCAAATTTTGGGGGCAAATTAAACCGTCCCATGATGTAAGTTGTGCAGGGCACAATTAGCCTTGATCGTCTTCAGTCCTTCACAAGTTTCAGGACCTGTTCCAGTTTGATACTGGTGTTACCTATGATCCTTCAGTAACTGATGACGAACTGGAACTATATAAGTAATTCCAGAATGGCTAATTTGTGTTGAATACATTGCATGGTTAGTATGAACTTGTTGTGATTAACATGAACTGCATTGTCCAGTTGTGAGCTGAGACTTCTGAATCATGTATCAATGTTCAGATCGAGCCCAATGTTCATCCCGTTGTACGCAATTGGCGCATACATCCACATTTCATCGGAGCTGAGGAGCTGCAGGATTGGACAAAATATGATCAGTGGATCTTGTTACAAGATAATGGATGATATGAACTGAACTGTATTCTGCAGATGCTCACCTTGATCTGAAGCTGCAGGAACTTCACATAGTGGACTGCCTCCTCAAGCATGGTGCTGATATCAACCTACAAGATTAAGACAACCATTGTTCTTTTAGCCATTTGATTCAAGAATTCATGTCATGTGAATGTAATTAGTAGCACTTATGTTCAGAAGCATACTTTGGTGCCATTGGGCACAAGGTTCTGAAGTGTCTTGAGCCTCTCATTGATCCTTTCTCTCCTTTTCTGATTAAGCAGAGAACTTATGTTAGCATTATTTCACATTCAGTTGTTGAAAAGAATATGTTTTCAGTTACAAAAACAAGATGATCATGTTCTAGTACCCTTGCATAGAGGCTCTGGGGATCAGTGGCTGCTCCGCGGCCAGCCCAGGATTTGCCTTTCGAAGTAGCACCAGCATCTGCAGCCTCCTGAGATGAACTGGAATCATTGTCAGAAGTGGAACAGCTCCCATTTGGGATGGTTACACTTGCATCCTTCTCCACAGTTTGCTTGGCCTTCTTCGCTCGCTTCGGTTCAGCCTTTCTCACGCATTTTGAACCCTGCAATTTGATCCATTGCAAGCAGTATTTACATTAGCACTCCAAACATCTTCCAGAGAGATAAGAAGTGCGAAGAATGATCACTGATGATCAATGACTTACTCTTGTCTGACCATCAAATTCTTCTTCTGCCGAGTGCTTTCTCTTGTTAGTACCACTAGCCGAATCAAGATCCTCGTGGCTCGGCTTGCCATTACCGAATGAATCAAGGAAATGGTTTGGGATCACATTCAGAAACTCAGTTGCACCTTGCACCTGGGCCATGCTCAGGTCATGTGGTGCAATGCTGGAGCTGACACCCAGGGCCTCACTTGAGTCACTGAAGCAGTATCCATCATACTCAGATGGAGCAGCAAGAGTACTAGCATTGCAGTTACTGTATGCAATGCTGCTAGCATTGCAGCTATAGTAGCATGGATTGGAAGATTGATCAAACCATGGAAGCTGCTCATGGCCTTCCTCCTCACCATGGATGGGGAATGCACTGAGGAGCTGCGCCATCATCTCCGACTCATCACCGTGCGATGGCAAGTCGAAGACGGTCCAGCTCATATCGGCGATCAGTCCTCCAGCCTCCATTGTGATGTGAATTCAGGACTTGGGAGGTAGAGAACTGAGATATGAATATATGATGTCTTAAGGAGTGTGGCTTGACTGTTGAGGTGCTTGCTGGATGATGACAAATGCACAACTGTTCAGGTGCTTATATACTGTTCAGAAACCAGAATTCAGAAATGTTGCAGGACACACATTATTGGCTAAATTTAAAATATTGGACCATGATTAAAAAAAATGTCAGTCCACGGTTGGGCTTAAGTGTATGGTGAAGATTAAAACAAGATTAGAAAATTTCAACTGCTAGTTGGTAGACAAGGACAGTGACTTATCCAAGATTACAGTTATGTGGCCTGTCTGTGAAGGCTGGTTCAATGATTGGAGACATTTTACTAATCATTTGATTCATCAAGGACAAGCAAAGGAAGTAAGAGTTTACCTCAGCATATAAAATTGGATAAAATGCAGAGAGTTTTGTTGGTTAAGGAGATGGAATAAATAAATTTAGGAGATGCAGAGTGAGGCCTGCACGAACATGGAGGGAATCTCAACATTCTTAAGAACTCAATGAAGATATTACAGCGCCTCGGCGATATCGAGGCATGTCGCCTTCTTGGCTTCTCCTGTGGGCTGTTCATTCTGCCAGGCTCATTGATTCTGCAAACTTGCAAAGGATTCCATTTCCATAGACTGGTTTTCTCATATATTTGTGTCATTGACATTTGAAACAATTAGACCAATCCAGTCAGTGTACTTTCTTAACTTAGCCTGTGATAGAAACAAGCTTATGAACACAATTGGAATCAATATGGAATACAAACAACAATGCACCTTGGGGAAATTCAACAGAACCCTTCCATAGGTTATTATCAGATAGTCTGTTAATTGTCACCTCCCTGAAGGTCAACCAGAGTAAGATTTGCTGCAAGATTTACCAAAGGACTGCAAACTCAATAAGATCTTATATTCCCATAATGGCACGTTTAAGGAATAAATGACTAAATGAGCATGTGCAACATCAAACAAAATGGAAAGCCACAATGCAGGTCTCCCTTTAAGGTGTCAGGTTTGCGAAACATCCGACAAATCTGAGTCTGCTTGAGATCTGATGCTGATATCCCCCCCAGCAGGAATATGATCTGCATATTATCCAGCAATTAAAGGCTGCACATGACTCAGATCCACCACAGTGCACAAATCTGATGTATTTCTGTCATGTCCTCAAGAGGGACTTCCTGCCTCTCCTTGGTAAACAAGAACAGCTAAGATGCTGGCAATGAAAGTGATATAAAGGGAACAAGATAAGATTTGTTTATGGCATGCCATTCTCACCCTTTAGCTGTATGAAAGGAGCATGTAAGCATCTGATGTTATACGGCCAATTGCATGGGTATGTATTTTCAAATGCCTAAACAGCCAACCAGATATCATTAGTAGCACAAACAATGAACATAATATAAGATATCATTAACATGTAATCACTAATGTTTATTTTCTGACTTCACAACATTCAACTTCATAGTCTGGGAAAGCCAAATTGCTTCTGAGAGACTGGGACTAGTCCCTTTGGGACATCCTAAGAGATATTCTCTTCTTAGGATTTTTTTTAACTTCTAAATTAAGTGCACAAACTGGCCATGATAAATTATGCTGAGGAATAGCTGCATTCTAGTATGAGCATAATTGCTTGCATAGATAAACATACATCTACCCTTCCATATCTATCATTGTTTCTGTCATGTATTTTTGTAACTTCCCTCAAAGTAAAGTCATATTTTTGACATTATTAAGAAAATAAAGAAGGAATATGCTGGGAAGATAAATTTCAAGAACAATTAAAACACAGACATAACCAAAGCATTCGAAATCATTCATAGTTGTTGTTGGTTTGTATACCTGTTCCTTGAAGAAAATTGTAGCAAACAGATGAAGTAACTGAGGAAGGCATCAAGTGACTTAACATGACAATACTAAGTGCTCACAATCCACTGAATTTTAATATACAAAATATGTTACTATGCGTAAAACAAAAGTTAGAAGACAAAACTAGTACTAGTTCTTTCTGTCACTTTCAGTTGACAATGCTAACGCAAATCTTTACAATATTCTTGACTTCTATTGATTAGCTTACGCCAAATGTCAATATAATAAACTAATTCTTCAACGGTGTATCCAAGCAAGTTATTGTCAAAAATAAATAAATATATTATGGAATTACACCCATGTGTAATTAGTAATCAAAGCTCTGTTCTCATGGTCAGGTAAACTAGTCAATTAGAGATGCTGCTGCTACTGAACTTGCATGTAGCTGCTTCCAAGATTTGCAGGCAGCATTACAAAGATATTTTCTGCAACTTGGATACATAGGCATCCATCTTCATCTAAGAAAGAAACATCAAGTCCTCATCACTTTACACCAAACAAAAAGCAACAGATGCCTCTCATCCCCCACTAACCACTATGAATGAGCATTGATCAGCTAGTGCAAGGGAAATAGGTCAAAGTAATAAGCAGATGAGACTTTCAAAAGAAGATGGAACAAGTCAGAAATTCTCGCAGAAAAATATTGGTACAAATTAGAAGTCAGATTATAGACAATAGCTGAAGGTCAAAAATAAAGAAATATGCAGCTATCCAATAAAAAAGGCAGATACAAAACAATGCCTTCAATCTAGAACAATGTTCAAGTCAAACAAGACTCAGGGCATTTTTCAATCAGAATATCAAAAGAAGAAAAAGCATCAATCAGGTATTGCACTTAAATGCAGCTAGAAAAAAAACACTCAAATTAACAATCTCCACAATTCCAAATGGTAGCATATATAGCTTGGTATGAGTCTATGAGACCATGCTTGTTCAAACAATACATACTAAACACGAGGCATGCCCACATAGAAATGAAGTTTTATCATGTCAGATTGCTCATCAGTGATAGGAAACCAAATATTTCACCAAACAGATAAACAATACTAAATAATGACTGTTGAAGTAAATACGGTCACTGAATACTCGAGAAACATTGTTGCCAGAGCAACTACTTTGTCTTCAGAAATTCAGTTCTGACTGAGCTCTGAAAGATTTTGAAGCCACCAACTGGTACGAGTAACAATATAGCATGTCCACATGAAATCTTTAGTTGCCAGATGCAAATGCATTGTGCTGATCTAACATATGATCAGTGACCAGAGAAGATAAGATAGTGTCCATTAAGTGTTTCAAAAAAAAAAAGGTACCACAACCACTGGGCACCTTGAATTGCCAGCATCATGATCTCCACAAGTCATTGCAGAAGTCCATGATCACAAATTGTCAGCGAAAGTTGCACCGAAATGCAGGAAAGTAATATTGATTGCAAGCAGCACAACAAACTCCAAAATAAGGGATCGTTATTTCACATGAAGAATTGGCACTCCTTTAAAAAAATATGCCGTGTTTTGATGTATTACAAGGATCATTCAAGTCCGAATTCCCAAATAACTCATGTGCCTACAAATTTAAAGATAAGACTTTTATTGCAGAGCTCTGGATAGAACAAGCTAATATTGTCACAACGGATAACTTAGTTGCTTTCCAACATGCTTCCAGAAGAACATTGGTATTAATAGGGACAACTTGAAAGGCCCTTGAGTTGTTGTTTCATTCCGCTTAGTCTGCCTTCACAAGGACAAAAACTGGCTTGTTCCCCAGCTTGTCCCGACCCTGAAAAACATGGTATAGTTAGAGCACTGGATGTCATCTTAAGCCATGTTATTTCTAACCAAAGTTTTAGTCTTGATCTAAGTTCCTGGCAGTGACAAATGCAGATAATCCCAAAGTTTTTTTTTTTAAAAAAAAGAGCTTTTGATCATGAAGAGCACATCCTTTTAATTATTCCAAAGTCTTTTCAACGAGTTTCTGGTCATGATTTGCTAATATTTCCTTTCTTGTAGCTAATCCCAAATTATAAGGGTGATCTTCCTGTCTTGTAAGTTATAAAGTCATGTCATTGTGCATGAGTTATTACCCACAAGAATGTACAGCCAAAAGGAAACATCCTACAGTCTACGACTATATTTAAGTCGAGCATTACCATGAAAATTCTCCTTATTCACACCTAACTAAAGCTTCTTTTCTTTTCTTTGCTCGAGCATGCAGATCATTGTCCAACACATACCCACATGCTAACTTAATACACTGTTCTGTATAAGAGAATCGGAGAGATTGATGCATCCAAAAAATTATACCTTCAATTCTGGTAGTTCAATAACACATGCACATTCAACAACCTCTGCTCCAGCACACTCTACAAAGTACCAAGGCTAATTGAGTTAAGCAAACCACCATATCACCAATCATAGGAATGAATTCCAAAAGTATATTCAGAATGTTAAAGCATACTCCATTCAAATATCAACAAAAAAAAACTTTCAACAGCATAGCTAAACAAATAGAAGTCCTTCAAAACATTAATTCCCTAAACTACATATACATGCACTAGAACATATTTATCTCAAAGTTTTGAAAAGTAGGGGACTCATGTGGTTTTCAAATCTGCAAGTACGAAAGTACAAATCGAATGGACCAGATGTAAACTATATCTATTTTGTAGCTCAAGAAAAGGGGACTTGTTATGAATAGCATGTTCTATAAAATTTAAGTAGCTGAATTTAGGACATTATCTACAGTCTTTGGACTACAAAAACAAAGCTAAAACAGGACCTTACCAATAAGTTTGACAGCTGCAGATAAGGTTCCACCTGTAGCGATTAGATCATCAACAACAACGGCCCGGTCATTTGGCTCCACAGCTCCTACATGCATTTCTATTTTATCTGTGCCATATTCCAAAGAATATTCTTCCGAGATCACCTCACCTAGTAATAAACATGTAAGATTAGCCACCACATCTCTTAGGCAAAGGCATAGTTGTTCAATAGCTGTAGGGAAACATTCTAAATAACAAAGAATTTAGCAAAGATACATACCAGGTAACTTTTTTGGCTTCCTCAATGGAACAAATTTTGCACCTAGAGCCAAAGCAATGGGAGGACCAAAAATGAATCCTCTAGCTTCAACACCTGATATTTCACAAGGAGAGAAGTATGAAATCTTTGTGCAACAGAACATATTTGCATCTCAGTTGCATCATTTCCGATTCTATCATTTTAACCATGAATGCATGTAATGCCCAAAAATAAGTACTTGATTGTACATTACCAGCAATTATAGTGATCCCTTTGTCCTTGTATCGCTCAACGAAGAGATCGATTGTCTCACGAAACGCCTCTGGCTTGAGAAGCATCGTTGTGATGTCTTGAAACATAATCCCTGCATAAAGAAACAAAAAACAAACATGAAAAATGTAGTGTTTCTTGTTTCTATAGCTATGTTGGGAACATGACATATCACTTTAAAAGCACTCTGACCAACATTAATCCATGTTCAATGCAATTCCCCATCTACCTACCATGGTGAAAATCAATGTATGGCCAGCTAGGAAAAGAAGTACCACACAAAACTAACCTCACTAGCAGACAAGCAGCAGGAAAAAAACATCCATTCGTATAAATAAAGATGAATAATCTATTAAACCAGGCAAATATTAATTAATTGTTGATTAGCACTCACAAAACAACAACTACTACTGTTTCACAATCCAATCTAAGTACAATCACACAAGCTGCGTGCTTTAGTCAATATATCCAGTGCAAAGCTACTACTCTCGTGAAATCCGAGATGAATATTCACATCACCATACTACCGAAGCAAAAAAAAAAAAAAAACTGAAGGCACGAGCGAGCGGCGTCACCGTGGGCCAGCAACGCCGCCGCCGCCACTACGCATCGAACCGATGGACCAAGCAAGCTGTCATCACCTGGCTTGGGGAAGTCGGGGATGACGCGGATGGTGGAGGCGATCCGCGCCACGCGTGCCTCGAGGTCTCCCCCTGCCGCCGCCGCCATCACCGCCACGCCGCGATGCCTCCGCCGCTGCTTCCCGCCGAGGAGCCCGAACCGCACGCTCGCGCTCGCGCTCGCGCTCCCGCCGCCGCTCGAAGCGGAGGCAAAGCAGCAGCAGCAGCAGCAGCAGCGCGTGGTCGGGAGGCGGCGGAGTAACGACGGCGGCGGCGGCGAGGTCATCTGCTCCGCTCCTCCGCTCGCCTCGCCTTTTTATATTGGCCGGAGCAAAAGCGGGCGCATCAGCAACCGAGAAGCCACGCAGAGCAACTCGACCATTTCTCACCGACGTGTGGGGCCACACACCCTGTGGGGCCCACATGTCGGTGGGTGTAGGTGGTGGGTGGGTGGAGACGGCGTGGTTCATGATGCCTCCACCAACCGGGGGTGTTGGATTGGGCCGACGACATGTGGGCCCAGGGACGGGCCCACGACGGTGGGGTTTGTTTGTGGGGGGGTGACATGTGGGGCCCAGGTGGTGGTGACAGCTGGGGCGGCTCGATTCTTGCGTGTGGATCTTCCTGGGGCCGCAACCAACTGCAAGTGAAAGCGAAAGCCGAGGATTGCATCAGCCTAATCTAGAGTTGGATCATCTTTCGTGTGGTCCGGTTGCTCAAAATTTCAGGGGAAAAAGAAGAGGTTCAAAATTTTATGGGCTCACCTTCGAGCTGCATCAGTGTCCAGGCTGGGGTCGTTAGAGAGGGTTGGAAACAACACTGAACGACGGATTAGCGTACGTGTTAACTAAAAATTTAAAAAATAGATTAATATAATTTTTCTATACTAATTTATGATTTTTTTAAATATTTTTTAATAAAATACACATATTTAACTGTTTGGAAGCTTGCACATGAAAAATAAGGAGTAGAAATTGTGAAAATGTTCAAAAGAACATCACTCAAAGGGGAAAATATGTAGTGCAAACCACATATATAGTGAAAACCTAAAAACTACTGTTAAATCTAAAAATAGACGTATGAGATTTATCCACGTCATCAAGATTAAAAATTTTACTCACAGATTTAACCATGAGTAAAAATTTCACTGAGAGTACAATTTTTTACTCTTGGTGACGTAGACAATTTTTTATATCTAACAGTAATTTTTAGGTTTTCACTGTTGTTGACGTAAAATTTCGTCGTTCATACGAAGGCCTGAAGATCTGCTTAGCTCCCAGAATCGCTAATTGGCATAGACGCGCTAGCTCGCTTGTTGATGCGCACGCAGCGCGGGCTGGCGTGTCTGCGCCCCACGCCGGCCCCTTCTTCTTTTTTTCTTTTTTTTTGCGAATTTTCTTATTTTAGAAATTTAATCTTTCATCTTTAATTTCAGTTGAAAATTTTGAATTTGAGTTGAATTTTTTTTTAATTTGAGTTGAAAGTTTTCAAATTTGAGTTGAAAGTTTTGAATTTGAAGATGAAAGTTTTCAAATCTGAGTTGAAAGTTTCCAAATCTTAAGATAAAAGTCAAAATTTAAAAACTATCATGTCAAAATTTGAAACTTTTCAACTCAAAATTTAAAAACTTTCAACTCAAAATTCAAAAACTTTCAAGCCAAAATTTAAACTTTCAAGTCAAAATTAAAAAATTTTCAATTCAAAATTCAAAAACTTTCAACTGAAATTTTGAAAACTTTCAACTATCTTTTTAAAGCTTATTTATGTTTTTTTTAAAAAGCACTAATTATCGTAATTAGCGCCGTAATTAACGCTAATTATGGTAGTTAGCGCTAACAGCGCTGGCAATTTAGCCAATACCTTATCTAATCTAAGCCGATGGAATGATTTAGTCAATACCAACAAAACCTTGGAAAAGGCTTGGCTGATACAAATAAATCGAACCATCAAGTTAGATTAACTAAGATATATGATAGCCAACAGTTGTATAAGATAGATTAGAACATCTAGAATGATGCGCTAATCCGCCGGTACAAACCGCTGTGACAAGCCATACCTCTTATTGGAGATCGAAGCCGATGCAGCCCAACTCGAAACAAGAACTCGTCAAAAAATAAAAGTAAAAGTGTGGCGATGCGTTGAGAGTATATTGAACTGTTGTTAATTTCTTACAAGACCCTGGGCACATATTTATACTCGAACATACAAACATTGTTCATATCGGACATGACTCAAACTTGTCTAATTACAAAATAAACAAACAAGTCCCTAGGCAGACTCTTACCACAAATTCCTTAAAGGAAATAACTAATTCTTATTCCTAATTAATACATACAATTGCCTCTTCTGGACTCAATCCTTGTTTGGCAATATATTCAGATCCCTTCCCAAGTCCGATATGAACTCGCATTGCCTGTATCGGCTGATCGAGTCCGATTCTATATCGACTGATGCAGCTTCTAGCCGATGCGCTGCTCTGTTTTTGGAAACAATCTTATCTCCTTGAACCTGCTTCAAACCCATTTTTATCCTTGCGTATCTTTGCCAAATTTTGCTATTAACACACGTTGGTCGAGGTCCAGGTGTAGTCGTACCTCGACCACTCATAGAAGATTCAGAGAAGTGGTGAGATCACTATCACATTGGTCAAGGACCAGGTGTAGTCGTACCTCAATCACTCGTAGAAGATTCAGAGAAGTGGTGGGATCGCTACCATGCTGGTCAAGGACTAGGTGCAGTCGTACCTCAACCACTTGTAGAAGATTTGTAAAGTTGGTGAGATCGCTACAACACTGGTTGAGAACCAGATGTGTAGTCGTACTCGACCACTCGTAGAAGATTTGTAGAGTTTGTGAGATCACTACCATGTTGGTTGAGAATCAAATGTGTAGTCGTGTCGATCACTTGTAGAAGATTTATAGAGTTGGTGAGATCGCTACCATGCTGGTTGAGAACCAGATGTGTAGTCATACTCGACCACTTGTAGAAGATATGTAGAGTTGGTGAGATCGCTACAATGCTGGTTGAGAACCCGATGTATAGTCGTACTCGACCACTCGTAGAAGATTTGTAGAGTTGGTGAGATCGCTACCATGCTAGTTAAGAACCAAATGTGTAGTCATACTCGATCACTCGTAGAGGTGGTGGAAGGATTGCTACAACGCTGGTCGAGGACCAGGTGCAGTCGTACCTCAACCATTTTTAGGGGCACTTGAGTTGGTTATTACATGTGCATCTTATGTGGCTAGCATGACTTCACAAACCCAACTTATAAGCATATCAGACGTCCGTTCACAATCATGTCGGGTGATCAAGCCGACAATGTTCGTGAGGAGACTGTATGTATCAACCTTTTCTCAAATAGACCGGGTCGTGACCGGTACTAGATGTGAAATAGGCTGTCGGTCTTTGTTGGTGGGTTTGGTCTGACAACTCCTCGTTTGTTCGAGAACGTTCTCGACAATATGGTGTACTTGACCTCTGTCTACTAGACTGCTTGATTATTCCTAAAAATATTTTCTAGAAGACAAAATATATAGCTGTTGGCGCAGAATTTAGACCCGTCTCGCAACAAAAGACGGGCTCTACGTTTCCACGGCGGCCTGGGAGATCTGCTTAACTCCAGTGCAGGTCCAAATTGGCTTGCCTAGTCGTGCGCAGAGCGTGCCAGTTGATTTGATCTACAATCAACAAGAAACAAGTAAACCATGTCAGAAAACAATGGTCAATCGGCCGATAGGCCGATGTCACATTGTTATAGCCCAGCCGATAGGGCAAAGCTGTGTCGGCTTACTCAATATAGTAAGTAAATTGAAAAGATCTAATCTCATCGGCCTATGTTAACATGCGTATGACAAATTAATGAAATCGGCCGGTGAGGGTTTCACGAAGATAACTACGTTAGCTATTACTCCAGTGTAAACTTATACAAGCCAATCGGCTAATATAAATACACCAACCACAAAGAAGTCTTTAAGAACACTCTGCGACCGATATGTTTATATTCGTCGATCCACATGTATAAGTGGCAAACGCATGCAAGAACATAAATAATCACATGCATTAGATAAGACCGGCTGAAACCCCGGCGCTATCCTTAATTACAATCGAAAACAGGCTTTGTGTTAGATCTCGAAACAGGACTAAGGTCGATAGCAACTCAAAGTGTGAATCGAGACTTAACGCAAAGAAAATCAAACCATCGATTGCTTTTGGGGATGGTAAACGTCTTAGATAATCTAAATGGGCAAACCGATTCAACCATCGCCGGCAATAAACTCTAAAACGAGTTAACCGCTGACAAGACAGAATCGGAAGACCGCATCAAGATTAGCTAACACATGATAAACGACGATCATATCATCAGGACTTAACGTGCCTAAAGCGACACGCTAGCCCCGACGATGTAAATCATCGGGTACGAGTTCTTACCTTGCTCTTGGGAAGCAAGAACTCGTCAGGAGTCAACCTCTTGCGAGGGTTGGCGATGCGCCGAAAGTAGATTAGTTTTCTTGTATGATTGATTGAGAGATATTCTATGTACAAACTATCGGGATATTTATACCCGAGGTTACAACAGAACCCTTGTAGGGCACGATTTTATCTACAACTAACAAACAAGTCCTTGCGGCAGACTTAAGCCACAGATTAGATCTAAACTACTTAATTTACAAGATACAATTGCCTAAAACCGAGCTTTATCTCTATTTGGCAACTTCCTTGAAGCTTATTTCGGGCCCAGACCAAACCCACGTTGACACGGTCAACTCACAACCCGTATCGGCCCACGTTAACACCGAATCCGTATCGGCCGATACGCTCTTTATAGCAACACCTCCCTAGTCCGATACAGTTACCGAGTCCGATACGAAGCCTGGTCCGACTCCAACTCAACCCTTCTTCTCTGCTTCGGTTTCCTTTTTCTTTCCAAGTCGATTACCAAAATCCGTGGTCAACACATGCCCCCCAATTTCGCTTCATTATATAATGTGGCGGAATTAACTCCGAGGAACTCATCGACTTCTTTGCTAAGTCTTGTCTGAAAACCGCACAGATCCAGATTCGAATCCTTCCGCCGCCGATTCAACAAACCCTTCGCGTTCCTCAACTCCGGCGACCTCTCGGCGTCCCGTCAACATCGACCCCCTTCACAGCGACCCCTTCAACGACAACGATGGCCTCCGCTCCGTTCTACGCCTCCAAGATCCCTGCGGTAAGTCTATTCCTTCAAAACCTACATTATCGCTTTCTCCGCCGATTTCTCCAAGCTAGGGTTTTTACTCTTTTCCCCCCGGGTCTTATGTTTTCATCGTCATTCTCACGATCTAGGTCTTCAAAAACCAAATTCTGATCCCCACCGACGACAAATCCCATCGCTTCCTGCTAGGCCCCATGGGCGATCACGACCCAACTTGGCTAATCAATGCCGAGACGGACAGAATCCCCTTTAGGCAAGCCAAGCCCAATGTGTCTTCATGGAAACATACTTTCAGGTTTTGGCCATCAAAGCTCAACGGATACAGGACCTGGCATAAGAGGGTTGCTGCTGCCAAAGAAGTCCACTGGGACGAGATCGGGATTGGCCAATGCATCACTTTGTCCTTGGCCGATACCAAGAAGAATGAGCCACTCATGTCGGCTGCAAGCTACTTCTGGTCCAGTACCTTGAATGCCTTCATGTTCAAGCAAGGTCCGATGACCCCTACCCTTATAGATGTCAAGATACTGACAGGACTGGATATCGACTCTGAGGTCAATCCCTTCAGCCTCCTGATAAACAGCAATCACAAGTTGAAGACCAAGAAAATTGGAGGCTGGTCCGGATACATCTCCGAACACATGGAACAGGGATCGGTCTCAGAACGAGAACACGTAGCCTTCCTAACATTGTGGTTGGAGAGATTTGTCTTCTGCGGATCGACTTGCGGCCCTACTACGAACTGTCAACACTTGGCTCAGGCTCTGGTCGACAAGAAACAAATCCCTTTGGGCCGATACCTCCTGGGAGCTGTCTATCGGCTGCTCCACATCTCTACACAGGACCTGATGCTAAAACAGACTGTAGCTCATGGAGGACCATGGTGGTTTGTTCAACTCTAGCTCACCATCCACACCAACACCATGGTCAATCGGCCTCCATTATCGGACTCCTGCTTCCCCTCAAAATATGCTGATCATGAAGACCCCAGGACCAGAAGGTGCATGTCCTATGGGGAAGCAGCTTCTGTCTACCCAGGCGCAGACCAATCGGCCGAAGACATGGCAGCCTGGTTCATTCGCTTCTTCACCGGCCCCCCATCAACCAGAATGGACATGTTCGTGTATACATCGGACCAAGATTATGAGCTCCCCGATGACCTTCAGCTGAGCTTGATCAATGATGACATGAAATCAAGGGAGTTATTCATGATCGGCCTCACCCCGTGCCTGCTCCCAGTAGGCATATTTCAGGGAAGGAGCACCAGCCTATCCTATGAGTTTTACAACCCAATGATAGCTGCTAGGCAATGTGGACTCGGGCAACTCCCCATCAGTCTATATCTTCATAAACTCCTAGAGAGCAGAGGCACGGTTCCATCAGCGCTGATTATGAGCAAGGCGTTTGAAATCGAGCTCCCAAATCTCGGTGACTGCGACCGGCTGCACCTAAGCGCTTTTGTCCACATCGGCTTCCAGGCATGGTGGCAAGAGTGGACTGCTCATATCTTCCATCAATCAGCCAGATTTTATGTGACGGAGCTCATCCAGGGTATCAGCCCTCAAATCCTAGACGGGCCGATTCCATCCGTGAGCAACAGTGGACGAAAAATCTTTTATGCTCAAGCCATAGCTCCATCAGGCTCAACTATCTTGGAATCCATCATCGGCCTTACTGCCCCGAAGATATCATCATTGCTCCAGGGGCCGATGATTAAAGAAAACCCCAAGAGAAAAGCGCCAACCAAGGGCAAAGCCCAAAAACCCAGCAAGAAGATTAAAGTTGATGACCAAGCCAATCTTGAAGAGCTGGACCCCTCCATGGAAGAATTCTTTGAAGAACAAGTGATGGAGGAGGAAGTCGATGCAGCGGCTACCGATGCACATGAAGAAGAAGACACACCGGCTGAAACCACCAAAGAGCCATCGGCCGAAGCTGCTGAGATCCCACCGGCCGATGACCAGGATGATGCTCCGCAACCAAAAAGGACCAGACATGCAATTCGCAAGGTCAGTATAATCTCTTCTTCGTGTTTACATAACCCCTTGTACTGTCATACTTCAACTTCATATCCTTTTCAGGCTGCAGCGTCGTCTGTGTTGAAGGAGAGAACTCGATTGACCCCTTTGCCAAGAACCAAGAAAGCAACTTTGCAACGGCGCGAACGAGTCGAGGCACGATTGAGGACTCCTTCTCCTTCTCCACCACCCTCTCCGACTGTCTCGATAAGAGTTGATTTTTGCATTGTATTGCTATTTACATAACCCTATTTACCAAGTTCTTGCTTTTTCAGCCTAGGGCTTCATCACCTTCACCACATCGGCCAACCCCCTCGCCTACTGCACCGACACTGCAAAGGGAGGCCGATGCAAGTACCACCGATGCTCCAACACAGGTAACTAAGATTATTCCAATCTCCTCTCTGCTGGTTCCTGTTTAACAGAGCTGACCTTGACCCATGTTGATATCTGCAGAACCTAGCCGATATGTTCTCCTTTGACATCGGCTAGTTTCTTGACGACGAAGACAAGGAACTACCCAACACAGCCAGGACACCAATCTCTGATGACCTGAAGAGCCGGCTGACTGACATCGCTAATCGGCTAGAGGCCTCGTTGGAGTGTTTGGTGGAAAATTGCACCTCCATCAGAACCAGAGTACAAGAAATCCAAGATGAACTGCCCGAAGATCTGATGGAGATTCTGACGCCGGCTATCTTCTTGGAGCAATACCAATTTAAGCTCAACAAGGCAAAAGAAAGACTCGCAGAGCGACGAGAGCGTGAACAACTGGAATCGGCCCTATCCGCTAGCAAGGCTCAGGTTAACGCCGATAAGACCAAGTTGGACGAGCTAGCGGTGGAGCCGATTGCCTTGAAGCACAAACTTGAAAAGCTCTGTCGCCTCGAGGCAGAACTGGTATCGAAGCTGGAATCAACACGTCGAGAAATCCAAGAAGTTGAAGCCGGAATAGCTGCATCACCTAAAGCCATAGAAGACCAGACGGCAAAGCTCAAGGCATCGGCCAAGTACCTTGCGACCCTAAGCAAATCACTGAAGCCGATCCCAGGGTCGGCGGCCGATGATGCCCAGGCTATAGAAGACGTCGAGCAGATTCGCCGAAAAGCCATTGCCGCTATTGCAGATTTCATAGGGTGATGTAGCGTATTTTGTCCTCGTACTGTGTAAACGTGAACCTTATCGGCCATGTAGCCGAATTTGCTCCAAAAATTCTAGTCTGAATATTACTTCTGAAGTCCTTTCTGCAAACAAATATCCCTTTACTGTAATCAATCTCATCGGCCAGAAAGCCGAACTTGATCTTACTCTGAAGAAGTCTAACTTAAAAAATTCTGAAAAATTCCCAGAAAAATTCCTTGAGAAAAATTTCGCGCTTGTATATATATATGCCCCCCAAATTTTAGAAGATGAGGGCTCATGTTGTAAAATTTGAACTTAGGACGATAGTATGTATCGGCCATCTGAAGACGATGCATCACACATCGGCTATAATCATAAATCGGCTGGAAGGCCGATCATGAGTCGATCCAGACACTGGGATAATATCTCTTTAAGTACTTGCCATTAAGAGCTCGTCCATAAATCTCGCCATCTAGCCCCTTGAGCAAATAGGCATTGTGAGGAACACATCGATGGATTTGAAAAGGACCTTCCCAATTAGGTGACCACTTGCCGAATTTATTATCTTTGGAACCAATCGGCATTATTAATTTCCATACAAGATCCCCTTCCTCAAATGACTTGGCGACAACCTTTTTGTTATAATGACGAGCCACCCTATCTTTATCACGTTTGATCTTCTCTAAGGCCCATAATCGGACATGCGCCAAGTCATCTAACTCATCGACCATAAGGTTATGGTACTCATCGGCTGTCAAGTCGTCTTGCAAAGCAATCCGCCTTGAGCCGATGTTGGTTTCCCACAGCAGCACAGCTTCATGTCCATAAACCAGCTGATATGGAGGCACTTGAATTGCACCATGGCAAGCCATCCGATACGCCCAAAGAGAATCGGCCAGCGTTGTGTGCCATTGCCTCGGTTGTTCATCGATTTTTCTCTTGATTAGCTTAATTAAAGTCTTATTAGAAGCCTCTGCCTGCCCATTAGCCTGCGCGTAGTAAGGAGAAGAATTTAATAATTTAATGCCCATGCTGTCGGCAAATTGGACGAATTCATCAGACACGAAGATTGATCCCTGATCGGTGGTTATTGTTTGAGGTAACCCAAACCGATATATAATATATTGCTTGACAAACTGAATTGCATCTTTGGAATCAACCTTCTTAAGGGGAACGGCATCAACCCACTTTGTGAAGTAATCTATAGCCACCAAGATATATTTGTGTCCCTTGCTCGATGGCGGGTTAATCTGGCCGATCATATCTATTCCCCATCCACGAAACGGCCACGGCTTTATGATTGGATGCATAGCCGATGCCGGTGCTCTTTGAATTGCTCCAAACTTCTGACAATCCTGACATCCTTTATAATACTTGAAACAATCCTCTAGCATGGTCAGCCAAAAATATCCGACGCGCTTCAATAGCCATCTCATTTTATGGGCCGATTGATGGGTTCCACAAATCCCTTCATGTACTTCACTCATAACAATTTTGGCCTCCTCGGGGCCTAGGCACTTGAGTAAGACGCCATCAATCGTCCGATAATACAGGTCATCATCCAGCAAGACATAATGTAAAACTTTATACTTCATTCTTCGTGACGCCGATTGAGAAAGATTCGTCAAATACTCGATGATGTCAAACCTCCAGTCGTCGGCATGCACGAGAGCAATCTGAATCTGGACATCTTTAGCCATCGGCCTGTATCCCGATGCCCCCTGAGCTAAATCATTGGCCTCGAAGTTCTGCTTCCTGGGTATATGCCTCATCGTCGCAATCTTGAAACCTTGTAGCAACTCCTTGCACTCCTCGTTGTAGACTCTGAGAATATCGTTCTTGCATTCATATGCCCCAGAAAGTTGATTGATTACCAGTTGTGAATCACCAATGATCTCTACGGAATCGGCCTCGACTTCTCGTAATAACTACAAGCCTTTAAGCACCGCTTCGTACTCTGCTTGATTGTTAGTATAATATGGCTTGATAGTAAAAGCAAACTCAAAACTTGCCCCCCGAGGGGATATAATAACTAGGCCGATACCGCATCCATGTCTACAGACAGACCCATCGAAATACAAGGTCCATGGCACAATATCTGAATATGCAATTGAGTCATCTCTGTGCTGAACAATAAAATTGGCTAGGGCTTGTCCCTTAATCGCTTTAGCCGATTCATACCGTAGGTCGAACTCTGTCAAGGCAAAAATCCACTTCCCAATTCTTCCTTTTAATACGGGGGCCGATAGCATGTATTTCATCACATCGGTCTTATTTACCACAATGCACTCATTGGAAAGTAAATAATGCCTCAGCTTAGTACATGAGAAATATAAGCACAAACAGAGTTTTTCTACTGGCGTGTACCTTGTCTCAGCATCCAGCAACCTCCTGTTGAGATAGAAAATGACTCGCTCTTTGCTGTCAATGTCCTGAACTAAGACTGAGCCGATAGACTTCTCATCGGCCGACAGGTACAGCCTGAACGGAACTCCCTTCTGTGAAGGAATTAAAACTGGCGGAGAGCTCAAATACTCCTTGATGTCGTCCAACGCCTTCTGCTGCTTATCACCCCATATGAACTCTTCATCCTCTTTTATCTTCAATAACGGAGTGAACGACTCTATTCTTCCTGACAAGTTCGATATAAAGCGCCGAACAAAATTAATCTTGCCGAGCAGAGATTGTAACTTGGTCTTGTTCGTCGGAGGTTTGATTTTCTTTATAGCATCGATGTTCTTCTGTGTAATCTCAATTCCTCTTTCGTGGACCAAGAAACCTAGGAACTGACCGGCCGATACGCCAAAGGCACTCTTGTTAGGGTTCATTTTTAAACCATACTTCCTCGCTCTTTCGAGTACCTTGCGTAAATCGGCCAGGTGCATATCATATTCCCTTGACTTCACGACAACATCATCAATATAAACCTCAATCAAAGAGCCGATAAGATCATGAAAAATATAATTCATGGCCCTCTGATACGTAGCTCCAGCATTCTTCAAACCGAATGTCATGACAACCCATTCATATAGGCCGATTGCCCCCGGGCATCTGAAGGCTGTCTTATGAACATCTTCTTCGGCCATGAAAATTTGGTTGTAGCCCGCGTTCCCATCCATGAAGCTGATAACCTTGTGCCCAGACGCGGCATCGACAAGCAAATCGGCCAAAGGCATAGGGTACTCGTCTTTCGGTGTCGCTTTGTTCAAGTCTCTGAAGTCAATACATACCCTAAGCTTGCCATTTTTCTTCATTACTGGAACTATATTGGAGACCCATTCTGCGTATCGGCAAGGTCTGATGAAGTTGGTGTCATAAAGTCGTGTGATCTCTGCCTTGATAGCTTCGTGCATATCGGCCTTAAATCTCCTAGGAGCTTGTTTAAACGGCCGATAGCCTGGTTTGATTGGTAGCCGATGTTCTACAATCGATCGGCTTAATCCTGACATCTCATGATATTCCCATGCAAAACAATCCATGAATTCTTTCAACATATTTATAAGATTATTCTTGTATTCCTTTGGCAAGTTAGTACTTACATACGTCGGCCTAGGCCTATCACCTATTCCTATATCAACCTCTTCAAGTTCATCGGCCGACGTAAAACCCTGTCCCAACTTGCCATCGAGTTCGTCCACCGCATCATCTGTGTAGGGACTAGCTTGTTCATCTTCAACGGCGGACGGCACGTCTTTGCTAAAGTAACTGCTTGTCTTGATCTTCGATCGTCTCGATGTCATAGTTAGTTGCCTTGAGGAAATCGGCGTCCCAGACTCGCTTGGATAAGCAATCGATTCCCTCCATCTCCCATACTGCGAGATCGGCATTGGCCACGTGCACCGACCGATCGGCCTGCACGATCTCGACCTGGTCCCCTTGCCATTGCATGAGGCATTGGTGCATTGTTGAAGGGATGCAACAGTTTGCGTGGATCCAATCCCGTCCCAACAACAAGCTATAGGAACCCTTTCCGTCGAAGACGAAGAAGGTGGTGGGTATTGTCTTACTGCCCATAGAGAGTTCCACGTTTAGGACCCCTTCGCCTCGGACGCGTTGCCACCGAAGTCCTTTAACACCATGTTTGTCTTGATTAAATCTTCAGGTACCTTTCCAAGCTTCCTGAAGGTTGTGTATGGCATTAAATTGACCGCCGCACCGCCATCGACCAGCATCTTCGTCATCGGCCGCCCGTTGATGAATTCCTTGATGTATAACGGTCGCAAGTGCCTGTAGCTGTCGTCAACTGGCTTGTCAAATATGGCTTGATCTGGTGACAACTGTAGCCTAGCCAAAGATTGTTCGTCGTCGGCTACTGTTTCATCGGCCGCTTGCACGCTGTACTCTGCTGGCAGTATAGAAACCATGTTAACAGGCGCCGATGTCACTCGTTTACCTTGTGAAGCCGCAGAGGCCTGGGCTGTATCAGAGGTGCCCTCATCGGCCGTGACCACCGTGGATTTTATCCTCCACTCTTTCTTGGTCTTAGCCGGCCGATGGGCTATTGCCACCTGTTGCTCTTGGATTTGTTCTTTCCTCCTTAGCCTCTGAACCCACCGTTTCTGTGTCTTGGTGAATACATCGCTTGGGCACCATTGGGGGTTCTGGACCTGCTCCTCGTCTTCAATGTGTTGTTCTTGGCGCATCAGCCCTAGTCTTTCATGTATAGACTTTCTTTGCTTGGCCGGCCGATGCGCTTGCCTGCTTAAGCCACCCTGATAATAATCTTCTGCTCCGTTGCACGCAGGGCACTCCTGAATGGATGGCAACCTCATCCCTTCATTCCAACAAAACCAGAAAAACTCGCACTCCCAGTGTGGGTCGTAAGAGTTGTCTTGATCGACGTGGTCTTGAGCTTGTTCTTCCTGCCTCCGCTGGTATTTTCTGATCAGGCCCTCAGAGGTCTAATAAGGTCACTTGCCGGTCCGATGGGCACCGCCATCGGCCCTGTCCGCCCGCACCATGTTGACTGGGAACGGGTGTCCTTCGATCTTCATCGGCCGCTTGGCATCATCGATTTTAATCCTGCCTTGCTCGATGGCCGATTGAATCTGTTGTCGGAAGATCTTGCATTCATTTGTATGGTGTGAATAAGAGTTGTGCCACTTGCAATATCTCCTTTTCTTGATCTCTTCAGCCGATGGCAATACGTGACCCGCTGGCAACTGAATTTGCTTTTCTTGCAACAGTAGGTCAAATATTTTGTCGGCCTTGTTGATGTCGAAGTCGAATTTGTCTTCTTTGTCGCCCTTCTTCACCCACTGGCAAGTTGTAGGTTTCCTCATCCGGGCCCATTCGGCCAGGTCGACATCAACATCTTCCTCGTCATCATCGTCGGAGGCATACTGATAGACCGTGTTGATCTTTTTTGCAAATTTCTTTGCCTCCTGGAACCGCTGCTCGTGGGCCGATACCCGTTGTGCTAGCTGAGCTAGGCTTTCAAATTCCTGCGAGGAAAACCTCTCGCGTATCGGCCCTAACAATCCTTGGAACTCCAAATCGGCGAGCTGTGAATCGGTCAAGCTAAGGCTGTAGCATCTGTTCCTTATGTCCCTGAATCATTGAATATACTCCGAGACTGATTCGTCGACTCGTTGCCTAATGGCGGTCAGATCGGATAGTTTCATCTCTTGTACGCCATTATAGAAATACCTATGAAACTGTTTCTCCAGATCTATCCATCCTCTGATGGAATTGTAGGGTAAAGATGAAAACCACGTGAACGCAGACCCTGACAAGGACAGAGGGAAAAATCTCACCCTCAACGCCTTGATAGCCGATGCCTCCCCGCACTGTGCTATGAATCGACTTACATGCTCGTAAGTCGAGACGTTGTCCTGCCCCGAAAACTTGGAGAAGTCCGGGATCTTGTATCGGCCTGGCAATGGTACTCTGTCAAATTCCTCGGGGTACGGGTGCCGATACACTGTAGAATTCTCCTTGGGCTTCAAGCCGAACTGATCCTGCATCACTTCAGCTATCATATCGGCCCAGTTTCCTGTGGGCCGATGTGGGAGGTCTTGCTGATATGATTGCTGCAAGCCCTCTGCTTGATACTGCCTGGGGGAGTATGGCTGGTAGTGGTGATCCATGTTTTGAGCGCCATATTGCCCTGTGGTGTGCTGTCGGTAGCCCTGTGGCGTGTTGTAAACCGCATGTGGTGGAGGATTGTTGAAAACTGGGGCTTGTGGTTGTCCGGCCGATGGCTGGTTGACAGGAAATTGTTGCATCGGCTCGATCGCTGGTTGCTTCCCCTTGGTCCATTGTGCATACTGCTCCTCCGTGATATGCTGAGGGCTCCCCCCTGTCTGCTTGGTGAGGACCAATGGCAGTGTTGTCGTTGGCTGTGCCGATGGGGGTGGCATTGGCGCTGTTGACTGAGCCGTGCTCAGGTCGTTCCTCAGGGTCCGATAGGCAGGGAATTTATTTTCTGGTAAGAAAATCGGCCCCTGAGGCTTGTACTGGTGAATCGTCCCATCTAGGATCGATTTGACCGTATTGGTCAATGTGTTCACCAGAATCCCCGACTGGTTGACTAGCGCAGAATGAATCGCGGAGTTAATCCTATCTTGCAATGTCGGCGCTGCAGTATCCTCGGTCTTGACGGTGTGGTCATGTGCCGCCGCCGACGTGCCAGCTCCATCTCCGGGACTCGGCATAACTACCTTGGATTTTTGGATCAAGGTGCCTTGCCGAGTCCTAGAATATGTTTGCAGGTACATATTCTGGAACTGCTCGACCAGATTTTCCATCTCAACCTTCTGCTCTGCATTGAGCTGGTCGGCAGTCACAGGGACGATGTTCTCCTCGGAAATCTTGACCTGCTACGACATCTTGAGGGGATCTTGTTGTTGTTACAGAGTTTGCGTTCTTTTGTCCCACCAGATGTGCCAAAAGCGTGTTGGCGCAGAATTTAGACCCGCCTCGCAACAAAAGACGGGCTCTACGTTTCCACGGCGGCCTGGGAGATCTGCTTAACTCCAGTGCAGGTCCAAATTGGCTTGCCTAGTCGTGCGCAGAGCGTGCCAGTTATTTGATCTACAATCAACAAGAAACAAGTAAACCATGTCAGAAAACAATGGTCAATCGGCCGATAGGCCGATGTCACATTGTTATAGCCCAACCGATAGGGCAAAGCTGTGTCGGCTTACTCAATATAGTAAGTAAATTGAAAAGATCCAATCTCATCGGCCTATGTTAACATGCGTATGACAAATTAATGAAATCGGCCGGTGAGGATTTCACGAAGATAACTACGTTAGCTATTACTCCAGTGTAAACTTATACAAGCCAATCGGCTAATATAAATACACCAACCACAAAGAAGTCTTTAAGAACACTCTGCGACCGATATGTTTATATTCGTCGATCCACATGTATAAGTGGCAAACGCATGCAAGAACATAAATAAGCACATGCATTAGATAAGACCGGCTGAAACCCCGGCGCTATCCTTAATTACAATCGAAAACAGGCTTTGTGTTAGATCTCGAAACAGGACTAAGGTCGATAGCAACTCAAAGTGTGAATCGAGACTTAACGCAAAGAAAATCAAACCATCGATTGCTTTTGGGGATGGTAAACGTCTTAGATAATCTAAATGGGCAAACCGATTCAACCATCGCCGGCAATAAACTCTAAAACGAGTTAACCGCTGACAAGACAGAATCGGAAGACCGCATCAAGATTAGCTAACACATGATAAACGACGATCATATCATCAGGACTTAACGTGCCTAAAGCGACACGCTAGCCCCGACGATGTAAATCATCGGGTACGAGTTCTTACCTTGCTCTTGGGAAGCAAGAACTCGTCAGGAGTCAACCTCTTGCGAGGGTTGGCGATGCGCCGAAAGTAGATTAGTTTTCTTGTATGATTGATTGAGAGATATTCTATGTACAAACTATCGGGATATTTATACCCGAGGTTACAACAGAACCCTTGTAGGGCACGATCTTATCTACAACTAACAAACAAGTCCTTGCGGCAGACTTAAGCCACAGATTAGATCTAAACTACTTAATTTACAAGATACAATTGCCTAAAACCGAGCTTTATCTCTATTTGGCAACTTCCTTGAAGCTTATTTCGGGCCCAGACCAAACCCACGTTGACACGGTCAACTCACAACCCGTATCGGCCCACGTTAACACCGAATCCGTATCGGCCGATACGCTCTTTATAGCAACACCTCCCTAGTCCGATACAGTTATCGAGTCCGATACAGTTATCGAGTCCGATACGAAGCCTGGTCCGACTCCAACTCAACCCTTCTTCTCTGCTTCGGTTTCCCTTTTTCTTTCCAAGTCGATTACCAAAATCCGTCGTTAACAATAGCAAAGATACTGAGTACGTACTCGAAAAATTTTATAGATCTTCTAGTATTATCAGAATATAGTGAGCAGACTTAGATTAAACATCAGGTAATATGTGTACCGTAATCAAACATGATTTATATAGAAGAAATAGAGCAAGCCCCCAGTATTAGACCATAGTCGGCCTAACATAGGAAGCACGTACAATAGATGTATGAAAAACATGGTAAACATAAATTATGGATCTGAAAATAAGTACGATAAATTGTATATAAAATATTGCGTACATGTGTAGATATATGCCAGATATATCTATGAAATTAGTAGATTAATTCAAAAATCAATCTTACTAAATACCTTCATGTGTACTCGTCAAACAGCTATCGGGTATGCTTCTGAGCACCTGTAAGGAGAGGACAATAGCTGTATAGTAGTATGCTGATCATATGGTTCATCCCTCGTGATACGTGCGTGTGTATGGAATCCAGGCAACATGCTGATCAGTAATCATGTTATACAGTCAGTCTCGGCTCCTTGGTCTTCGGCTCCGTATGTCCATCGCATCCGACAACTTGTGTAGGACTCAAGCCCCAAGGCCATCGGACCGGTTGAAGATAATAGTTATTAATACGTGCATGTATATATAGACCGGGAGAAGCCATGAACTAGTACATGATTAGTAGTAAAAAGTAATACCGATCCCCGGGGTACCGAGACCATAGGGACGGGCGGCCCCATGCACCCACGTGGCGCGATCCCCGGGAGGGTCGGGCCTAGGGGTGACGTGGCGGCTGCCCTCCCGGTTTCCCCCGAGGGTCGGACCGCTCCTAGACCTTCCCCGAGGCCTGGGTCGCCCCGACCCCCTTCGGCGTTGGTGCCACGTGCGCAGGGTTAGGTGAGCGTGGCAGAGCTCACCTAACTGCATTTATAGCGGCTCAGACGAGCACACCACGCCGCATTTAATGCGGCGCGGCGCGTGCATAGCCGGTCTGCGACCAGTCACGGTGATTGACCGGTCGTACACTGGCCAGATCGCGGGTAAGGTGGTGTCAGGGCGCCTGTGTGTCGCACGCGCGCCAGGCAGCGCATGGCACGCCTCGCCCCGTCCCATCAGAATGATAAGGGCTTTTTGCCCCTCGTCTCTTAGCCAGAGTTGGTATGCCAGCTCTGGTCAGATAAATTCCTGTTTCCCCATGCGGACGAGACATGGAAGTCTTCCTCCATTTAATGAAGCTTGACACGGGCGTCCCCCGAATGAGCCGCCTGGCTGAGCGAAGGCTTTGCTGCAGCGTCTGCGTGAAGTGGCTTCCGAGTCAAGCGACAAGACAGCCCTTAAATGTAAAAGAATGTTTTCCTTCTATCTTAGGCAAGTTGTGGCCCATGTGGCAGTCCCTTGATATATAAAAGGAGGCCCAGGCCTGAGAGGGAAGGGAGAGGAGAAAAAAAAGAGAGAACAACACTTGTATTCTCGATTCCCCAATTCTCAGATCCACCAAAACACAGGAGTAGGGTATTACGCTTCCCAGTGGCCCGAACCTGTCTAAACACTCGAGTCTTTGTGTCTTCCACTGAGATTTTGCAGATCAAGAGCAAGGGATTTCTCGCTGCGCCCCCGGTCGGACTGGCAAAGGGGGGCCCTCTCTGTCCCCCGTTGAGGAGCTAAGCCTCCGTCAGCTGGCGCGCCAGGTAGAGGGCGCGTGTGTGTTTTCCTAGCTTCACGCTTTCTTTCGTGTGCGCCAAGCTTCGCCGAGTAAGCCTTATGGCCGAAGAGGCAGTGGCGTACGACCTCTCTTTGAGCGCCAGCGACGACGACGGGGAGCCGAACCCCCGTCACCAGGCCCGCACCCCGTCGTCTCCCTCCTGCCGAAATCCTAGGCGGGGAAAGGCGCCTGAAGAACCGGAGGGATCCGTGACCTCGCCACCTTCGGCGGCGGGGGAGGATGGCGCGGCGGTGTACGTCGCCGCCTCACTTACGGCGACGGCGGCACGCCTCAGGGCGCGCTCCAGGCTGTGGGCGCACTCTTGCATCACCCGCCCATCGTCCCCGATCCGGAGACCCCAGTCCAGCGTTGGCCGGACGACGTGGCCGACTTGGTCATGACGGCGCAGCAGCGCTTAGGCACCGGTGGGCGGTCCTCCGCCACCGGGACGTCTGGCGCTGCCACTGCCGGCTCTACGTCTTCAAGGCGCAGGGCTCGACGAGCGACGACCAACACCCGCCGCTCATCCACGATCCCCTCATCGACGCCCCCGGCTAGCCGCGGGCGTCGCGAGAACATGCATGGAGGGCCAGATGCCCGGCTCGATATCGAGCGCCGGCGCGACGCTCGTCGCGCCGCCCATGCAACGGAAGGCGCCTCCTCCTCTGGAGCACCGTCCCACACTGGTCATGGGGGTAGGCCCCCCGTGTCCCCGGTCGGTGGTGCCGGCTATCGAGCCTTCGTGGCGAGTCTTCGGAATGTCCGATGGCCCCCGAGGTTCCGGCCCACCATCACCGAAAAATACGACGGAAGCGTTAACCCCGCTGAGTTCCTCCAGATCTACACGACTGGGGTAGAGGCCGCGGGGGGTGACGACAGGGTCATGGCGAATTTCTTTCCCATGGCCCTGAAGGGCCAGACGCGGGGTTGGCTAGTGAACTTGCCACCCGCGTCGGTCCACTCCTGGGAGGATCTGTGCCAGCAGTTCACCACGAACTTCCAAGGCACATATCCATGCCCAGGTGAGGAGGCGGACTTGCACACGGTGCAGCGGAGGGACGACGAGTCTCTCCGCTCGTACATCCAGCGGTTCTGCCAAGTCCGCAACACCATACCCTGCATCCCTGCACATGCGGTCATCTACGCATTCAGGGGGGCGTGCGGCATAACCGCATGCTTGAAAAAATAGCCTCCAAGGAGCCCCAGACCACCGTGCAGCTTTTCGAGCTCGCGGACCGCATGGCTCGCAAGGAGGAGGCCTGGACCTGGAACTCCTCCGGCTCTGGAGCGGCGGCTCCGGCTGCCCCCGAGCCTGCTGCCCGTGCTGGGCGGCGGGAAAGGAGGAGGAAGAAGAGGTTGGCCCATTTCGATGACGAGGGTCATGTCCTCGCCGCCGAGGGCGCCTCGTGGGCCCCGTGCAAGGGGAGGCCCACAGGCGACAAAAAGAAGGGAGCCGGCGCCCCCAGTGGGACACGCCCGGTAGGCAAGTGGTGCACAGTGCACAACACCTCCCTCCACGACCTCACTGATTGCCGCGCGGTCAAGAACTTGGCCGAACGGACGAGGAAGTGGGAGGAGGAGAGGAGGCAGGAACGCCGCGAGGGCAAGGCCTCGGCGACCTCTGCCGGCAACCGGCGAAGCGAGGCCAAGCAAAAGGCCCCGGCCGAGGACGTCGACGATGGCGACGAGGACTTGGGTTTCCAGGAACCGGAAGCCACCGTTGCCACCGTCGATGGGGGAGCGTGCGCCCACGCTTCTCGCCACAGCTTCAAGGCCATGAAGCGAGAGCTTATAGCCGCTGTTCCTACCCATGAGGCGACGCGGCGGGCGCGTTGGTCGGAGGTCACTCTCACCTTTGACCGGACCGACCACCCGCCGTGCGTTGCCCGGGGAGAACAGATCACGATGGTGGTCTCCCCCACCGTCTGCAACGTGAAGTTGAGGCGCGTCCTGGTAGACGGCGGCGCAGCCCTCAACATTCTGTCCCCTGCGGCTTTTGACATCATCAAGGCCTCGGTTATGAAGCTCCAGCCATCCCAGCCGATCATCGGCGTGACGCCGGGGCACACGTGGCCGCTAGGTCACATCGACCTCCTTGTCACCTTCGGTGGCCCCACCAACTTCCACACCGAGCGGTTGGACTTCAATGTGGCGGACCTCAATCTGCCCTACAACGCGGTCCTGGGAAGGCCCGCGTTGGTGAAGTTCATGGCGGCCACCCACTATGCCTACCTCCAGATGAAGATGCCGGGCCCCAACGGCCCCATCACCGTCCATGGCGACCTCAAGATCGCGCTGGCTTGCATGGAGCAGCGCGCGAACAGCCTCGCCGTGGTGTCCAACCCCGCGGGCGACGACGAGAGGCCCGACGCCTCCGCCTCATGTGCCCCGAGGCAGCGGATCGCCTCAGGCGACAAGGTCCCCGTGAAGGAGGTCGCCCTGGGCGACGACCCGTCCAAGACCGCCAAGATTGGTGGTCTCCTAGATGACAAATAGGAAGGCGCGCTCGTCTCCTTCCTGTGAGCAAATGCCGACGTCTTCGCATAGAGACCGGCAGATATGCCCGAGGTCCCCAGGGAGGTGATCGAGCATCGTCTCGCTGTGCGGCCGGACGCAAGGCCCGTCCGACAGAAGGTACGGCAGTAGGCCCCGGAGCGCCAATCCTTCATCCGTGAAGAGGTGGCACGGCTCCTAGAGGCCGGATTCATTTGTGAGGTCATCCACCCAGAGTGGCTTGCGAACCCGGTCGTCGTCCCCAAGGTGAACGGCAAGCTCCGGATGTGCATCGACTACACCGACCTCAACAAGGCATGTCCTAAGGACCCTTATCCCCTGCCACGCATAGATCAGATTGTCGACTCTACTGCGGGGTGCGACCTTTTGTGCTTTTTAGATGCGTACTCAGGATATCATCAGATTCACATGGCTAGAGAGGATGAGGAAAAAACTGCATTCATTACTCTTGTAGGAACTTATTGTTATACGACCATGTCTTTCGGATTAAAGAATGTAGGTCCTACTTTTTAGCGTACTACTCGCATCTCTTTGGGTAGTCAGATAGGACGTAATGTTGAGGCGTATGTTGATGACTTGGTTGTGAAAACATGTAACCAAGAGACCTTACTCTCGGATTTGGCGGAGACCTTTGAAAGTCTCCACTCCACGCGCATGAAACTGAACCCCGAAAAGTGAGTGTTCGGTGTGCTCGCGGGCAAGCTTCTCGGGTTCTTGGTCTCAGCCCGAGGCATAGAGGCCAACCCCAAGAAGATACGAGCGATAGAGCGGATGCACCTCCCAGCAAGCTAAAGGACGTGCAATGCGTCACCGGATGCATGGCTGCCTTGAGCCGATTCATATAAAGGTTGGGAGAGAAGGCGCTGCCCCTATTTAAGCTCCTCAAGCGCTCCGGGCCGTTTGCCTGGACGGAGGAGGCTGAGCAAGCCCTCGCCCAGTTGAAGGCATACCTCAGCTCTCCCCCGATCCTGGTCGCCCCGGAGCCCGAAGAGTCGCTGCTACTCTACTCAGCGGCAACCCCGCAAGTAGTTAGCACGGCGTTGGTTGTGGAGCGCGGCGAGGACAGCCCTCAGCTCACGCGCCCCACCCTGTGTCGACCCGACCTGGGCCAGAGAAGGGAGGAGAGGCCCCCGAGCCGGACGGCGGCCTAAGGCCCCTGACAATCGGATATGGCCCTCTACCCGCTCGTCCGACGGCGCCAAGTGCCCCCGACCCCCAGGAAGGCCTCGAGGCCACTGCGGGAAGGTGCGGCCCGACGCCCTCTGACCCCAAGGTCATCGGCATAGAGGCCGAGCGGGCCTGGCAAGGCCCCTCCGGCAATGAGCGCCCCGGGAACGGTGCCCTCAGCGAAGAGGATAGGCCTCGCCGAAAGGTGCAACGACCCATCTACTTCGTTAGTGAGACGCTATGGGATGCCAAAACCCGATACCCTCAGGCCCAGAAAATGCTCTATGCGATTCTGATGGCCTCGAGAAAGCTGCGCCATTACTTCCAGGCGCATCGGGTCATTGTGGTTACGTCCTACCCCCTCGGCCAGATCCTGCGCAACCGAGAGGGTACCGGACGAGTGGTGAAATGGGCAATCGAGCTCTCTGAATTCGATTTACACTTTGAGCCACGCCACGCGATCAAGAGTCAGGCCCTCGCCGACTTCATGGCAGAGTGGACCCCGGCTCCTGAACACGACCTCGGGCTCTCCACCCCCGAGACCAAGGTGAATCCCTCGCGACTGCCTCACGCCACCCACTGGGTGATGCAGTTTGACAGCTCCCTCGCCCTTCAGGGTGCCGACGCGGGGGTCACCTTGACCTCGCCAAGCGGGGATGTCCTCAGATACTTGGTTCGCCTAGACTTCCAGGCAACCAACAATATGGCGGAGTACGAGGGACTTCTTGCGGGGCTCAGAGTGGCGGCCAGAATGGGGATCCGACGCCTCTTGGTTTTAGGCGACTCTCAGTTGGTCGTGAACCAGGTCTCCAAGGAGTACCAGTGCTCCGACCAGCAAATGGAGGCCTACGTCTGTGAGATGCGGCGTATGGAGCGCCATTTCGACGGGTTAGAGCTTCGGCACGTGCCCAGACGGGACAACGCGCTCGCCGATGAGCTCTCAAGGCTCGCTTCATCGCGAGCCCCGACCCCACCGGGCGCCTTTGAAGAAAGGCTCGCCCAGCCGTCGGCGCGACCCGACCCCACGGGGGGAACGGACGCAGCCACGCAACCCCCGAGGCCCGTCGGAGTCTAGGCCTCGGGACCCAGGGGGGTCGACCCCGACCCCCCAAGACAGATCGTTTGGATGACTGAGATCCAAGCATTCCTCAAAGATGAGACTCTGCCCGAGGATCGTGAAGGGAATGAATGCGTCACTCGCATCTCCAAGCGTTACGAGCTGGTGGAGGGGGCCCTCTACCGGCGCGGGGCCAACGGGGTCCCCCTGAAATGCATCCCTCGAGAACAGGGCGTCGAGCTTCTTGCCGATGTCCATGAGGGCGAGTGCGGAACCCACTCTGCCTCGCGCACCTTGGTCGGCAAGGCCTTTCGCCAGGGTTTCTACTGGCCGACAGCGCTCCACGACGCAGCCGACCTGGTCCGGCGATGCAGGGCGTGCCAGTTTCATGCCAAGCAAACGCATCAGCCGGCCCAGGCCCTGCAGAACATACCCCTTTCATGGCCATTTGCAGTCTGGGGGCTGGACATCCTGGGTCCCTTTAGGAAGGCCCCAGGCGGGTACGAGAATCTGTATGTCGCGATTGACAAGTTCACCAAGTGGCCTGAGGCTTATCCGGTCATCAAGATCGATAAGCACTCGGCGCTCAAATTCATCAAGGGCATCACTGCCCGGTTCGGGGTGCCCAACCGTATTATTACAGACAACGGCACCCAGTTCACCAGCGACCTGTTTGGCGACTACTGCGATGACATGGACATCAAGCTCTGTTTTGCCTCCTCCGCCCACCCCAGAAGCAATGGCCAAGTGGAGCGAGCCAATGCAGAAATTCTCAAAGGCCTTAAGACCAAGACCTACAACATCCTCAAGAAGCATGGTGACTCCTGGATCGAGGAGTTGCCCGTGGTGCTCTGGGCAAACCGGACGGCCCCAAGCCGAGCGACAGGAGAAACGCCTTTCTTCCTGGTCTACGGCGCGGAGGCGGTCCTCCCATCCGAGCTCACCCTAAGGTCCCCTCGGGCCACGGTGTATTGCGAAGCTGATCAAGATCAGCTTCGCCGAGACGACCTTGACTACCTGGAAGAGCGAAGGCGGCGCGCGGCCCTTCGAGCCGTGCGCTACCAGCAGAGCCTGCAGCGCTATCATCAGCGCCACGTCCGGGCCCGGTCACTCTATGTCGATGACCTCGTCCTACGCCGCGTCCAAACGCGTGCTGGATTGAGCAAGCTCTCACCAATATGGGGAGGACCGTACAGAGTGATCGGCGTCCCCCGGCGGGCTCAGTTCGGTTGGCCACGGAAGACGGCACCGAGCTGCCTAACCCGTGGAACGTCGAGCATCTTCGCCACTTCTACCCATAAGGGGGTCGGGAGTTGTACCTCGGGCTCGGGCCAACCCCGCATGCCCCCTCAGGCACGCAGGATTGGCCGGGGGCTCCCATCATTTACATACATATGTTTATCTGTGTTTCTTCTCGTACTTCAATAACAAGCATTTCTAATCTTTATTCAAAAGACTGTGCCTGTGTTGTTAATCCTTCTAACCATTTTGACTTGAGTTAGGTTGTTCGTGTTCGTTCCTGCCCTCGACAGCCCGGGTCGCCTAGAACGCCAATGGGGCCCAGAACCGAGCCGTGCCCCGGGGCACGGTGAACTCCGGGGGAGAATCGGCAATGGCCCACAATCGGGTCCCCATAACCCTCGGTCACCGTGCTCCTGCCCTGGCCAGTCTCGACATGTGGATCTCTCCAAGGCATTAGCTCCGACCCGCACTGCTTGAGGCCGGGGCCCGAGCCCAAACCCTCGCTCGAGTCAAAGTTTGAAGGGATCACAAGACAGGCTAGCCTTATTATATATGAGAAGCGTAGCTACAATAAAATTAAAAAATTTTCATTGCAGATAGATGAAAGCGACGGAGTTTATATATACAGGCTTGGCCCGGAGGCCTCAGAGCAAAAAAGAAGAAAGAAGAAAAAGGTAAAGGCACGTGGCGGCCCGAGGGCTGGCCCCACCCGCTCAGCCCGACGCGCCCGGCCCACCGGCCTCGCTGTCGCTGTCGCCGTCGTCGCCACCATCGTCGCCGTCATCCTCCTCGTCGGAGTCGAGGGCGAAGGCGAGCCGAGGGGCCGTCCCCTTGAAGCCGTGGACAATCTCCCCGGCAGCCTCCCGGACTTGGGCGCGTGCACCGGTGTTGGCGCAGAATTTAGACCCGCCCAACAAGAAAACGGGTTCCGCGTTTCCACGGCGGCCTGGGAGATCTGCTTAGCTCCAGTGCAGGTCCAATGGCTTGCCTAGGTGCGTGTAGGGCGTGCCAGTTGATTTGATCTGCAATCAACAAGATTAAACAAGTAAACCATGTGAGAACCGATGGCCAATCGGCTGATAGGCCGATGTTGCATCGTGGAGGCCTAGCCGATAGGGCAAACCTAAATCGGCTTACTTGGTGTAATAATAAGATAAAACTGATGAAGTAGATCTAATCTCATCGACGCATGTTATCATGTTTATAGCAAATTACTAGAATCGGCCGATGAGGGTAGCACGAAGATAAATACACTAGCTAATACTCTAGTGCGAATTTATACAAACCAATCGGCCAATATAAATAAGTCAACCACAGAAAGATCTTGAGAATACCTTGTGATCAATATATTTATATTCACCAATCTGCCTGCATAAGTGGCAAACACATGCAAGAAAATAAAATAATCACATGCATTAGGTAGGACCGGCTGAAACCCCGGCGCTATCCTTAATTACGATCAAAAAACAAGCTTTAGGTTAAACCTCGAAACACGACTAAGGTCGATGGCAACTCAAAGTGTAGATCGAGAATTAACATGAAGAAAATCAAGTCGTTGATCGCTTTTGGGGATGATAAATGCCTTAGACAATCTAAACGAGCAAACTAATTCAATCATCGTCAGCAGTAAACCCTAAAACGAGTTAGCCGCTGGCGAGACAGAATAAGAAAGCAGCATCAAGATTAGCTAACACACGGTAAACGACGATCACATCGCCAAGGCTTAATGTGCCTAAAGCGACACGCTAGCCCCGACGATGCAGATCGTCGGGGACGAGTTCTTACCTCTGCTCTGGGGAAGCAAGAACTCGTCGGGAGTTAACCTCTTGCGAGGGTTGGCGATGTGCTAAAAGTAGATTGAACTGGTTTTTGTGTGATTGATTCGAAAGAGAGTTTCTATGTACAAACTACCGGGATATTTATACCCACGATTACAATAGGGTCCTTGTAGGACACAATCTTATCTATAACTAACAAACAAGTCTTTGCGGCAGACTCTTGCCACAGATTAGATCTAAACCTACTTGATTTACAAGATACAATTGCCTAAAAACCGAGCTTTATCTCTATTTGGCAACTTCCTTAAAGTTTATCTTAAGCCCAGACCAAGCCCACGCTGACTCTGTCAACTTACAACCCATATCAGCCAACGACCACATTAAATCCGTATCGGCCGATACACTCTTCCTGATAACGCCTCCCTCAGTCCGATACGGCTACCAGGTCCGATACGATACTTGGTCCGACTCCAACTCAATCCTTCCTCTCTGCTTCGGTTTTCTCTTTCCTCTTCGAGTCGATTACGAAAATCTGCTGTTAACAACCGGCCTCGGTCCCGGGAGCGAACTCCTCAAGCGCCACCCATGGGGAGAAGTCGGGATCCCGGCCTGGTAGCTCGCCAGCACGAGCTCCACCGTCCCTCGGGCGAGGTCCCTCGAGGAGGAATTCACCGTCTCCTCGATCTCCTCGGGGAGCTTCTCGAGATCCCTGGCCATCTCTGTGAGGCATTGGGCAAGGCCCCTGTGGTTGGCGACGTACTTGGGATGCCGGCCGCGCCAGATGCCCGCCTGACGCTCCCCGCAGTCAAGGCAGGTGACGGCATCCCGCAGCATGCCGGGCCCTACCTCGTTTGCCAGCCGGAGAGCCTCAAGCTCCCCAGAGGACGAGTCCAGGGCGCCTTGTAGCTCGGCGATGGTGCCCTCAGCGGCCGTGAGGCGGGCGGCTAGGTCGTCCTGGCCTGCGGCCGCCCCACCGCTGTGCGCCAGTGCGTCCAACTCCCTTGCCCGTGCCTCGAGTTTGGAGGCGCGCTGATCCAGATTACGGCGCCCCTGCTCCTCCCGCGCCTCCTCGCGGAGAAGCAGACTTTCCGCCAGCCGCTGCGCCGCGGCCTCGGCCTCTTCAAGGGCACGCCCCCGCTCGGCAAGCGCATCTTCGCGGAGGCGGAGTGCCGACTCCTGCTCGGCGACGGCGGCCTCGTGCACCGCCAGCGTTGCCTCCCGCCGGTCCAGGGCACAGGTGCGCTCCTCCAGCGGCTCCAGCTCTCGGGCGCGCCGGTCGAGGGCTCCGGCCCGTCGGCGCACGGCGGCTTCCTCCGCCAGCAAGCGCGAGGCCCGCTCCCCGAGCATGCCGGTGCGCTCCTCCAGCGCCATGGTGCGGGCCTCTAGGGCCTCCTCGCGTTGGCGCGTCGACGCCTCGATCTCCGCCGCCCTCCGCTCCCGGGCCGCGGCGGCGTCGAGCTTCTCTTCTAGCTCCGCCATGCGGGTCCTGTACTGGAGGTGGAAGTCGGCCCGCGCCACGTCCATGACGGCGGTGGCGATGAGGGCCGTCTCCCTCTCTTCTTCCACCTCGCGGGCTACCTCTGCCAGGACCCCGCGATGGGCCTCGAGCTCCGCGACGTGTAGGCTGTGCGCCTTGCGGCCGGCCTCCACCATGGCCTCCACCAAGCGCCGCCCCTCTTCGACGCGTGCCCACGCCGCGTCGATCTCCGCCCGCTCTGCTTGCAGGGCCTACATTTGGGTGCTTAGCCCGTCCAGCACCGTGCACCGTGCTGTTGGCCGTGGCTAAAGCCTGCAGGAGAGGCTCCGCGCTTAGCGGAGTGGCGGAGGAAAAAGGGGATTGCCGCCCTCGCGGTGGTGGAGGCCTCGGGGCCTCTCCCCATGGCTGGCTCCTCCTCAGCGCCCGCCGGGGCGTCGGGCCCCAGGTGCGCCCCCTCCGCGTCGCAGCTGGCGGCCTCTGCGGCCACCTCAGCTTCCGGCGCGGTCGAATCGGTGGCCTGGGCAGCAGCCTCGGCCTCCTGCGCAGCGGTCTCGGCAGCCCGCGCTGCCACCTCGGCCTCGCACGCGCACGCCTCCTCGGCCTTCTGTGCGGCCGCCTCGACCGCCCGAGCTGCAGTCTCGGCCTCCCGAGCGGCCGCTTCGGCCTGGCGGGTTCGGGCCGCGTCCTGGGCTGCCCCTTTGGCCTCTCGCAGGCGAGCCGCGGCCTCCTGGAGGTCGGCCTCCCGCCTCCATGCTTCCTCGGTCATCGTCTCTTCGGCCCCGCCGCCCGTGGGCCGGCCGGCCTTGGAGTAGCGGGAGGGGCGGGATGGAATCTCGCTGAGACAAATAAAAAAGAAGAGAAGAGACAAGATGAATAAAAATGAAGCGTGGGGGTCGGGGAATAAGAAGTCGGTCGCCTCGGGTGAGAGATTGAACCTGCGGGGTGGTCGGCTGAACGACCACTTGGGGGACGTGATGAGGCTCCCCCTGCACGGCTCGGTCTCCCCCATCTTGCGCAACCACTTCTTCTTTCTCTCCCCCTCGAGCAGGGACGTCGGCGCGGCACCCTCCAGGCGCCTGCTACCGACGCGCTCCGCCCCACACCCTCGGGGAGGAGACGGAGGAAGGGTCTCCCCTTGTTTCCTTTTCCCCTTGGCGTCGGCAGGGCGGCTGTTCCCCGAACCCCCACCACGGGGCCCTGTTGCGTGGCCCCCTCCGGGGGTAGATCGATCCCCTCCTCCACGGCTGCCGCCCGCGCCATCACTGCCCTGGTGGGCCCGGCCCCCTGAGGCCCCAACCGTCTGCATGATGGCTAGAATGTTGGCGCGCTCCGGGTCGCTGCAGAGGGGGAGGATCCCCTGAGGGATGAGGGATGGTTCACGACGCTAAGGTTTAGCACCCGTTGGACCACCATTCTGAAGTTCTCGGGGTTGGTGGGGATTCCAGTTCATAAGGCCTCGTTGCTGAGGCAAGGAGGCGGAAACGGCAGCTTGTTTGTGATTTCGGTGTCGCTCTAGCCGTTTCGTTGCGTGATTCATAACGAATTTAGGGTTTTTGTCGGGGGTTTTGTGCGATTTGATCGAGTTCCGCCGCGGCGTAGCCTCCTCGTCCTCCTGGGGTTTTGCCGCCATGCGTCCCCTCCCCTCCCGTGCTGGAGATGGTTTTCATCCTCTCCCTCTTAATCACCTCGTGCGCTTGCGAAATTAGTTTACTTCCTGCTGGATTTGTGTTTTTGCATTAGCTGCTTTTGATTCCCCCCACCCGCCGCTTCGTTCGTGTGATTTCGTTTATCTTGGGTGTGGGTTTCATTTGATGCAAACTTGAGCGAAATTTGTGTGTTTGCTCGTTGTATTCATCTGTATTTGAAGTGCTTGAGGAGTCCGGTTTGATTTTTGCAGGGCGAAATTGAACAGACCGGGAGCATGGATCGCGCCAAGGCAGTGCGCGAGGACAGGGCGGCGGGGAAGGAGAACGTCGTCTCCCGCGCCGTCGTGGAGGACGACACCGCGCTGCTGCTCGCGGCGGTGGGGACCTTCCGGAAGGGGCGCTCGGCCGCCTCCGCAAGGGCTCGGAGTCGGACGCGTCGTGGATGCTGGACCGGGAGATGTCCACGAGGCTGCTCCACCTTGCCTGCAAGCACGACTCCGTGCAGTGCGCCAGGCTCCTCCTCGAGGGCGGCCACGCCATCGAGGGCGGCCTTGCCAGTGGACTCCAGGGACCAGCTCACGCGGACGCCGCTCCAGATCGCCGCCGAGGCGCACTCGTCAAGGTGCGTCGAGCTGCTGCTCTCCAAGAACGCGCGCACCGACCTCAAGCTGGTCGATGGCCAACCTCTTCTCGCGCTCGAGATCGCTCTCTTGAGCAGAAGGTACGTACGCTGGTGATGTTTTGTCCATTGTTGGTACTGGTGGTGGTTCGTTACAGTTGCACGCTTGAACTGAACACTGAGCTCACTTCTCAAGTTCTCTTCCTGCAATGACTGTGTTGCTGGCTGATGTTCTTGTCCAGAGTTCAAATTAAGTGGTCGCTGGACAACTCCATTGAAGATCTTCTGTCTTGTCTGCAAGAAAAGGTTTGTATGATTACTGTTGTTATTATGTTCATTCCCTGTCTCATAGCTGGTCCATACATCTTCTCACACAAAAATATCACCTTGTTCCATGGGTGTAGGATCTGACTGCAGTGAGGCTCCTGGCAGAGAAAACCAGAGGGGTTGGGGAGGTGGCCTACAGATATGCCATGGAGGGTCGTGTTACTGCATTGGCGATGCTGCTTCTGGTAGCTGAAGAAAAGATATCGGCACCAGTCAGTGTAGTTATAGAGGGCGTCAGGACAAAGAAATCGATCTACTACTCTATTGTGTATGAGGCTCTGTTCATTGGGGATGCTCCAGCTCGGGATGGCAATGAAAGGAGAAAGGCCCTGCTATGTGAGATTCAGCTACTTAACCAATTTGAGGCAGCATTATGGAGGGATCGCAACATTGACAAGAGAAGCTTGCCCCCTCTGCTTAAAGCTGCCCAGGTACCTCTGTTCATATCGCAGTGCTTGTTGACAGTTAGCTGTTTCAGAATTTTCTTGCTTTACACTTTCTATGGTATGCATGACGAGTTACAATTATACTACCTTGTAATTTTTTAGTGTTACAACTGTATCTACAGGAATACTTTCTTCTGATTGACCTTTCTCCTGTAGGTTGGAGATGTAAATGTCACAAAGATGCTCCTGATTGGGGATGTTGATGTCAATGAAGCCGATCCTGAAGGAAACACGGCACTTCACTGGTGCCTTAGTGGTAGCTCAAGCACACAGGAGCCAAGGTATGCTATCAGAATTCTGTTCCATCAACTGTTAAAATACACCATACTAGTATGAACTTCTTTTTACATTCTCTTTACTTAAGTTATCTTCTGTATTTGTGCAGGATTTTGTGGCTCCTGCTGAAGAATGGTGCCAGAGTTTTCCAGAGGAACAAACTAGGTCTTACACCAGTACACAGTGCTGCGGCTAAGGGAAACTATAAAGCTCTTCAGGTAGCCTTTTGTTACTTCCTTCTACTCACACAATGGCATTTTTGGAAGTTATAACTAATTGGTAGTATTTTTGTTTGTTCTGTAAGTCACTTCTGCTTCATGCTCAAGATTGTGTTGATACACCTTCCAAGACCAAAGAAACCCCATTGTTCTTAGCAGTGAAAAACGGTTCTTTGGACTGTGTAAAGCTTCTCCTGCGTTCTGGGGCTAGCACCAAAGTCCAGAACCTAAGGTGGGTACTATTTAGATTTAAGAAGAATGCTTCTGTTTGATGGCTTGATGCACTTACCTTCCTGTGATTCTTTGACATTGAACAGAAAGCAAAGACCAATAGACGTGGCAGCATCCCAAGATATGCGTCTTATTCTTATGTCTGCAAACGTGGCTCCATGTAAGATATTTACTGACATTTAAAGATATTTATCAACTGAAATCACAAATAGGGTTACTGCATTTAAAAAACTGTTTGATCGTCTCCTAGTATGAGTTTGTCCACATTCTGTTCTATTAGCTTGTTTGATTTGTAGTAGTGCATACAATTAGCAGTGTTTGATTCAACGAAAAAGATCTGAAGATTGGTTTCCTGTTGGCTCTACTGCATAATGATCTATATGCAGCAAATACCTTTTCAACAGAAATACATTTTGTTTGTAGGGAAACGTAGCTCACATCCCAAAAAATGTGTGATGAACAAGGAAAGCTGCAGAGAGTTCCTGGATGACGATTTTGTTGATTATGACAGTGATGATTTAAATGAAAGGTATGCCTGGTACATGGTGCATGATTTATATCAGATTTTCCATTATTTTGGGTACTAGAACCATTGCTTCTCATCTGATGTTTCAAACTAATACATTTATTTTGATAATGTGGCAGCTGTACTGAGCTTAAAACATCAGCAAGCCATCAGGATTTTCAGTCTAGTACTGGTTCTGCCCAAGGGGGCAAGAGTAAGAGCCATTGTGCTCCCAAGCAAAGTTCCAAGTTCGTGCCTCGGGTAAACAAACATGCTCTGCCTATATTAACCCATTCCCTTTTTCTTCACATGGTCTGCCTCTTATAAGATTTTCTTTTAGCCTAATCATTGGCCGAAGCATGACTACACTCGGAAAATTTTTGTAGGGGGCCTCCCACCTTCTGTGGGCGCTGGTAAACTTCAGAATCCTGAACTACTTGTGCTTAACAAAGTTAGAACTAATGTGCTTCCAAGTTCTAACACTTACCTTGTTTTGTTCTTCCTGGCAGAGTTTCTCACTGAATTCTTCACTGCTGAATTTGGACCTGTGGAGGAAGCAGTAGTCATTGGTATAAGGATGGGTGATCGGGTGCAATCCAGAGGATTTGGTTTTGTAAAGTTCAAAAGAGAAGAGGATGTGATAAGTGCAAAGGAAACTCATCATGTGTACATGCTTGGGAAGAGAGTGGAGGTGAAGGATGCTGTTGCTAGACGATCCTTGCCTGCAGAACTCCAGAAAGCTACTTCATTCGGGCACCACAACCAGGAGGTTTCAAAGGTAACTCACCGTCTGTTGGATGGTGAGCTAAAGGAGGAACGTTACATTAGGAAGCAGCGGCCATGGCCTGAGAAGTGTCTTCCATCTTGGTTCTTTATATTCAGGAAGTGGTTGCCAGGATTTCTTGCTGATGCTACTGAACTACTTGGAGATAGGTACCCATTGAGCTCCCTGAAGGGTGATTTCAGAGCCAATTGCAGAATGGAGCTTGATCATGGCACACTTGGTTATCCTAAGCTCAGTGATTTCATGCGCTCCCTTCCTGGTATCTGCAGAATGTGTGTAGTCCCTGTAGGAAGTGGTCCTGCAACACACATGGTCCTACTTCCACCGGTCTCGCGACCAAAGTATGTACCCATGCTAGAACCATTCTCCTTTGATCATGATGAGCTCCCAGAATTAGTGTCAGATCATCAGTCCCCGCGGTCTCCACTTACCATAAATATCACCGAGGACTCTCCTCGTAACACAGACAGTCAGCAGGGTGATACTTGCAGAGAGAGCAATGCGCAGAGCCAGCAGGGCGACGAGTGCAGCAGGAGCAACACTGAAAGCCAGCAGGATAGTGCTTCCACTGACAATGGTAGCTTACTGAGTGAAGTTACTGTCAGTACCCCAAACGCTGATTCCATTGATCTAATTGAGCCTGTACCTACAAGAAAACCTGATCTCATTATTCCTGAACCTACAAGAGAACCAATTGTAATTGGAATTGCATCCCTTACTCAGAAGATTGTTTGTGAGCCTATGAGGAAGACTGATCTGCTTGAGTCCGGCCCACAAAAAACAAATGGTTCGATTGTTTCCGGACAAACAAGATGCTTCGTTGACTGTCCAGTTAAAAATGCGGCTGAAAATGATCAAATCTTCATAGTAGATTTTTGTGGGACAATACCGCTGCAGGTTGATATCAGGAAACCAGCAATGCTGATGATGAGATGCTATGAAGAAAAGACTAGAATAAGTCATGAATCTCATTACTTCATATATCATGGGAAGGTGATTGACCCGATGCAAACATTAGATCATTATGGTATTGAAAGAGAAGCCAGAATTCATGCACGCAGCAGACTGTTGGGCGGATCTGCAGGCACCCCACTAGAGGAGTACCTGCATCAGAACAGGAAGAATTTCATTCAAGCAGTTGAACTTCCTGATGGATGCTTTCATCCAGAGCTCACGCCATTGGCTTGTCGAGTACTGAAAACATGGCTTAAATCTTTTACAGTACCATTTTCAGATAGGCGTTGTTGGGGAGAGACTTTCCTGCTATGTTATTTTAGAGTGGTGAATGGACACGTGAAAGCGGTAGTTGAACCTCTGATTCCACTTCTTAGCAGTTTCATGGGAAATCATTTCAAGACATTGGTTCATTATATTAGGAGATTCTTTTGCAAGGCGGACCCTGGATTTGTTACAAATTATCCCCCCTATGTTGATCAGTTATGTGACTATTTGGAGGAGCTAGCTCTACCTAAACTGCATGCTAATGATAAGATGTTCATAGAAACACACATGAGCTGCATGCTGTCGTACAACAGAGGGATGATTGGTGTCAAGTTGTATAAACGTCTCAAGAGTTTGCCCCCAATGCAGAGAAAAAACTTAAGAAATCGAATAAATAAATTGAAATGGGAGGGGTAGAAATGTACATTGGTGCCAGACCTTGGTAAAGTTGCAATTTTCGACAACATAATTGCACAAGGTCGCAAAGACAATAAGCCCTACACAGAGAAGAATTCACAAGGCTTCCGCCTGAGTCGAGATCTGATTATTCATATCGGAGAATATACAGATGTACGTATCACCGATTTATTAACTGATTCATCTATGCAAAATTTATTGAGTGCTGACATGATGCCCCTGAAAACTTATTTATTTTTATTTGTTTTTGTTCTCAGGATCTCTTGGTTATAAGATTTCGGAACAGCAATGCTCTGGAGCTGATGATTCCTACTCATTTAAAAGGTCTCCTCCCCACAATTATTAAGTGCTTCATCGATGCAAAAGTTGATATAACTAAAGAGTACGTTTTTTGAACTTGATAGTTTATGCAAAATTTGATAAATGCCCTTCTTTTCTTTGAGATGGAAACGTAGCTTCTATTAACTCTGAGCAGCTGAATCGCTGATCACCATCAGCTTTAGCAGCCAGATTCAGACTAGTTCTAGCCATTACTTAAAAGAAAAGAGAACAAAAAGCAGTGTTTTTGCTGAACATGTTACCTGTCGCCCTTCTTCACCCTCTTCCTGTTCTCTTCCCCCATCATATGTTGCTGTTGGCCCAGATCTGGCAGGGGGGAAGATAGCAGCAGCTAGTTGTGTGGAGTTCCCTAAGTTAAAGTTTTCCAGAGGGGGGGAGGGAAAAGGGACCTCGTCACCGGTAGATCGTATTTTCCCTTTTCCTTTATTTATGATTATTTGAAGGGCAACTGATCCGTGGAACAGTGAGGCGTCGTGGACTTACAACGTTAGTCAAAATTAACAGTGGAGTGACATTTTGATAGTCCGAAAGTGAAACCAATGGCATATGATAGCAATTAGCCTAAAGCGAGTGGCAAATTAACAAATACTCCAAACCCTAGTGGCATATATATATGCAATTGGCCTTCTCTTTGAGTGGCATTATCAAATTTTGCAAGTTCATTTTGCCTATTATTTAAATAAATTCTAATCTTTTCTTGATTGCAGGTTATTATCAAGTCAAATCATATGCTGTTTCGTGTGCTCTCCGGGTATGTTCTTCGGCTCTCATCTTTGCTTGTTGGTTGATCTTTGGAGTTTTTCATCGTAGTCTATTTTGCACGCTTGCTTTGAACCCACTAGTAATGCATAATACTCCAGTTAAAGTTCCTTGTGTACCTCGAGTTCTCATCCATCTGTTCCATGCCTCAGCAGCTGTGGTTGCTCCTCAAATGGCATTGCCTGCACCAGGAAACCCCTCAACATCTGCACCAACATCGGCATCAGGCTCTGCAGTAGGAAGATCGGTAGCAGCAGGACCCCCCTCAACATCTGCTAGATCCTGGTTAAATGTTGCCAGAGGTAAACCTAGAGAGACTAGGCAACAACCACAACCACAAGTGCACCAGCCAGCACCAGCACCGGTGGTAGAAGAGCAGAAATGGGGACTTGTTGGACGAAAAGGGAAAGTTCAAACGAGAAGGAATCGCTAATCAGCAGATGGAAATCGGTAAAATTTTGCAAATCTTTGATCATGCCTCCCGGAAATGCAATTGCAGCGATCTCTCCTTCTCAGAAAGAGAGAAAGCATCATTTTCTTTGGAAACTCATATTTGCAGTTCATGTTTTCATTTGCCTCAACTAGTGCCTTGACTACAGTGTCAGCGTCACTTATAGTGGCCTGCGGTTGTTCAAACTTGCATATAAATGATTTCTGAATTGCAAGACTTTTTGCCTCTGAGATCTCAAGTTCAAGTGCCTGAAAGATCCATTTTGTTGGAGTAATGTAGCTAACGATCACAATTAAGTGGCAGTGTCAAACTTTTTACAGCTTTAGCATATTATTGTCGATAACAATCAGATCTACATAGACATAATCCACTTCAATCATTGAACTATTGTGTCCCTGGCTATAGAAAGATATATAGGCCTGGCACTTACATCAACCAAGCACCAGTACATGCATGATGCATCCATAGGCACCTCACTCTGCAGTATGACTGATGAACACAACATATGCGACTGACGGAACGTTGGAACCGGGTGTGAAATTGTTCTGATGACTGGTGTAACCGATATGAGGTAATATGGGCAAACAGATATAATAATTGCCAAACTCAAGTGTGAATATATAGGCTAGAAACAACAATACCCAGGTAATATGTAGGTTCACGGAAGCTCATCCTTCATAGCGTTCATAGTTTGTTGCATTCAAGCTGGATAAGCTAGCCACAAGCATTAGCATTTTTAACACAAAAGGCACTGCCATCAAGTATTACAAAAGACATCAGCACCAACAGCAACAGAGATCACCAGTACTCAGATTTTCGAATGTTATGGACTATCATGGTAAGCTTCTTATATTTCATTAGCTGGAAGAGGCAGATATTACCTAGTTTTAATTTGTTGTCTTCAACAAATTTCCCCCATCATCCACCAAGCTTATGAACTTTGTTATTGATCTTGAATACAGCTTTACACGTATAGTTCTTCTTTGGCAGTCGAAGACTTTGTTCTTCTCACGGGGAGATACTTGGCAGCATGTATTATATATACTAGTAATATGCCCGTGCTAAACGTTACGGTGTAATTCTACTTGTCTTTAATAGATATTAAAATTTTATGCTAGCAAAAAAAATATTTTTTTAATTGTCTATACAATTGAGCTTTAATTCAGTTCATGTCGTACATCAAATACATTTCATGCAAAGTACAATAATATGATATTGCGTGGGCACAATAAATCTTGACCAAAATTAATCATATATAATCACTTCGGTATACACTATACGAGGGCAATATACAGGCTTATTAAGATTGATGTTATTTTAAACCATATCATTATTTGATAAAATTGATAATTATGTGGCTACATTTAGTTTGTTATCAAATATTGGTAATATCTATTAAATTTGGCAACATTATGTTAAACATATCATATCATATCAAAATTTGGCAATGTTGCCAATTTGCCAAAATTTTGGCAGTGACAAATTTTGGAAAGGTTTATTTTGACATCAATCTAAACAGACCCTATGTTTAAAAAATATGTTAAAAAGGTGAAAGTTATTCTATTAATTTGTTGCGGCACTATATATATATATATATATATATATATATATATATATATATAATATACTCTGCAGGTAAACGACTATACCAATGTTTAGCATTTGCGATACACTTAAGAAATTATCGTCGCCGCTAGAAATGTCGCTTTCACACTCATTTTATTGGTACATCAGTAGATGTAGCAAAAATTGTTGCCCTTAGCTTGTCACCATCCTGCATATGCATTTATTTATATTTGCCCCTTTTAGCAATGTGAGAAGCGTGCGCACGAGAGACAAGGTAGTGAAGGTTGGAAACCTTGATAAACGAATGCAACCTTATTGATATTTAACCTCAAATGAAATGTATATATAAAACACAATACAATACTATCAGAAAAAAGATAAAATTTCATGTATACCCTTAAAAAAGTTCACCTAATCCCTTCTACGCCCTTGAATTTTACTCATTCCCTTACATACCCCTAAATTTTAGTTTGGATCTCTTCCATGCCCTTTTCACTAGTTGACCGTTAAATTCTTATGAAAAAGATCATTTTGCCCTTTGCTATGAAAAAACATATAGATTAATAGAGTAAATTGTTGGAGTATAGAATTGTTAGATGGGACTATTATATTTATGAGTTAGTTATGCACTGTATTATTTGCGATAAATTTACTTTTAGATATGACATAAAAATTAATTACTATTAAAAGTTGCTTATGTAGCATATAAATAGATTTGTCTTTTACAACAAATCTGTTGTATTACTATTGAAAGGACCTTGATGTCGCCTAGAGGGGGGGTGAATAGGCGTTCCTAAAAAATTATCACAACTTCATAGCATATTAGAAAGATGAGAACTTTCGGTTCAAATCGGAACTTCCGATATGGGATTGGAAGTTCTGGCCTCAACCGAAAAGTTCAGCGGATAACGGAATAAAACACTAGCTATGAAATTGTAGCTCGAACAAACAAAATGTAAATGAATTAAAAGGTGACAAACAAGGTATCCAAGCAAGATATTAGGTCACCAACTATATCACTTAAGCATACAAGTGGATCGGGTTAAAACAAGCTCAAACACAATATGAGAGAAGGCAAGAACGAGCAAACCAAGAAAGGAGACGCGTGATTTGTTTTCCGAAGTTCGGATCCACAGATCCTACGTCTCCGTTGAGGGGCCACAAAGGCCGGGTCTATTTCAACCCTTTCCTCACAAGGTTGCACAAATGCACTCCTCGATTTCACTCTTGATTTTTTCCCTTGCGGAGGCGAAATCGAAGCCTTCACAAACTTTCCGAGGCACACCATAACCCTGGGTGCTCACCGGCGACGCCTAGCCGTCTAGGAGACCTTAGTCCCTAAGAGTAACAAATACAATCGAAGATTTGCTTGCTATGAACTCTAGTGCTCAAAGTATGGAGTGAAGCTCACTAGCTCTCAACTTCTCAATCTCTCAATCCAACTCTCTTCCCTTCTCAAATCCCTCTCACAAAGAGACACCACAAAGGTAGGGAAATGGGGAAGGCTATTTGGCTTTGGATGTGTCTAATAATACCCAAGAACAGCAGTCACTCAAAGAAGGAGTGGAGGAGTTTATATACCCGAGCCTCTCAAAACTAGCCGTTGGAGGCCAAGATTTCATTTTTCAGAATTTTCGAAATGCATTTTCAGACAAGTCCGAAAATCAATAGAAGACAATCTCAATTTCGCAGACATTTTCGGAATTTCCAAAAATTTTTCGGAATTTTTGAAATTTTTTCGGAATTTTCGAAAAACACCAGAAAAACGGCCATAACTTTTTGCTCAGAAGTCCGTTTTTGATGAACTTGGACTTTATGGAAAGCTCACTCAGAGAACTACCCAACTCAACCAAAAGTAAGGTCTAAAACTACTCAAAGGATAGATTAAAACTTAGGTTTCTCATAAGGTAGCACTAGGATAGGTCACTTTGAGCACCGAGACATACACAAACATATCGACGTTGCATCCCTCTTGATAGTACGGCATTCCTATACTCAAAAGTAAATAGGAAGAGAATTATACTAATAGGAATGCCTTCTTTCCATCTTCATTTCTTTGTCTTAAGGGACGTCAACGCCAAAACCGTTTCAACATATATTCTTCAAATGATTGATGCGGTTATTTGTAGCTTCAAATGACCTCGCACGGTGCATCATGACAAAGCCATCACTCGTCCTTCACCACCAGATTTGGTTCTTCGGCGCCAAGCTTCATGCTTGCCCTTCACCACCGCATGGTCCATCGCGACCGAGCATCGCTTGCCTTTCACCGTCTTGCCATAGTAGCCACTTTGTATCCCACATATTCAATATCTTTGCTTTGTCATCCTTAGTATCTTTAGGTGTAATCATATCTTTCTTGAATATCAACTCATTTTTCAATTTTGGGATCTATTTCTCTCATTCAATTCAATGAAATTGTTAATCCCAATGATCTGGTTGTCAACCTTTACTTGTTGACCAACCGATTGCATGTATAAAAGGATATGAATAAATGATGAGTATTAATCAACACCACAAGTGTCATATACTCAAATATATGCTCAAATGTAAAGATCCCAATTAAATAAAAGTGAATAACTTGGATCAATTACATGTATAACTAAGCTATAGGATTTGCTCCCCCTAAATGTATGCATACAAAATGTTTGTGTGAAGCAAGAGTATACATAAAAAGATATGAAACATTGGGAGCTTATCCTATATAAGAATAGAAGTCATTTATCAAATATAGACAATAAAATAAAGACATACCTTCATCATCTTCATGTTCTCAATGTAAAGAGACTAAACAAGATATGGCTCAAACAAAACATTAGTCTCACATGCATATGTAATCACATGAAAATATTATATATGAATATATTAATATGTGCATAGAGAGGAGGAATGATACATATAACTTGATCTCCGTGCACTTCATCTTTGTTGTGATTTAGGTCCACCATCAACGAATATTTCTATCTCAACTCATATGAAGTCCGTGAACCATTTCTCACAATTTCCACTTCCATATCCACATGAGACTAGGACAAAGAAAATGCTTATAAAAATATTAGTCTCGTATAATTGGATTTATCATTAATCAACAAAACCAAATTAGTAACACTTGAACTTTCAACTATCAAAACAAATATACTACATAAACCAACTTTTAATAACTAATAAATAAGTATTAACTTTTTTATATCATATCTAAAAGTAAATATGTCATAAATAATATGGTGCATAACAAACTCATAAATATAATAGTCTCATCCAACAAATTTTTACACTCTAACAATGTACTCCATTAATTTATTATGTTTCTTCATAAAAAAGGGCAAAATAGACTTTTTCATAAGAATTTAACGATCAACTAATGGTCAACTAGCGAAAAGAGCATGGAAGGAATCCAAACTAAAATTTAAGGGTATATAAGGGAATGAGCAAAATTCAGGGACGTATAAGGGATTAGGTGAACTTTCAAGGGTACACAGGGAATTTTCTCCAGAAAAAAATAATAACTTCGATTTCTATTATTCAGATGTGTCATCAGCTCTCATGAGTACAATACATAGAAAATCGAGTATATTCCCGCAATTACATATTATATAGAGTACAAGAAAATATAATTTCTGCATGTCGTGAATTCGGATGTTCCCTTAGGTCAATTCCATTCATTTTTCATTTGGCTTATGTACTTCAAATAATCTTGATTTTTCTATTCGTCACACAAGGCACATGCCGGCCGCTGCCCTTTGAGCACATAGCATGACGGCATGAATATAAACCCAAATAACAGTTTGATATGAAACAGATGTCAAATTAATAGTTCCATCATGTATATTGTATAACAAGATAACAATTGTTGATCATCTCGTTAATGTCTTCTTTCAAGATCTATATGGCATGACTACTAACATTGTTGGTCATCAAATTCAGACGGTCCCCTGTTGACAGAAGCTTTGGCTTCCACCCTTCAACCTTGTTAGCAAACCGATCTAAGAGCGGTTATACATCTTGTTTTGTTAACCTTCTAAGAGACAGAGGTAGGCCAAGGTAAGTAATCGGGAAGGGTTCTAATCTGCAATAGAGGATGGGCTGCACTAGCATCAATTGTTCTTCTGTGCATCTTATGGTAGTGATTGCACTCTTCGCTAGGTTTGGCCTCAACCCAGTCGCAACGCCAAATAGGTCCAGAATGCCTTTGATCATGATTCATGAAGGTTGGGTGCCGTTATGTTGTTATCCAAAGGGCTCAATGCCCCAGCTGAGGTTGCAGTAGTCAACATGGCTTGTAGGATATCCATGACAAGGACAAAGAGTAGCGGCGAGAGTGGATCCCCTCTAATGCAGGTTTCCCGTATGACAGCTAAGAAAATGGGGATTTCAGACTGAATAGCTTATACTTTGATTTCCACTTCTTCTCTTAAGTTGACCATATACAGTGGTAGATTTCTGACACGATATAGTTAGGATTGTTGACACCTGCTAGCAGAACAATACCTCGCACAGAAGCCCCAGCCACAAAAACGGTCACCATATTCAGAATGATCAACAGAGGATAAAAAATCTCGAGTAGTTCAAGCGCAAAATATATGAGTCTCTCCTACCCTAATGTGTGTGACCTAGGGTTTTGGGAATTTATATGCACTTACGACATGGGCCTCCAATGATGGGCTTCTAGTGTTGGCTGTGGGCTGAGGGAGTGAGGGATATATGTACATAGAAATAAGTCTATTTTACCTCCCTTAACTCATGCCGTTGGTTGAATCGCGTCCCTCAACCGCAAAACAGGGTATAACATGTCCCATAACTCCCAAAACCGTTGCAAATCGACTCCCCAAATGGTTTCGGAGACGGTTTCGTCCGACGTGACAGTTGATTCGCTGACTCATCAGGTGGGACCCACTTGTCAATTGCCTTCACCTCATCATCTTCTCCCTCACCTAGTCACCTCTACCCCCCTCTCTCTCATCTCTTTCTTTTCTCTCACTTCCATATGTAGGGCGGCAGCGACGGCGACGGTGCACGGGGAAAGAGCTTGCAAGCGGTCGGGCCACGTGGGGAGGAGCTCGTCGGCCGCGGCACGGGAAGGAGCTTATCGGCCGCGGCACGGGGAGGAGCTTGTCGGTTCGTCGACCGTGCGGGGGGAGGAGCTCGCCAACCGGTGTGCATGGGGAGGAGCTCGCCAACCGGTGTGCGTGGGAAGGAGCTCGTCGGCTAGCCGCGTGATAGGAGGATGACAGCGGACGGCATCCCCAAGACCGAGGCAGAGCACGCCCCTAACTCCGACGCCGGCTGGGACAGGCTTGACCTTGCCGCGAACTCCGTTGCCCGACATGCGTGACCCCGTTGCAACAGATTGACCATCGCAATGCCTCCCGACGGCGAGGCTGATCTGGTGGCGGACGAGCTGCAGAGCCTTAGCTTCAGGTCCTCTGAGCGCTCCCGCTCCACCTGCATCGTCTGTAGAATCAAATGTTTGATTATTATTTTATGTGATGAAACATTGGTGGCTTGCGACATTTTATGTGTGTAATATTGGTTTATTGTGATGGTATTTCATGTGATTATATATGATTGATTTTGTGAAGAGATGTGCGGATTTGACCTGGCGGTCAGACCGACCAGGCACGGCCAGTCAGACCGGAGGTATGTGTGCGGTCAGACCGGCCAGCCCGCGGTCTAACTGGCAGGTTACCTGTTCGCTTTCGGTTTCGGTTTATCTTTTTGGTTACGGATTGTTTCTTCGTGGATTTGACTTCTAGATGGTTTCTATGTGTATGGTTACTGTTGTTATACTAATGTGAGTCAAGTTTGGATGAACTTGTGCTCGGAATATGGTTTCTTTATCGTATATGTGCAGGTATTGCTTGAGGCCTCGGGATAGTGTTGCCGGTGATGGATCGGAGTCGACTTGGGAGAAGTGGATGTCCAGGGATCAAGAGATCACGCGGGATACTAAAAGGCTAGAGGATAATGCACGTGGTAGATAGAGAATTCATATGGTATACGAGAGGAATCGTATACGTGTGGAAAGAGGAGTTGAATTTGGAAGGGAGTCCGAATTCGAGAAGATGGATGGAGATAAGGGAAGAGATGTGTTTGAAGCTTGCAAGAGAGGGTTTCCCACGTGGTTGGGAGTCCTAATTCATGAGAGATTCGTGGGTTTTGTACAGCCTACTTCGTGTATAAATAGAGAGGGAGGGTGTGCCTCCTAGATATCGATTTTGTGGTTCACAAGTTGAGAGAATAGCTAGGGTTTCAAGTAAGGTCGAGATTTTGGTGAGGGGTGCTGTTGTTGCACTTTGTAAACACTTTTAGATGCAATAAAGTTGAGAATTACAATCTATATCTTCGAAGTTTATCATCTACCGGTATTTTCTGGGTCCCGATGGTCTGACCGAAGGTGTTTATGCGGTCTGACCGGCGGGAGTGCGACGGTCCAAACGGCGGCAGGGCGGCGGTCTGACCGGCCAGGAAGCGGCGGTCTGACCGGCGGCTACATGGCGGTCTAACCGGCGATACTTCGACAGCAGCAGTTCGATCTCGTTCTTTCTTGAGTTTGATTTTGTTTTTCTAGATTGGTTTTGTTGGATTCCAGAGGTAAGTTGTAATTTGCTTAAAGTTTTGGTTTTTTGGTCTTCCCTACCATTCACCTCCCCCTCTGGTAGGTTTGATTACTCTGTTTCGATCCTACACTGTCTCCACTGCCACCACCACCACCTCTGCCCCGCCGTCCCGCCATCACGCCTTGGCGCCGTCGCCTTCTTCGACATCCGCTTCCTCAAGTGGCTCGGCGCGGGGGACATCAACAGCATCTACCTGGCCGAGGTCAAGGGCGACGGCGGCACGACGGCACTGGTCACCGCCAAGGTGATAGATAGGAATGAGTTGGATGGGAGGAACAAGGAGGGTCGTGCCCGCATGGAGCGGGAGATCCTCGAGGCCGTCGACCACCCCTTCCTCCCGCGCCTCTACTGCATCGTCGAGGAGGATCGCTGGTCATTCCTCATCACCGAGTTCTGCACCGGCCGACGACCTCTGTGGCCGCGGCGCCCTTCTCTCGCATGTGCCGCAGCCAATGGGCTCCTCCTCGTGCGCGCGCCACGGCCGGCGAGCCCTTCCCTTGTGCGCGTCGCCACAGGCAAGCTCCCTTTGCGCCCGCGTGCTATTATAATGTGAGAGAGGAGAAAGAGGAAAGAGAGGAAAGAGAGAGAGAGGAGGGGGGAAAGGTGAGGAAGAAGATAGGATGGAGGAGGTCACTGATAGGTGGGACCCACAACCTGACTCTCAGCCAGTCAATGGAGTCAAAGCTGCCATGTCAGACGAAACCATCTCCTAAACCAATGAAGGAGACGATTTGCACCGGTTTTTAAAGATGAAGAAAATGTTATACCCGATTTTGCGGTTGAAAGATATGATTCAACTAGGAGTAAGAGTTGAGGAAGGCAATATAGACTTATTCCATGTACATGTGCTCGAGTCCATGAAGATTCGGGGATGGGGGCCTAGTGAACACCCCTAAACCCGACCCACCCGACGGGGGCAAGTTTTCACCGTTACCAGCCCCATGGGAACTAATATTGTCCTATTTGTAGGCTCTAATGGATGTTTTCTCCAACAAGTATCGGGGTTCAGGTCCCCATTGTTATCCCTAAGCCGGCTCCTCGTTCCTGCCGCGACCTCCTCGACCGTCACCATGGCGTGGGGAGGAGGGGAGAGAAATCGGTGATGAAGCAAGAGCAGGAGCAATAGCGAATTTTTTATCTTCAATTTTATTTATTAAAAGATTTACAAAAATAATTTTCTATTTGAAAAATTTACAAAACTAGTCGCCCAACGCCCTCTGGGAGGGCATTTTTTAAAAATCGCCCTCCCAGAGAGCGTTTTATCCGACATGGCAGACGGCCGTTGGACGTCCCCTAACGGTCGGCCACCGAGGAAACGAAAATATACAGGCGGCCCCCTTGCCGCCCTCTCGAAGGGCGGTTTTTAACTGTAAGGGGGGCCGCCTGCAAAAGGGCGGCGAGGGCGGCCTGGGGCATTTTTGCAGGTGCCCCCCTTGCCGCCCTCGCGGAGGGCGGTTTTTACTGTGTGGCCGCCTGCTAAGGGCGGCGAGGATGGTCTGGCATTTTTGCAGGCGGCCCCCTTGCTGCCCACACGGAGGGCAGTTTTTACTGTTGAATGTAATATGACAAAATATTGAAGTGTTCACTAAAAAGAAAATAAATTCATCGTACTTAAAAAACAAAAATGTATAAAGAACTTTTTCGAATTGAATAATTTATTTTTTACTCGGGTTAGAGCCCGAGAAAGACGTATTTTACCTCAAACATTAGGGAAGCAACGTACAATTCCGCATAGGTTGAATCATGTACATGTTAGATAGAATTACAAAAAAATAAGAATGTAATTAATTTAGCGGGGCGACGAAGGGACTTTATAAATCAAAACGATGCAATGCCATTAATTTTTAATTCGTGACGCATACACCAGCACACTGGTAGAATTTGTGTTATTATGAAAAGATAGTTAAGAAGTCCAGTGGATATATGATACGACTTTGTTCATCTCGACGAATCGAGCCTGAGCTTATCTACCGACCCCTTCTACATCATTCAACGTGTATTGCATGTTCGTGCTCCTTCAATCGCTGGTACTCTACTTGTGTTTCAGACTCAGTTACTTTTTCGTCATGATATGTTGGATTGACATTATCGATCCACAAAGTGAATCCAGACCTCCTTGGATTGCCCTGAGAAATAAATGCATTTAGTCAGTTGGGATAGTAATATTATGAAAATGTTAGCGAAATTGTAGAAATGTAAGTGAGGGAGTGTGAACTCCTTAACGGGGGGCAACGAGGACCCCCTTTAGTGAGTTCGGCCAGGGACGCAGGGTAAGATTTGTGCTCCGATGAGAGAGAGAGAGAGATGCAGAGGGGGTTCGGCCCCTCGAAGAAGACGAGCCAAGGAGTTTATATAGGTTCGGACCGCTCGGAAGTGTAATACCCTACTCCTGTGTGTGATGGATATGCGATTGGAATGTGGGGGAATACAAGCGCTCGTGCTCTCTTTTTCCGCCCCCCTCTCTCCTCAGGCCTGGGCCTCCTTTTATATCTCAAGGGGTTACCACATGGGCCAATAGGCTACCTAAGAGAGAAGGAAAACATTCTTTTACATTTAGTGGTTGTCTTGTTGCTTGACTCGGAAGCCACACGCACAGTCGCCGCGGCATGGCCCTCGTCCGATCAGCCGACTGACACGGATGACGCCCGCGTCATTCCCCATTAAATGGGTGAAGACTTCTATGTTCCGTTCGCATCGGGAAACGGGAACCATCTGACTAGAGTCGGTATACCAACTCCAGTTGAGACCACAGGCAAAAAATCTCTCATCATTCCGATGGGACGGGGCAGGGTGTGCTGCGCACCGCCTGACGTGCGGATAGTGCGCAGGTGCCCCGCTACTGTCCCATCCGTCATCTGACCGGTCGTGGACCGGCCAGTCGCCGTGACCGGTCATAGACCAATCACGCACGCCACATGCCGCATTAAATGCAGCGTGGTGCACTCGCTTGAGCCGCATTAATGCGGTTAGGTGGGTGCTGGAGGCGCTCACCTAACCCCGCACACGCAGCGCAAGCGCGGAGGGGGTCGGGGTGGCCCGACCCTCGGGGCAGCGGAGCGAGGGGAGAAAAGAGGCTGGAGAGGGCAGCCGCCACCTCACCCTCGGGCCCGACCCCTCCTCGGGGGAGCGCCACGTGGGTGCAGGGGGCCGCCCATACCTTCAGCCTTGATACCTCTGGGCCCATATCACCGACAGTAAGGCTTCGACGTACAACGAAATTGTTGTCCACGTTGGGGCAGAGAAAATATCTCCTTCCAAATGTTTCTCTTGCAGAGGAGGTAGCCACCTGACAGCAATCTCTACAACCACACTTTGGACGCTCGGACCATTCAGGTAAACCTAAGGGATTGTTTCTCCAGTCTAAGCTAGCTATTTGTACCTGACGTTCGTACTCCATCCATGCCTGAATGAATTGTGTAGTCGTCTCAGGTTGTATTATTCTTTGACCGGCGGAAGTAACTCTCACTGTATCTATCCACTTTATTAATTGACATTTCCTTACGTCCTCCTGTTTGTACAATTTTATTAGGAGAGATGGCATAGGTAATTCCACGAAAGTAGTGATCGGTGGTAGTGAGAAAAGAATAATACTTACGACAAAATCGTCATCGACAATATTAGGACTCACGAAGCATAGATGCTTCGTCCTCGAGTTTATTGTCTTACGGACCTTATCACCTAACAACAGTCACCACAGCGACACTCTGCATGCTCACGCCATGTGGGGAGTCCCAGGGGATTTACCTGCCATTCTAAGGCTTCCGCAACAATTGTTACGTGAATATCGGCGTGTTTCATTGTTACGTGGGTTTTCCATATCTATCCACTCAATGAAGTTGCACACCGTACGGTATGTCTGCGAAAGATGTTATGATTGTGTAGAAACCAGTTAGCATTTTCTGTATTGAGTGTGGTTAATAGAACTTGGAACAAATGAATCATACTTGATCAATGTTTGGGCATTGGAAGAATCTTCTGCCCCGAATTTCTATCATGAGGGATGTCTGGAGTATGCACCGATCTCCGGAAGGCATAATGGGCGATCACACCACGGTGGAAATAAACCAACGAAAGGATCATTTCGCCAGTTAAGATGCTCAAGAAATGGACCTTCCATTCTCTCTAGATCCGTGAGAGTGTGAAATAAAATATGGAGAGCTTGTGTTCGGATTGTCTATACATGTATATATAGTGGAGCAACCAGTGGTAGAAGTGGCCGCAGCGAGACTCGATTGTCGGAATGCCATGTGACATCACGGACACACACGAGTAGGCATTGCTTTAACTAACAATGCAATGCCGAAAGTTGATCATGACAACTCGAGCTGGCACTGTGTCCATTTACAGTGGTTTACTATGCGACCTAACGGATCTGAGCATCATGCACCAAAAGTTTGTTGTCGTATGGGTAAATGTTTGTAAGGTTTCTACGGTGTACTGACGACATGAACAAAATAACATCAAGTAAAGCATGGTTACTGAATAAGTCAATGCAGAAGTAGTACAGGAACAGAAATATAAACCAAAAGAACAGTACGCAAAGGATTCTAAGAGGTGGACCACTACTGCCGAGGTCTCTTACCCTTGTCCCTCCTACCCTGTGCCCTAACGTGGCCCTGGGAGTACGTCAGACGATCCGGTGGTATGGCACGGCCTGCCCGTCCCTCCGGTACCGGTGTAGCCACTGGCTGCTCCTGGGTGTGAGCTGGTGGAGCTCCTGCAAGCTACGAGGAGCCAAGTATCTCCTGGTCCGGCTCGTCCTCCAAGTCGTTGTCGTAGAAATGGTCACTACGACCAGCGTTGCCTGCGTGTGTGCGCTACGAGAAAGAGGCTCCTGCACCAAAAATCCCCGCTTGAAACCCTGTTGGAGAAAGAACATAAGGTCCAATGAGAGAAATAGTACTTGTAACAATCAGTACAATTAACAAAAGAAACCAGTGATGATATTCACCTAGAGGAACCCCTTGCTGCGTGTGCGAATGAGGGATCGACGCTCGGTGTGCGGAAGTGCTCGCTCCGGCAAAGGCAGCTGAAGGCAGAGGGGGACCTGCGAGGCATGCATTTTTTTATAACGTAGTAATATTATCGAGACCAAATCAGACATTATGGAACTTACCTCTAGGAGGAGCACTACCATGAGAAGCCGTTGGTCTAGGTGGCACAACTCTGGCCGTAGGGGCTCGTGGTCTAGGTGGTGCTGGAACAGGTGGAGGTACCACATCCACGGCGCTACGACAGGAAAAGACGTGCATGACAACACACATCTTGGACTGCATCCGGTCGAACGTCAGCCTCTGCTCAGCATCACTCAAGTGCAAGCTAGCGTCCAACCTAAGTACCACCGAGTTAATATCGGCATTGACAGCTCGTGTGGTGTCAGCCTATAAGAGACATAAGTCAACATGTTAGTACCAATCCGAGCAAAAGATGAAAGAATTGAAAAGGAGTTGCACTTACCCCGAGGAAGTAGTCTCGGTCACGGTGCGTGGGGTACGCGTCTGTGATAGCGGCAAGGTGCGGCTGTGGCACGGCTGGAGTGAAGGTCACATGAGCACGCGTGCGAGATAAGTACCAGCGGAGGTAGTCATGGTAGTTGTCCTCTATGTGTGGCCAGAGCTCGTCGATCACCTCCTCTGGAGCTAACAACCAGTCGTCCACATACTGCTGTACACGTGGTGCCCAAAGTGTGCCAGCTTGCTGTCCCCGACGAGTCAGCCTGTTTGGTTACACAAAGTTACATAGCTCAATGAATGAAGTAACATCATATTTGTAATTTAAACAGTTAGTACTCATAAATGGTCTCCAGGGTGGACGGTAGGCTCCATGATGCCAGGAAAAGCCTGTCTCAAGCCGAATTGCCTCATCACACGGTGCGGGCAGTGAGGCTCGACGAAGATGTCGAACACCAACGTTGCCGTCGTGAGCCAGTAGGCCGCGTCACGTGTGCACAAGGACGAAAGTCCTAAAGGTGCTTTTTGTGCGACGACCTACTCAGTGTACGGCTCCCAGACGACGTCGTTGGGCTGGAGACGGTCGAACTCGAACACGAACTCTGGGTACCCTCGTCTCACTTGCACGTGGGCGTAACGGCGCTGTGACATAAAAATATGGTACACAGGTCACGAGTTGTCATCAACGAGCGATAAAGAGAATGTACGGTGCAATGAGTAATGCTTTTACTTACCCGACACCAGTACGTCCCCATCGTGGGGCCGTCTTTTGGCCACTCCGCGCTGCGACCTGTCCCGTAGGGTGCATGCTCCACTAGAGGCCGACCTATCGCAAACCTCTCAGCTGCCCAAAGCTGAAGGAGCAGAGGACAACCAGTGATGATCGCTCCCGAATCCGTGGCTACTAGCACTGCAGATCCCTAGCTCCATTGTGGCACGCCGCCTGGGTCAGCATCCGTGATGGCCCGTGCATAGTGGATCAACCCCTTGTCCACAGCGTGGCCTGTAGTGCTGGTGAACATCACCCAGCCAAACAACCAGAGCAGGTACGCCTCTAGGGCCTATCGGACCGAGTAGTCATTGGCGTCCGGGTGGAGCTGGTCAGCCTATAATTAGTAAACAAATGTTAGTACACATGATTAGATTGCAAGGTAGTAACATAAATCCCTTAGTGCAATTAACTTACAATGAACTGAAGCAACCATGACTTGCCAGGCCCGACGGTATTGTACAGGTGAAGGCCAGTGGGCACGGGAGACCTGGAATGCGCATCACGTGCAAGTAGCGCTCCGTGATATCCTCCTTCCATCCACCAGCACCGTCTATGGGACCAACTTCTGCTCCTGCAAGAGGTAGCCCGAGAAGGTACGACATGTCCTGTAGTGTCGGTGCCTTCTTCCCACACGGAAGATGGTACGTGGATGGAAGGTGTCGAGCTGTGCACCCTGCACTGCTGAAAGGTACGACCGGTGGTTCCTATCAATACCACGATCGAAGAGCTCTGGTGTGTCGTCCGCCATACCTGCACGCAAAATAATGATTAGAATAACAATAAATAATACTTGAATACGTGCATGAAAGAAATCAAACAGTACGACTACAATGACATTGATTGAAATTGCATACTATGAGTACTTACGACGACAACATTAGGATACAATGCCAACTTGTTCGCAATACAATACCGGACTAATTCATGGTTCACAAACAATAAAATGGCGGACTAATTAATGGTTCGCAAACAATACAATATGATTACAATGACACTCGTTGAAATTACAGTCTACAGCTACTTAGTACGACAACATTAGGATACAAGACCGACTTGTTCATGGTTCACTAACAAATATTACAACATTGCATCTCCAGGCGCATGATGACACCTGGGACATGCTCGCCTTGTTGTTGTTCCTTCCCCAGGTGGTTGCCTCCCATCTGTTGCCTCTCTAGATGGACCGACATCCGCTTCGCTAGGACCTACAGCATTCTTTGGGCATTTTATGAAAGTATGACCGCGTTGATCACACTTGCTACAACGTATAGTCCTACCACTTGCTTTGGACTCATCCATGTCATTTCTGATGCGTCTTGTCTGATGTCGACCCTTTTTCATCCTTAACTTGTTGGATCTGGAATGTAAAAAACTTGAGGCCTCAAAGTTGTGTAGGATCCTGAGATCCCGAACCCATATATCTTCTCACTCTATGTATGAAAGGTTGCTTCTTTCCTAAAATAATGTGACACATACACATCAGGGAGTATGCCACAATCACCGGCTGTGGCAAGTAAGTGAGAGCATGGTAAGTGCCGAAGCTTAAGCTTCATACAGCTGCAATTGCATTGGCCATCCGGCTTCAGGACACATTCCTGCACAGCTTGCTTGCAGTAGATACCACGCCTGCTCCTATCAACACACATTACTTCGTAACGATGAACTTTGGTGCCTTGAGGAATAACTCTATGCCTCTTGGCCTTAGCTATTTTAGATTCCATGTACTTAGTCACTATGATCCCATAAATTATATTGTTGTTTGCCATTGAGGGACCAATTTTCTTGTATCGATCCCTGAAGTACGCCTGTGTGCCATGAAGGATAAATTCAATAATAGCAACCAATGGGAGTCCTCGCACCCCTCGCATTACCCAGTTGTAAACCTCGGCCAAATTAGTTGTCATTATGCCATACCGAGAACCATCAGTGCCGAATAAGAGTGCCCACTTCTCCTTTGGTTCATTCTCAATCCAATGCGAGAAATTTCGGATAGATGATGCCGACCACCTTCTCATTGTGGGTGGGTCGTCATGTAGTGGACCTAGAGGTACTGCAGGCTCATCACCTTCAGCTTGTGGCTGGCGAGATTGCTCGTCTGTTTGTTTTGTTGTCAACTCATCCAACCTTCTCCACAACTCATTGAATTTCCTCTCTTGATTCTGTGCACAAAGCCTCTTGAAAATATCCATCAGTTACTTGTTCTTGAATTGCTTGTAGATATTAGTACCCATGTGACACATGCACCATCTACTCCGAAGATCGGGCTACCTAGCTGGAAGTCTCTTCTCATCCCAACCATTCTGTAAGTAGTCAATAGCCCGCAACATGCCAGCATGACGGTCATGTATAAGGCAAACATCGGGCCTTATACGCACGACTTCACCGTGCACTCTCTCCAGGAACTAATACCAGCTTTCAGTGTTCTCACTCTCTACAAATGCAAAAGCCATAGGTAACACTTGATTGTTTTCATCAGCTCCGATCGCCATCAACATCTAACCTATGTATTTTTCGCTCAAAAAAGTACCATCTATGCAATGTATTGGATGACAGTGCACAAAAGTGTTGATACAAGCACCCAATGAGAAAAAAGCTCTTTGCAGCACACTCTTCGTCGGATCATCGGATGATTGGAATATATCAATGTCAAAGTAAGTATTACTATTCCTTTGGGTAATGGTGGCTAATAGACGAGACAAATTATCATAGGATGCTTCAAATATGTCATACCTCATCTCTAAAATCTTCTGTTTGGCCCTCTAGGCCTTGTCATAGCTTATGGTATACTTGAATTTGTCTTCAATGTGACTAATAATTGATCTTTGTTCAAACCCAATGTTACCGACAAGACCGCTAAACATTTCAGTTGTAATAAAAGTTGAAGTCATGTTGCGGTGATACTTCTACACCCCTTGTAAGTGGCACTGGTGCTCGGTCACAATGCTAAATTTGCAATAATCATTCCATTTACCCTTATATGCGTGAACACGCCATGGACACTCTTCCTTCACGCATCTCACTTCGTACACATAATTGGTTGACTTGACCACCCTAAATCTCTGCAATGAGATCGCCCAATGCTTCACCGCCTCCTTCATATCCTCCTTATGAGCATACCTAGCACCCTGAATTACCTCGTTCTCCTTGTACTCCTAGGGTACATGATGCCCCTCTGAAATAACAAGTCCCGAGAAGTCCTCGTTTGTCCAATCAGTGGGCATTACATCATCTTCCTCGTCGGATGAAGCGTCGCCCTCTGCTTGCTCGTTATCCGAATCTTCCCTCTCCATTTCAACAACGATTATACCAACTCTCTCTCCCTCGTCCGCCACGCCCATGACCTGTACCACCCTGGTTTGATTTTTCTCATTTCCCGTATAATCCCCCACATTGCTTGGACCCTCAACATTTTCTTTTTTCATTGCAACATTTCTATCCTTTTCATGCACCGACACAAAAATAACTAGGGGCCATGATCGTTCAAAAGCCATCTCCACATAACGTCTCCAAGCATCAGTGCTATCCATCGGCATTAGTTCCCAAAAATAACCTTCCTTTGCATGACTCACTACAACAGATACTGACATTGTGTTGACTTCCGGGTCTACTCTAAATCCTCGCAGCAATTAACTATAAATTGACTGAAATGTTCTCTCGGAAGGCTTATCGATGCCCTTCGATGTCATTCTAAAATTTGACAGATCAACACCATCTGGAACAAACCTAAGGTCGCCTTGACCGTGAACTAACTGAAATATGACCTTATTTGACATTGTGCCTGATGAAAAAAACTAGGTTAACTAAGTTCATATCATACTAACCAGATCTAACGTCGCATTCATCATTGCACTACGCTGTAAGCTAAAATTTTTAGAAATATGTTGTCTGTCCTAGGTCTCAAATTCTACAAACAGGGTGTGTGCTCCAAATCTAACATCTAACTAAAATATATGATACAATTTGCACTATGCCTTAAGTCTCAATTTCTACAAATATGTCGTATGCCCATGTTCTTAAATTATACAAATATGTTATGTGCTCCAGATCTATCGTCTAACTAAAATATATGGTAATAAAACTGAAATGTTATAAAAATTGCAAAGACAATGCAATATAATGTATTTACCCATGATGGAGTTAGCAAACCGGCAGGGCTTCACGCTCCTCTTCTGCTCCCCTCACCCCTCCCTTCTTTTCTTTTTTTGGATTTTGAGTGAATATAATGAAAAATCGGAGAGGGAGAATGGGTTTTATACCCCAGGGGCAAAAAATCGCTCTCCCAGAGGACGGCAAGGGGGCCCCCGCAAAAATGCTACGCCACCTGTGGCGTCCCAAACTATACCAGTCCAAGAACAAGAACTGGCATAGGCTGGAAGTCATATTATTACCTGTGATAACAGTACCAGTCCCAGGATACACAAGCTGGTACTCACAGAATAATTGGGAAAATCAGAAATAACAAAGCTTTATTACAACCTTGAGGGAGGTCTCATACATACTACCGTCATGGACATACCCCAGATTGGTAGAAACATAAACAAGTAGAAATGACAAAGGCGAAAACATAGAGAACAACGGCGAAAAGCATAGAGTAAAAGACACAAAGAGGAAAACAGCAAACATAATCCATAGGCTACATTTGGGAACTAGGTCTGAAACCCCGAGAAATCGTACTCAACCTGCTCTTGAAAGTACGCTTCAGTAGAAGGGTCGAGGTATCCTTCTGCTAACTCTATAAATATAAATAAGCAAGGTGAATTTTCGAAGTTTGGACGATTTTCAGGGGACGAAAAAAATCGAGCCCGGCCGAGCCCGGGAGAAGGAGTTGGCGGAGGAGGAGGAGGAGGAGGCTGTGGCCGGCTTGGTCAGCCAGTGGCCGAGCGCCGATCGTTCGGCGTTGGTGCGGCCGGCCGTGGCGCTCACGAGGGTGGTGGTTCAGTCGGAAGCAGGAAAAGGCGGGGAAAGCGGCGCTGACTACCTGCGACAACTCCGCGACCTCGGCGACTCCTTCCAGTTAATGCAAATCGTAGTGAAACTTGTGGGGAGTAGTGTGAGGGATCAATGCTTGATTTGTGGGGGTATTTATACTTTGCTTTGGCATGCAGTAGAGATTTCAATGGTGAGTGCCGCCATTTTTGGAGCTGTGCAAAGGTCTTCAGCTATAGTATTGCTCTGCTCCCTCTGTGATGCTCAGGTGTTTGTCCTTCGTGAGTGAATGAGCTGCTCAGGTGTTTGTCCTTCGTGAGTGAATGAGCTGCTCAGGTGTTTCAGGTGTTTTGTCCTCTGTGAGTGAATGAGCTGCTCAGGTGTTTTGTCCTTCGTGAATGAATGAGCTGTCGGGGAGGGGATGGGGCGGTGCCTAATTTGGCAGCCGTCGCTTTGTGGTTTTAATGGCAGAGAGAGATTTTGTGCTTGCATGGCGGGGTCAACGATGGCTAAAGAAGGATTAGAGAGTGGTACTTTTAGTGACACATCATTAATTAAAGGAAAAAGGGACCGATAATCGCCGGTTGGTAGACATCCGAAAATAATGGAGATTAATTGGATTGGGACGGAAATGGTTAGATAAGGCCGGGATAATTTACGAACGATGATTAAAATTAACTCTCGAGTTTTTGGAGACCAAAGTTAGAAAAAGGACGACGCTTTGATTAAAATTAATCCAGGATTTTAGATTAAAAACACGGGTATTACACCACCCTCCCCGCCCTTTTGCAGGCGACCCCTCGCACAGTTAAAAACCGCCCTCCCAGAGGACGGCAAGGGGGCCGCCTGCGAAAATGCCAGGCCGCCCTCGCCGTCCTTTTGCAGGTGGCCCCTCACACAGTTAAAAACCGTCCTCCGAGAAGGTGGCAAGGGGGCCGCCTATATATTTCCGCTCCCTCGGTGGCCGGCCGTTAGGGGGCGTCCAACGGCCGTCTGCCACGTCGGATAAAACGCCCTCTAAGAGAGTGATTTTTTAAAAAACACCCTCTCAGAGGACGTTGGGCGACTAGTTTTGTAAATTTTTCAAATAGAAAATTATTTTTTAAATCTTTTAATAAATAAAATTAAAATAAAAAAATCGAGCAATAGCTCTAGGCGTGTGCGACCAGGGTGGCAAATTGACCGACCTCTAGAAAAGGAGATTCTAGGCCTAGACCGGCCTCGAGAAATGAAGAGTCTGATGACAGCGTTTATCTACAAAGGAACAGTGTTCGACGACGGCAAAGACGCCGTCGGTGGCGTCCTTCTCGTCTCGGGGTCCGTTGGCCCCAGGCAGGGGCGGACCCAGACTAAAATTTTAGGGGGGGGGGGCACATGTAAATATTATCCTAACTCAATATCAATTAAAATAGCATACAACAACAAAAAAAATACATGTCAAATAAACTAACCTTGTAGTCTATGCATAAAATATAACATAATGGATTGCAAAGGATAACGTATGTTCTGAATAGCGCTATTATCTGTAAAAAGAGAATATAAAATAATTAGGACAAGCTGCTAATTAATTAAAATTGATAAAAAAACATTAAAAAAAGAGATAGATTACCAATATTACACTTCATTATTCCCACGACGCTCTTTCATCTTATGAAAATGAACAACGATAACCTCATTACTAATTGCATCTAACAATTCCTTTTCCACAAAGCAAACAAGACTATTACTCAAATGCTCATCACCAATCTTGTTACACAAAGCATTTTTCACAAACTTCATAGCTGAGAAACACCTCTCAACAGTCGCAGTAGCTACAGGCAAAGTAAGCGCTAGCTTCAAAAGACGATATACCAAAGGATAAGAGAGGTCTTTTCTTGTATCAACCATCAATTTAGCTAGATCACAAATATTTTCCAAGCTTGCAAACCATTTATCATGTACTACATTATCTATGTAGAGGCCAAGTTCATGCTCAAGGGTCACCATATCGTTGTCATTAAAATCCTTTGGATAGAACTCTGCAAACTTCATCAACTTTTCCTTGTCAAAACTACGAAACAAATCACTAGGCCCCAAAGCAGACATATTTGTGAGCAATTCGGAATTCACATCATTAAATCTATTATTGAACTCTTCACCTAAAAGATCCAAAACAGCAAAGAAACAATCAATCCGATAATGGTGCTCATTGCTAATACCTGTCTTTTGCCTAGGTTTTCTGGAATTTATGTAATCTTTCTCCATATCCAATACTGAGATATCATATTCCCCACAAAATAAATATACCTCATTCAAAAGAGAATGCCACCCTTCATCAGTTCTAAGCTTTTCCAACTCCCGTTTAGTTGATGCCACATCTGAAATTGCATTCAAAATATCTCTATCTTTCCTTTGTAATGTTTTTGAAAGCCCATTTGTTAAAGCTAAAATAAGCATCATCATATGTAAAAAGAATGCAAAATCAAAGCACTGAAAAAATTTTAGAAGCCCATTGGCTTGACGCCTTTTGTAAATATCAGTGCCATCTTCCTCAACATATTCTAGTACCTTAAGTACCGAAGCAAACATCTTTGACAAACTCACCAAAGTTCTATAATGAGAGTTCCATCGAGTGTCATCTGGCCTTTGAAGAGAAAGTTCTTGATTTAGCCCAGTTCCTGTAGCAATCTCACCCCGTCCAATTGCTTTCCTCACTTCTTCTTGGTGATACTCTCGAAGTTTATCATTTCTCTGGCAAGATGAACCAACTACATTCAACAAAACCGATACCATATCAAAGAAATCACCAACATCAAATATTTTCTTTGCTAGAGCCACCACAACCAAGTTAAGTTTATGAGCAAAACAATGCACATAATACGCTGAATTGTTCTCTCTCATAATCTTCGCTTGCAAACCATTAAATTCACCTGACATATTACTAGCCCCATCATAACCTTGGCCTCTAACTTGTTGTAAACTCAAACCAAGTTGTGCAAGCAAAAAATCAACACAAGACTTGAGATAAGAAGCTGTTGTCTCTTCCACATGAACAACACCAACAAAATTCTCTTTCAACACCCCAAACTTGTTAACATAATGTAGAACCACAGCCATCTGTTCTTTATCAGAAACATCTCGGCACTCATCAACCAATAAACTAAACACATCATTGCCAATTTCTTCCTTTATACTACCCAATATTTCTCTAGCAAAGCACTCAGTAATATCCTTTTGAATTTTTGGAGAAAGACAGTTATTATTACCAGGAGCATTTTTGAATGCTTTCACAATAACATCATTCTGTTTAATAGTATACTCCATTAACTGCAGAAAATTATCTTTATTGTCAGACTCCTTTGATTCATCATGACCACGAAAAGCCTGTCCCTGATGCAACAAGTACCGACATACATCAATTGCTGCATTTAACCTGATAAGATGCTCAGTTTTCTGAATTTGGCTTTGTTTATTCAAAGCTGTAGAGATTGACTGATCTTGCCTCATTAGATCCTCACAGTTCTTAAGTGCCCTATTGTGGAAACTATTGTGATCACCAACATGAGTAACCAACCTCTCTGTTTTGTTCCAAGAGTTGAACCCTTCTATTACAAATGCATCATGTCCGTGCTGAGTATCTTTAATGGTGTCCCTAAATAAATAGCAACACAAACAATAGGCTTTGTCTTCCTTATCGCTATACTCTAGCCAATTACCATACTTATCATACCAATCTGGATTGAACCGCCTCTTCTTACTCCCAATTTGCTTAGACGGAAACACGAAATCACGAGGTTGATATGGTCCCCATAGCAAGTACTTTCTCCTTATTTCTTCTTGTTGATTAGGATGGTAATCTACCATTCTCTTCCTTTTACTTGGATCCCTAGGAAGCTTTTCCAAATCAATTAGTTGAGGTATTAATGCATTTGCACTTGAGCTCTCTACATTGCTATTTGATTTTCTCTTTAAAAATCTATCCATTATCTTCTTCTAAGTTCTAACAAAAATAAAAGAAATAAGATAACCTAAATTAGTAATTACAATTTAACTAAATTAGTCATGGCATCATATTCTTTAGGTAACATATTACATATCAATATCAAGCAATACTATAAAAAGCAATAACTTATTCAGATAATAAACAAAAAATTACTCACTCACTTGTCAGAGGGCAGAGCCGCAGTCCGCAGAGGGCCAGAGCGGCAGCCGGCAGAGGCGCAGAGCGCCAGAGCCTAGAGGCCAGAGGCAGAGCCAGAGGGGTAGCAGCGGCCGGCGGGCCGCGGGCGGCGCTCGAGTGCTGTGCTGAGGACGGGCCGCCGGCCGTGGGCAGAGCGCCGGAGCCGCGGTCCGCGGAGGCCGGAGGGAGCGGAGGACGGGAGGAGCGGGTGGAGAGGCGAGGTCCGCGAGGAGCGGCCGGAGCGGGCGGCGCCTTACCGGTGGAGGCGAGGAGCGGCCGAGGCGGCGCCTTACCACGAGGAAGCCGAGGAGGCGAGGAGCGGCCGGGGCGGCGGAGCGGGGAGGAAGAAGAGCACGCGGGGAGCGGCCGGAGCGGCGGAGCGGAGGAGCGGGCGGAGAGGCGAGGAGCCGAGGAGCGGGCGGAGCGGCGGAGCGGGCGGCGCCTTACCGGTGGCCGGCGGTGGAGGCAGTGCGAGGGCGAGCGGAGGCAGGAGGGAGCGGATGAGCGGAGGCGTGACTCCAGATCTGGAGCCTGAGGAGAGGAAGGAAGGATGGAGTTGGGAATCACTGGGGAAGTGGGGGCCTGTCCACAAATTCACTGGGGGCCTGTCCGAAAATTTACTGGGGGCCCAAAATTTTTTCCTGTACAAAGTATATTTGGGCTTCAAATTTGACTGGGGGCAAGTGCCCCCACAGCCCACTATATGGGTCCGCCCCTGGGCCCCAGGCCGAGTAAGCAGAACCAGGAGACGCTCAAGCCCGACATTATCGGGCCTAGGTGAACATCATCATCGACATGCCCGGGACCCTAGGGCTTGCCACGCGGCCCAATCCACTGGTGCGAAGTTCGACATCATGGCCATTGCTTCCATTGGCACGCGGTACAGGCAAACGTGGGGCGAGGAGGTGATTGTTTATTCGCCTTGTCACTTACACCTGGGGCCCAAGTGTATTTTTAATTTCTTTGATGGCTAGGCTTGCCACATGACGCCATGTTCAGTACTACTGAAGAAGTCGTTTTCCACGGTTTTAGTTGTTGAAGGAGTCTGTTATACCCTGTTAAAACAGGTTGAGGGATAGATATCAAATCCAACGTATATTTGAGGGAGTCAGATTGGACTTTTATTCATTGGGCAACAGGCAGGATCGGAAACCAAATAAATAAGCAGGCCCAGGCCTGGGCGGGCGGTTTCCTTTCCTAACATGAGACGGAGTTGCTGGACGTACCTACTACCTTCGTCCAAAAATAAGTGCAGTTTTGCACTGTTCACATGTAACGTTTAACCGTTCGTCTTATTTGAAATTTTTTTACGATTGGTATTTTTGTTGTTATTAGATGATAAAACATAAATAGTACTTTATGTGTGACTAATTTATTTTAAGTTTTTCATAAATTTTTCAAATAAAACGGACAATCAAACGTTGGACACGGAAATCGACGGCTGCACTTATTTTGGGACGGAGGTAGTACTTTACTTTCCCCACCTTGCCGCCGCCGTCTCCTCTTTGAGACAGGCAAGCAAACCCTAGATCCAAAGAATAGTGTTCTTGCTGCGGCCGGCGACATGGAAGCAGCCGGCCCGAGCAAGTGGCCGAGGCCGCCGATTCTGATCAACGGCTGGATAATTCTGGACCGGTACGCCCACAGCAGAGACGGCGACGTCGGGGACGAGTACGACGACGTGACGGCGTCGGAGATCGCCGACACCTGCAGCGGCCGCCGCATCCGCGTCTCCCTCCGCGTCGCCGACCCGCCCGCCGTCTCCCGCCTCTACATCCACCGCCTCGACGGGCCGTGGCCGGACGTCTACGACCTGGACCACGCCGAGGTCGTCGCCGCCCACAACGGCTCCATCCTCTTCAGTACCGGCGTCCCCTTCGACGACCCCGACTTCGTCGCGCCTGGACACTTCCCCGTCGACTACTTCGTCTACACCGCCTCCTCCTCCCCGGCGCGGCCGCCGTCGCTCACGCGGCTGCCCCCTTGCTTCATCGACGGCTTCTCCGACCCGGTCGAGGACGAATACTACAAGCCGTACCAAGTCCAGCGGCAGCGGATCATGCTGGACGAGAACATCGGATTCCTCTCCCACATCGACGGTGGCGAGTTTATGGTGGCAGACATCAGAAACTGTGATGGTTATTCCCTCGAACTCTGCATCCTCAATCACCACAATAAACCTCCCTCGGTGTCGGAAAGGGATGAACCGCCTCCGCAATGGAGGATCCAGCGTCTGGAGATGCATCACCCCTCCGTAAGCGAGATTGGCCACAAGTTCTGCAAATGGGTCAACGACCTCGTCCTCCCCCTGCACGACCGCTACCTGTGCTGCGTTGACTTCTTCAAGGGCATACTGCTCATCGACACAAATGACCTGCAACACTTCAGCTACATCCCGCTGCCGGAAGAGGCCATGCATGGCTGCCGCATCGATGAAGACGACCCTGACCCAGCTCGGCGCGTCTCTGTCACTGGCACCGGCTTTATAAGGCTCGTCTGCATAGACAGTGTTGTCATACATGGCAAGACGAAATCCTTCACCATTAAATCTTGGGACCTGCCCAACATCCACGAAAGAACATGGCATCATAATTTCACCATGGGATCCAAGAAGTTCTGGCGTCTTTGTGCCAAAAACCATCGTCTTCCACGCGCGCCGCCTAGTTTTCCTGTGGTGAACTTGGTTGATCCACATGCCATCTCCTTCCTCCTCAAGGACGATGACAAGGACCTCTACTGGATTGTTGAGATCGACATGATCAAGAAGGCCCTGCGGTCACCGGCCGTCCTCTACATCAACGCAGAAGAGGAAGAAGAAAAAGAAAATGAATGCTGCGGTGACAGGTGCAAGCTCTGGAAGTCTTTTTGTGGCCATTACTTCATCCCCAGCTGGTTCACTACTTATTTGCCTGAGGATCCCATCCAAAGGTTTGATATGCATGTCTTATGTTTATTTGTGCCTATATATACTTTTGCTCTAGCCACTGTTTAGGAACTAGTATTTTGGAACAGCCAGAGAACACTATAGTTAAATGGCTAGAGTGTTAGCATATTGAAACATAGCATATCTTTATTATGAGCTAAGTTACTTACTGATACTTGATGATTATATTGGTTTGCTGTGTTCAAAATGGAGCATATTTGTCTGAATGCCCTGGCGCTCTATAAATAGTGATTCAAGTAATAACTCACTATTATCCTTCTGTACAACTCTTGTATACTTCGACATTGCCTCTTCACTAAATTTATTTTCTTTTCTTTTTTTTGTACAGTTCAACTAGTAGAGCTTTTCATTTAGTGGTTTGCCAGCACACGACCTTAAGTACTTTGGTGAGCTAATTTAGTCTGGTTTAACCAGTTACCAACTGTAATCATGATAGCTTGATTTGAGAGAGAACATTGTGATTGCAGTATCAAAAGCTACAGCATAATCTGCTAACTGTTCTGCTGGAAAGAAAATATAATGCTGGGCAATAAGACAGCCAACAGAACAGTTCAGACTTTCTTAACTAGTGTATCTTGTGTACATTTGCTTCTTTTCTCAGAACCTGTACCCAGTTGCATTCGCCTTGTGACTTCTCTTCTTTTCCTTTGTTTGCTGCAGTCGGAAACGGAGTGAAACAATGCAGAAGGCAAAACAAGAGAGCACAATGCATATGATGGGAGGGATTGGATGGTAAGCACAATCAAACAAGTTGTCTGCATTTGTTTTTTCCCTCTCATCTAGCCTGGAATTAGTTGCATTGCTTCTGACATTGCTTCTTTTCAATTTTTGGTTGCAGTAAGCAACGCATGGAAATGTTGAGACAGGAGAAGGAAAAACAAGAGAGTGCAATGCTAGAGAGTATAGATTGGAAGCTGATGGCAACGGATCCAATGAAGGTTTTGCGCAGTTTGCAGTCGAGTCACTGACATGCGGGACCCACATTGGTATGGCCCATATGTCAGTAACAAGAACCGCACAGAGTTTGGAGGCAGTACCGACGAGGCCGTTTGCTGGATTGAAGATATCATGCCGTACTTATTTATATACCTTCAATGTGAAAGCACACAGTGAGAATATATCTTGCTGTCTTGCACTTGTGGATACCATCTAACTTGTCTTTGTTTAAGAAGAACCTTCTACGTGCACATTCAGTGAGACTCATTATATGTACTAGCTGTGTGTACTGTACTACTGTGTACAGTGCCCTGTTCAGTATGCTACTGCATGTGTGCTAGTATATTCTATCGCACTGCTTCTTTGACTAGCGTATATAGCCGCCGGTATTTGACCCATCCCCAACTATTTTTATGTTTACTTGCCGTGAATAGTCAGTCTCTTGATGTCGTCACTTTAAAGGGAACCCGTTTTTTAGCTGTCTTTGGGGCTACCGACGATTTTGCATATTGCTCAAGTGACGATAAAAGAGTGTTACTTTACTGTGTAGTGCAGAAGTAGAATAGGCAGCACGTTTGCAGCCTCTGTTGCAGGACAGTTCCTTCGAACTGAAAATCCTAACAAATCCAAAATGATAATACTAGACAGTGGGGTTATTTTTGTTTCTGGGCTTGCCTTGCAAGTCAAAAAGGTTTGAAAGTGTCCGATCCTTGGCTCCTTTCGGCTCCTTTTTTGCCTGCACGGTGCACGGATGAAACTGAAAGGACCAACATGACTCCTTGTCTCTTGGCTCCTTGCGCTACGCACCACACTTTCCTGAGCCCACTCGTGCCCATCTTGTGTTGACCGAGTGCTGGCCAGCGCCGGCCGGAATGGAGCATCTCTTGAGGGCACTAGAAGTGGTTGCGCGGCGCCACACCGCGCACAGAAAATCTCAAACAAAACTACCTATAAAAAGCTATTATTGTTTAAATTGTTCTCTTTAACACCAGTTCATGTGATTTAAGAACAGAAAAACTGATCTAAAAAATCTGTATACACATAGCACCAGTCCATGCGACTTGTAATTAGGAAAATTGATCATACACGTTAATGCAGATTAATTAACACCATGATTTCAATTGACTGTGTACTTGGACCGCATTAATCCCATTTTCTAAAACAAACACACCATGATTTCAATAGGTGGATTTATAACAGTTTATATATAATTAGATGCTTTGTAATAGGTGGATTTCTCCAATTGTTATGTTGCTGGCAATCTATAAACTTAAATACTCTGGTATCTCGTCATTGGCATTCAGCAAATCACCCCGCCGCCGCGCATTGATCAATGTTTTACAAAAACATGGCACTACATTCAGCAATAGTTAAACAACGGCAAAGTATGGCTGAGCTCCCGAAACATTTTCTGAGTCAGCGTATTTCCAATTAATCAACCTGAGTACCACCGCTAAAAACTGGAAACAAATAACTTAGCATTCAGCTTATCCAACCATCAGGTAGTCAGTACAACAAATTGCAAATATGTGTACCTTAACAAGTGAAGGGCTTGTAAGCTCAGGATGGGTTTGGGAGCTTCATGACGTTCCACGCCACATCTTAATATTAAGGATAAAAAAAATCTAGAAAAATTGTTGTTTCTACTGTTAAATCTGACGCTACTGCGCATCACACACGAAATGCAGGATTGCAAACGTTTGATCTTCTTCTTGCACTTTTACATCGCACATTTATGACAGGGGTATGGCTATGCAAGCTGCAGAAAGCAGAGACTGAGTGGATTAGTAGTATAAATCAAATACTTCTCCAAAATAACTGAAATAGTAGTATATAACAAATTTTATAATAGGGGTATGGCTATGCAACATGCAAAAACTCAAGTCTCCAACTTTTTCATAAATATCTATTCTACTAAAAAGGGAAAGTAATTACGCACTAAAACCGTTGGGACTAAAAATCACTAAGTCACAAGGCAGCTTTTCTTTATGCGGCTCTATTGAACCTGCACAAATGGTTGTCCCATAAGTTGGCGTATAAACATTGACAGGACAACGAAAATCAAATGAGAAATGCCAATATAAATGAGCTGAGTCCAGGAAGAACAGGACTGAACTCACATTGGATCCAATTCTACCAGTGAAATATACTGCTCGAGAAATAAGAGAATGAAAAACAATTGTACTCTTCTCACCTTAGATCTGTAGTATAGCATATTTTTATCCCATACAAAGACAGTTTTCCTGAGAGTATCCGCATGTCCAGATATGTGGCAAGGCAATACCAGATACATCATAATAACTACAGTCACATACAAAATTGTCAGGGAACTTAATCCACAACTTTTCTTATTAGAGAAGTGCCCATAAGAAAATTAGGTATGAATATCCTCTTGCAAAAACAGATAAGATAAGCTATGCGACGTTGTCCATGTACACTACTATAACCAACTTCTGGATATCATCAATACTTTTAGGTGAATAGAACTGCTTGGCAAAAATTATCCCACCGAATGCATAGGTGTTGCTGAAAATAGCACCAACAAATATATTCTCAAGTCTTTGCATGTTCCACAAAGATCAAACGTCATGTTAGACATACCACTTCCAAGGATCTTGAATGGAGATGTGTGCCGTTCAGTATAATATGTACTTGCAGCTTGGAGGAACTACTGCTCCATCTCTCTGAGGATCTTGAACGGAGATGTGTGTCGTTCAGTATAATATGTACTTGCAGCTTGGAGGAACTACTGCTCCATCTCTCCACTCCATGCCCCCTCTTCCCCTTGTTTCCTTGATCTCCTAGCCTGCTGAATGAAAAAAAGGAGCCAGCGCAAACTTATTTGGAACTTGTAGCCAAAGAATTGAATCACATTAAAAACAACAAACCATCCGAATATGAAGGCAAAAACTGAAACAACTGCAAATTCAGGCCAAAGCAAAGAACAAATGCGTACCTGGAACACACCAACAGAATGTGTGTCGTATATGGAGTTGCAGGAATCTAGAGGCAATGGAAGCAGAGCGGCAGCCGTCGTGTCTAGCCGTGTCTCAGGGCCAGAACCAACCATACAGATCTAGGGGGTGGGGGTCACCTCATCCAAACCGCAGCGGCAGTGATATGGAGAAGAAGGAATGGTGGCAGTGTTTAGGAGAGTCCGACGTGGTGGCTGCGACGGCGGCGGGGCACACGTAGCGGCGGTGTGAGGAATGGGAGAGGAAGAACCAAACCTGACGGCGACGATGCTACTCCGGTCGGCGGGATGGGCCAACCCATCCATCCCAGAGGACTTTCTCTCCGAGCTCCCATCTCTTGTTGCCTCTTATCATCTGATGCCGCCACTACGTGCTCCACACCCATCACCACCCCCCGATTGACAGCGCCGCCTCCGACCTCGCCATCCTCCCCGTGGAAGAAACAGTAGGAGGCGAAGGGGGCCAGCGCGGTGGCAACGGGGCCGGCAGACGCTGATAGCGCAAAGCTTGCTGAGGTCGAGCGCCGCCTACCTCCAACACGACCTCGAGCGACCCACAGCCGCCACCCCGTCGTCGAGCTCAAGTCCCGTGCTGCCACAGCCTCGAGGTCCGCCGCCACCGACCTCGTCAACTCCTTTGCCACCACAGGCCGCAACCTCCCCACCTACCTCACCATCGTTTAGGTCCCAACTCGCCAGCGCCGGTCGACAGAGAGGAGACGAGGCGGCCGCTCGAGCTCGGTGACGCCGTCGCCGCCCGCGCCGCTTGGAAGATAGGAGACGGCGGCCGGAACCCCGAGCTTCACCCGACCACGAGCTCCCCCGCCGCCCACCGTCGAGCCTAGAGGGGGCAGCGTGGGAGAGGGAGGGAAGCCCCGCGGCGGCCGACCTCCTGCTCCAGCTCCCCACCCTCTTCTTGGATCCCCTCTACCTCCGTCACGGGAGGCGGAGCTCCGTCTGAGCCACCGCGAGCTCGCCGGCCACTGGGCTGCTACGGCCACCTCGCCTCGCTCTTCACGTTCCCCGGCGAGGCTGGCCGACAGGGCGGCGGAGCGTTGGCAGCAGCTCGAGGCACAGGCGTAGAGAGCCGTACAGAAATGGCGGATGGGTCACGCGTGAGTGGTTTGGTTAGAGAGGAGCAAAGAAGGGAATGGATTGGGATGGAGATGTCCGTTTTGCGAAAATGCCCTCAGACTTTTGTGGTTTACTGCACAGACCCTAGAAGCAGAATTTTCTCTTCTTCATGTTAGATTTCACATAAAAATTATGGTTTTATTGTAAAAAACACAACAAGTTCTCAGCTATTAGAACACTACTTCGCTGTTTTATGAGTACGTAGTCTCGGACTTTGGCCCTGTTTGGATAGAAGGGTTAGAGTTAGAGGTTAGAGTTAGTTTCTAGCTCTCAATTAACCTTGAACTAATTTTAGCCTTAGAGGTGTTTGGATGGAAGGGTTAGATTGACAATAAATATACTTTTCCAATCATTTGGCTTCTTTCCAACTGGATTTGGTGTGGCAGACTCATGTGTGGCCTCCTCCCTCTCACAAATGACACAAACAAATCATATTTCAAACCAAGCACCCGAAACACGATAAATTTTATTTGTCCGTACAAATGAGATGTCTCACTCAACAAACACGATAGGTAGTTTAGTCCATACAAATGAAGCTAGACAAGAAAAAATTACACTCCATAAAATAAAGCTTAAGCTAATTCATCACGGAAGGCATTCATGTGGGCATCTTCAACAAGAGGTTTATCTTCTGGCGCAACAGAACTAGGCATTGGGTTATAATTTTCATCCTCATCACAGGCATCAAATTCTCTATCCGCAATTCTGCTCTCTCGAATGAAATTATGAAGAGCCATACAAGCAACAATAATTCTAGTTTGCTTTGCTTCTGGAAAACTTGGCATGTTCAACAAGATCCTAAATTTCATCTTCAACACTCCAAAGGATCGCTCTATGACATTCCTAACTTTGGCATGTGCATGGTTGAAGGTTTCTTTCATACCTTGTGGCGGCGGTCCATCGTTCCATTGTGCGACATGGTATCTTGTACGTGTGTATGGTGAAAGGTAGCCCGGCCGGTTTGGGTATCCCGCATCAACCACATAATACTTCCCTACATATTGTGAAAGTGAGGCACACAATGAGACTTAGATGAACAAGTGCAATTAGATAAAGATTGTTGCAAGATAGTTCAAGTAGCAAACCTGGTGGTGGATGTGGAAATTTGTGATGATAAGTACTCATAGCATCTTTAAAAACTCTCATGTCATGTGCCGAACCAGGCCATCCCGACAACACAAAGGTAAATTTCATGTCGAAATCACAAACAGCAAGCACATTCTGGCTGGTTTCATTGTGCCTGTTCAAGTACGGAACCCTCTTACTCTTAGGCACCACAACATTCACATGTGTCCCATCTATAGCTCCTATGCAGTCGTTGAAGTGTGGCCAAAATGCTGGATTTTCCAGTTTGGGTGCACCTCTGAAAAAGTTGGGTCCTTGGGTACAATTATGTCATGAGCTAACCTAAGGAGGCATGTCAAAACTCTGTTAAATGTCCTGCTTACTGTCTCCAAAGACCTCTTTAAACGGTTCTCAGCCTATCTAACTGACTGTGGTGAACCAACAATCCATAAAAACATAGCAAGAGCCTCTATAGATGTCATTTTTGTAGTGGACTTCAACCCATATGACTGGACCAAAGTATTATGTAGCCTGTTAAATAAAGGTCTCTCTACCCTAAACATGTTGTAGCATTGGGTATCTTGGGCTAGTGTATCCATGACCCAATCCATACCAGAATCTCCATTGACCCTCTTAGGTAGTTTCACAAAATAGTTATCAGAGTACATACCCAAGATATGAACCAATTGCACGATCAAATTCTCTGCATGCACCAGATTGTTGCGACACATCGATATAATCTCATCCTCACTTGTGCTGCCTCCATCATCTTCTGCTTCCTCAACCATAGGGCCATGATCTTCTTCTTGCTTCAACACATGTAACAAATTGTCAACACTCGAAAATAATATACAGATAATAGGTTCAACACACACAGATAATAGTTTCAATGCACAGATAATAGTTTCAATACACAGATAATAGTCTCAACACACATATGAGAGCAAGACATCAACTACTCCAAATTGTTGTCCCTGCACCATTTCTTGAAGTAACCCAACCTAAGCTCAGGAGTTAATTGGCCACAGAAGAATTCCCTTTGATACTCTGTTTCGAACATCTTGGACATAGCATAGACAGATTCAATGGTTTGCTCTACGCCACACTCAAATGCCAGCTCCTGACATCTCTTGACTGAAAATGCAGCCTTGTCACTTGCACGTTTCTGCATTTGCTTAGTGTTGACTGTGACAGCCTCTTTGAAGGTACTGGCTATGTCCTTCACAATCTTCACCATTGGGCTCTTGCTCTTCTTCACTGGACTGGACAAAGTGCTTGTAGTGCTACTTAATGGCCTCTTGCCCTTTTGGCTCCTCTGGCTGCTTGTACTACTAGGTGTTGGTTGAAACTCCTCCTCGTCCTCTTCCTCTTCCTCTTGCCCCTGGTCCTGACCATAATCATCTCCAGGCACAAAGGTTGTGCTTCCATCCACGGTGTACCCTCTGAATAGTTGATCAAGCAATTCCTCGTTTTCTGGAGGACCCCATTGCAGCCTCTTTAGGTATGGTTTCTTCTGCAGCGATAAATAAAATGGATGAGCACATATGTACTATACTAGTGCACAGATAACTGAATTACATGCTCATATAACCTGAATTACAGAGTACTGTACTATCATAAAGGAAGAGTATAGTTTATACAGCGTACTGTACTATCACACAAATAACTATCACAATTCGTGTTGTGTTTACTAAGCAAATGTTTTTGTAATAAGGTTCCTTGTCAAATTTTTGCCTACTTAATAGCAGAAAGTTAGTAACTACAACAGTAAGTCAGTCCTATGAGAGATCAGTTCATTGGACAATTTTTCGCCCACTGGAGCTAGCAACACTGAAATTGGGCAAGCACTACACCAGTAACCTTATTTGGTATGCTTAAACTAAAACAGCAAGCACTGTACACAGTTTGAAACAATTTGAAACTAGGAAACTGAAAAATAGAATACACAGATTGGCTGCTTATACCTCTGTATGTGTTTTCCAAAACGAAGACTTAGCATCAATGGTTCCATCTGGTAACCTCCCCAACCCTGTGTGCGCTTGCAAGTATCGCCAAAAAGAGTGGGTGGTTTTTAGTACGAGTATTTGGTTCTTCACCTGGCAACGGGTATACACCAACCCCCTTCTATCAAGTAAGCCGTCGACGATGGCTTGGTACCTTTCACCACTCATTTGTGCACCATTATACGTTCCTACTCTACGCTGCTCAATGCACAATTCTAACAAGCAAGCATTATTAACTTCATTCCATTGGGCTCGACTAGCTTGGCTCACCGGGGGTCCGCCGGAGCTCGCAAACTCCTCCACATCATCCTCCAATTCTTCATCTTCATTGTTGAAGGGAGCGCCGGAGCCGGATGCTTGCCCACGGACGGCACTCCTCGGTGCCCTCGGTGCCCGGGGACGCGGTAGGCGCTGGCTGCTGCCGCCGGCACGTACCGCCGTGTTGCTGCACTGGCTCCGATGGCCAGGTGCCGCGGCGGCCGAACTCGAGCGCTGCCGAACGCGCCCGCCTCTCCCCGAAGACAACCCGCCTGCGAAGGCGCCACCATTTCCTCCTCCGCGACTAGCTCCTGTCGGGGAGGAGCCGCCAAAGTTCAGTCACCGAGACAGATTTGGAGTCGCCCTTCCGTCTCCGGCTCCGGCACGCGGTGGGCGATAGGGAGGGAGGCTGGAGCCCTTGCCGCGGCTAGTGAGGAGCTCGTCGTCGTCGCCCTAGAGGAAGGCTCTGTACATCCCAAGCCTCAGGAACCCCTCTGCCGCCGGCGCTTGTGAGTTGAGGTCGAAGCCGGCGCCGGCAGAGGAAGCGGTGGCGGGGCCGCTCGCTGACGGCTGCGAAGCCCACGCGCTGAGGTCGTCGAAGCCATCTCCGTCCATGCGTGGCCGGCGACGCAGATCGGTGGAGGCGGCGACGTGGATGGTCGGAGGCGGCGCGGCTCGGGGGTGGCGGCGGCGCTGAGGTTGGCCGGCGGCACGAAACGGTGGAGGCGGCGGCGCGGTTGGACGGAGGCCGCGGCGCGGGTAGTGGGGGAGGCCGCGGCGCGGGTAGTGGGGGAGGCCGCGCTGCGCGGATCGACGGCAGAGGCACGGATCGGGGACGGCGGCGCGGATCAGTGGTGGTGGCGGCATGGATCGAGGAGGCGGCGGCATCCAGCGAGAGGATCCCGTGCGGGATCGGGAGGAGATGGGGATCCGGTGCGGGCAGCGAGAGAGAGAAAAGTGGCTTCTACGGTGGGCCCCACTCAAACTAGCTCCAATAAGCACCTCTTGGAGGGGCTAGTTTTTTTGGTGGGTTAGATGCAACTAGACCCAATCTAACCCCTCATGTTTGGATCTTTTAGGGCTATTTGAGCCCCAACTAGCTCAAACTAACTCTAACCCTTGGATCCAAATAGGGCCATAGTAGTATGTTGATCGTACTGTTCATCCCTCGTGATACGTGCGTGTGTATGGAATCCAGGCAACATGCTGATCAGTAACCATGTTATACGGTCGGTCTTGGCTCCTTGGTCTTCGGCTCCGTATGTCCATCGCATCCGACAACTTGTGTAGGACTCAAGCCCCAAGGCCATCGGACTCGGTTGATAATAATAGTTATTAATACGTGCATGTATATATAGACCGAGAGAAGCCATGAACCAGTACATGATTAGTAGTAAAAAGTAATACCGATCTAATTAGAATTAGAATTAGAATTAGAACGGTGAACCTGGCTTGTAAGTAGTGACGGTAGTCGTCAGACTTTCTAGCGGCGGACGCTAGTTCAGGAGTAATCGGCATGGGTCAAGGCCTCGTGGCCGACAATAGCAAATTGATGTTCCCCACGACAACAGCGTCTTGAAGCTTGATTGATCTTGATAGATGAAACTGTTGGTGGCGACGTACTCTGGTCGGGTCATATATCCCAAAGCAAAGCCATTGAAGTATCTGTCTGGGTTATGAATAAGGCATACCTCCTATCCTTGGGGTTATGAAGTATACGAATACGGTATACCCTAAGGTATATGGGAAGGTTACCTTCGTATTAAGGAATTTGGCCAATATGCAAGGAAACTGTCTCCCCGAATAGAAGGTATTAGAGTCCTATTCGGAGGAGATGTGGGCTCTGTGATCTCGTAAGCAAAAGGTTCTCTCCGAGTTCTACTTCAAAGCTTAGGTACTCTGCGGTATAAATATAAGGCCCCCAGGGAGTATGGGAGAGGGAAGCATAGCATAGCCACTAGCCATAGCAGAATCAATCCAGAGGACTCGAAGCCCACCATTTGGATCTCGTCGAGTCGTTCTCGTTAGGGGTCTAGTCGGTAACTCGCTCGTTGTGTTGTTCTCTTTTGTAATCTCTGTGATTCTCATCACAATCCCATATAAACTGGATTAAGGCTATTATCTTATGAGGGGTCTGAACCAATATAACTCTTGTTTTCTGAGTGTTTGATGTCGTTTCGTGTAGATCCTTATTGCAACATACCCCAATACTCTCAGGATACGGTTTACAGGTATAACCCGTCGACAGTATCCCTCGTCGAAAATTCCATAGTGGCAATATCTTGACAAAGATTGAGATGACGAGGGCCCCGCTCCATAGAAGAACGCACTCCGGTTAGGTCATATCTCCTAGGTCTAAAGTCGTTGGAGAGTGTTTCATCGGAAGATCCGCTTCTTGAACCCATCTCGTTGAACCTTGAAGCACCAAGCCCCCTACCTGGCGCGCCACTGTCGACGGGCTATATGCCGACCACGGTATTTGTAGAATATTGGGATAGTTGGAACCAGTGTATACGCGAGATTGAGGTAAACGAGATGGGAGACAGGGATTTTTATACAGGTTCGACCCTCTTAATTGACATGTAATAGCCCTACTCCTGTTGGTTGAAGCCGGTGTTGCCTTTATATATCAGCATCGCACGCGTACAATATTTGGGATGATCTAATTTAGTCTTTACTTCGGGCCTACCTTACCAAGGTAGTTGAGCTTTCGCCGGACTGAACGATTAATCTGCTAGCCTTGAGGATATCCAAGCTTCTCTGATTTCCACGGAACACTGCTCTGTGAATCTGATTCTTCATCAATCAATCGAAATGAAGCACTGACATCGCACTTTCATTCCGGGAAAGCTTAGAACATAATATCCAGTCAACGATGGGTAGTCCCATATGAAAGTGACTTGCTCACCCTGACATTCTGGCCCTCTGTTGAGTTTTCCATTAGACCTAATTGCTGACATGACTGTTGTGCTTCTGGCCAGACTGTGGTGGTCAACTGCCTGAACGGGTTGCTTAGTTGATGTCCTTGGAATAAGCATTGTTCACTTAACAGACCCTACCCGAGATGTTAACTCATTCATACAACATTTCACTTTGTCGCCTATCCTTTGTTGGGCCTTCCAGGTTGATAAGCCATAGGCTCTGCAGTTGTCACTCCATAAATACTGAAACTTATCCAACTATTGAAACTGACATTGATGTTACCAAGGGTTTCTGTTTTTTTGACTAAAACAAGTTTCCTTTCAATTCTTGAGTAGAGAAAACTCGCCAAGAAGGATTTTCTGCCATACACTCCGCTGTGCTGGTTACACCTTTCTGGGTTTTATTCTTGTACCTTTCTGACCCATGTATGAAATGGTTTTTGATGACTTCCAAGAAACATTGGGATGATTTCTGGAAGCTATTCCTGTTGCCTTGAATTACGAACAAGCATTCTTGATTCAAGTTCACACCACCAGGGTGTTATTGCCACTTACCATTTCCACATGACTTTCAAGGTTAGAGAGTCCCGGTGATCCTTAAATGGTGGCGCACTCAAATGCTTGGCCATCTTCTCGTACTCTTGAGGTGTCCATTACATGACCCTTTTAATGTATCTCCTCATGTTCGAGGTTTTAGTGGTCTAACCATCTTTACTTCGTGGGTTAGCCGTTTCCTTACTTAGTTGGCAATGAGGTCTTAGAGTTAAAACAAAGCTGCAATGGCTCCGAAAAGAAACTCTAGGTTCCTTATGACACTTGACAGATACACAAGTGAATCCTTCTTTTGGATATACGAGATGAACCATATGAAAAGGAAATATTGCCTGACATATACTTTATTCAATTATCCTTCTTTCATTACATAGCTGCGATGAAGTTTCTATGTACAAGGAAAAACACTTGAAGACCAAACACTTGTGAACCGTGGCATGCCTAGGGTGGTGCTGCCTTTACTCCTGTGATTCAGGCCGGTTTGTCTTGATCTGTCCTCGCTTACTAGCTAGTGTTTCGTTGGTAACACTGCTTTTCTTGCAGACATTTCTTGGGAAGCTAACAACCTTCTGGGTAGCTGCGGTTGGTAGGACTTTCTTGCTTGGGGTGTCGCCAATCTGCGATTGGTTGCCGGTCGCCTGGATTGGAGCAACGCAGGGTGCCTTGCTTGGATTGTTGTCAGCCACACGAACTGGTGCTGGTGACTCTTGCCGGGGTTGCGGTGGACAGATGGTTCTGTCTCCTTGCGGTTGGAGCAGGTTGTCGTTGTCCTGACATTGCTTCTCCTGTTGTGACTGGCTCTGAAGCTTTGGGACGATTGCCGATGAATTTGGAGTCTTCCCTTTGGTGGCCTTGACAATGATCCGTTGTGGTCGGGGTTGCACAATCAGGTGACAGTTGGTTTCACTTTTCTTTTTAGCATTTTCTTGCTGGATCTGACCATACTGTGCTGAGGCCGAGGCAACTGAAGGGGTTAGGGCGCTGTAGACAGTGCCGGTACCTTGAAGGTGTTGGCGTTTTGGCTTTGGACAACCATCGGATAAATGGTTTGCATCCCCACAGTTGAAACAACAGTGGACCCATTTCTTTGGTCTCGGGAATGGACACTTTCTGAAGTGATGTCCTAACTGAAGGCAGTTGAAACAGTTCCCTCTGGGTTGATCGTACTGCCTATCCTCTTGGGTCTGCACCCTTGCAACTGGGACAGGGGTGAGTGGGGACTCACGAACCTTGTTGTTGGTACTTCTGGTGCCACTGAAAGCCTCAATTGGAGGTGGAGCTGACTGAAGATCAGGAGCGGTGATGTTGTTAGTGACTGCCATAGGTTGACAAACAGGTTGGAGGGGTGTCCTTTGGTCTTCTTTGGTCTTAGCTAGGACCACATTCAGTTGACAGTTCTTAGGCACATGATTTGTTCCCTCACACAAGAAACATGTGATCTTCCTCGCAGGGCATTCATCTGGCGGGTGGGTGTCTTCACCACAGGGGCAAGTGTAGGAGCATGCGCTAGTAGTATGTCCAATTTCTCTGCATCTGGTACATGCTTTGAACTCCAATTCTTTTTCACCTTTAAGGATCTCACCATCATCTTCATCGTCATCATCAGAGGACACTTCTTCGAATCCATCTGTACCGGGCTTAGGCGGACCATACAGCCTAAGGTGTTGAGTTAGCTGATGGGCACCATGGGAGGTGTTTCCTCTCAGACGCCTAGGTATCTTTGCCGCATCTTCTGGAGTAAATTCTGAACCAATGATGGTCAGGTTCCTACCATCGTCCATCTTCCATACTAATGTCTTCCTCTTCTTAGAGTTTGCTGGTGGCATACCATAGTTTATGCAGGCAAGTTGACTTGGACGTTTTTCTTCTCTTTGGCACTGCGCCTCATCATCGATTAGTGTTTTGGTATACACGTTCCAGGGACAGTTGGTCACGCAATGACCTTGTTCCACACAATCCTCGCAGATGACGTTTGCTTCGCTCCGGTATGAGAGTGGTAGAGGTGCACTTGTTTGATGGGATCTCGGTGGCATACCGGCAGGAGGCGTAGGTGCTTGTATTGGAAAGTACTGACTTTGGCTCTGATTCAGACTCTGGGATTGCATCTGAGTTTGCATTTGTTGTTGTTGATACTGTCGTTGTATCTACTGCATCATCATAGCCAATAGTTGCGTCTGGTTAGCCACCACTTGTGCTAGGGTTGGATCTCCAGACGGTGGAGGCGGAATGTCCATGGTATTGCTTGGGGTTACTCCCTGAGACTATTGCGGTCCTGATCCACTACCATTGTCTCTGACGTTGACCATCTGTTGCAGGTAGAGGAGGGAAGTGAGATAGGTTGAACTAAAGGCAAGACCTTAACCCACTTAGCTACTGATCTGATGTGAGTACACTCTTATTGTTCAAGTTGATTAGGCAAACAACCTAGTATGGTCACATCCCCACCACTGATGTAAACCATACACCTGCACACAACAAACAACGCACGATCTAACGACTACCGATACTACTCTTCTGGGAAGGATTGGGTTTAGATAAGCTCCAACAAAACTTCGCTCGAACCTCGAGAACGCTGACTCTGGACTGCTCGACTTGACCTTCTAGCTTGAAGCTTGGCTCTTGGCTTGTTTTTCAAGAAGCTCTCAATTGGTGCTCCGGCTGAACAGCTAAAGAGTTGGAGGGGAAAGGAGAGAAATTTGATAAACCGTTTTGCAAAGAACTCCTAAGGGAGAGAAGAGATATTTTCGCAGATAAGGTTTTCACAAAACTTGTCCTTAGGGGTTCGACCGTTTGGCTTGACCTACAGTCAAGATGGCTCTGATACCAACTTGTCACGCCCGAAAATTTTCCCAAATTTCCAGACCATTTTGTGTATTAAGTCCCTGTCCAGGCATCAACCAGGGTACACAAAACGACAAATCAATAAACAGACCCAAACGTAAATAAAGCGATAAATACTTACAACAGAGGAACTTAGTCCTCACACCGAAAAGAAAACAGCAGCGGAAAGAGGCGATCCTAGCGGGGCTTCAGCTCCACTCCACAGGCAAACTCAACTGGGGTCTGAGCCTTGGTCCTGTAACTTCATCTTCAACTCAGAAGTACTAAACTTCTGAAAAGGGGGAAAAATAGCAAGATTGAGTACAACCACCGTACTCAACAAGCCACACCAATGATGCAGACGTGCACAGGGGAGACAAAGGGAGGCTTGTGGCTATTTGTAGAAAAGCGGTTGAAAACCTTTACACTTTAAAACAGTAAAACAGTTGTTTAATTAAGGCAATAATAGTTCTCCACTGAACAACACTACCCCACGTTGAACAGGCCCAACCAATCCACCTGAACTACACCAGTTCATTGAGACAAATTATTAAGGGTGAGACTAATCATGGTGAATCTGGTCAATCGCCCATAACCGCGGGCACGGCTATTCGAATAGTTTTACTCTGATCAGAGGTGCGCAACTGTACCCACAAGACACGATCCACCGTATGTCACCGTGCCATGCCTGACACGTTACCATGCGAGTGATCATGACAAGATCCTTCACATAACCCTCCCTAACCAATCGTTCCCACCACGGGTTTCGCCCCCACCTTTAAGTCCAAGGTAGGCAGCCCCCCCTCGTGCCACGGTGAATCCGGCAGCCGATCAACGGGTAAGTCCCCCGCCGACCCAACTCCATCACGCCCACCCTAGTCTGGTACGTCAGCTAGAGACGGGTTATGCTACAGATCCAGCAGTTGCCTATTCTTGCTTGTGGTAAGCACTGTAAGTCTTCCAGGGTTTCCCATGAACCGGTCCTTAATTGCCATGGGCGCGACAAGCAAAACCATGCACCCACAGCCCACCATTAAGTCATATTTTAGTTAGATAATTACGACCAATAAAACATGGTCAGATGTTTTGAGCTCACAGCTCAGCCAGAAGCTAAAAGTAAAGGTATAATTATCCCATCAAATGAGCTAGTGGTAATTAAACATGGCTAAGCATATATAATTCTAGCAAAGTCAACATAAGTGACTTACGCTAGTCAAATTATCACCCACAGTTAACAAAGGACGGTTAACAAGTAAACATGGCACAAGCGAACAGAGAGGTAAACCCTATTCCCATGTAATTAGCAAAACATGCACTTTATTTGCAAACGTAAAACATTTCACAAAATGGGTACAACATGTTCAAGGGGGAATGTGTGACTTGCCTTACTTCTTCAAACAACCTTCCGAACTCTTTTCCTCGCGAGCGCAAACTTCCGAAACGGCGGAATCTACACGCTGACACGCAAAACGAGGAAAAACTCTAATAAAACCAAGTAAACAGTACATAAAAAGTAAACAAACATGTAGAGCTCTATTTTAGATGAATTTTGCAATTTGAATGGCTCAATTTGGAGTTTGTATGAATTAGATATGAATTTTAGAAGTTTTAAGCCATCTAAATGAATTTCTGGAAATTAAATCGATTTATTGCGCAATTATTAATTAATTTTACAAAGGAAAGGACTACGCTGACATCATCAAAGGGAATCGGTGCCGGAACGGCGGGTCCCACGTGTCAGCGGGTCAAGGGCTGCTGATCCACGGTGGACCAAGTCCACGCACGCACGGGTGCGGACGCACCACGTGGCACTGACGTGGCGGCCACTGCGGACGGAAGGGAGAAAGTAGCGCCGACGTGGACGCCAACGTGGCGAAGCCGCGGGCGGCCACGTGGTCTGGATGTGGACCGGATCAAACTAAGGGGGCCCATGAGTCGGCGACACAAATGTCGGCGAACAGGAGAGAAAAAGGAGGTAAATTGGACTTGCAGGAGGAAGGCAAAAAAAAGACTGAGAGGGAGGTAAACTAGACTTGTTGCTGGAACTGAGCCAGGGAGGCAATGTGAACTTTCCCGAGAGAAAGTGCACATTGGGCTGAGGGAGAAGATTTGGACTTTTGCGAAAAGGAAAAGGGGAAAGGGCTGGCGGCCGAGGGACATGAAGTGGACTTGTGACTAGAATTGGCCGAGGAGGCAAATCAGACTTCCTTGGGAAGAAAGATCAAATGGGCCGATGGCCCAAAGTGGAAAGGAAGGAGGAGGATTGGACTCCTCGCGAGGGAGATGGACCAAACGGCCCAACAGCCGCTGGGCCGGAGGGAGTGGTGGGCCCGCCCGGGGCAGCCTTTACGGCCGGGCGGGCGGCTAGGGTTCGGCCAAACCCTAGGCCGACCCGGCCAGGGCACGGCGGCGGCGGTGCGACGGCGGCGCACGGGGCGGGGACGGCGCACCGGGAAGCAGCGGCGCGGCCGCGGCCGGATGCGGCGGCCGGCGCGCGCGGGCGGCGACGGAGCAGCGTCCGAGCGGCGCGGGCAGCGTGTGCGGTGGCGGCGGTGCGGCGGCGGCGCACGGGCGAGGAGAGAGGAAAAGGAGGGAGAGAGAGGAGCTCACCGGGTTAGGCCGGAGCCGAAGAAGACGGCGGCGGCGGTGGCGCTAGGCGCGGGGACAGCGACGCAGAGGCGCGGCCGGGGCGCGGGGAGCGGCGGCGAGGCCGGAGGGGGCAGCGGCGACGCGCGGGGACGGCTCCGGCGGCGACGGCGTGCGGCCGAGACACGCCGACGAGCGGCGGCACGCGGCTCCGCTTGGGGAGAGCGGGAGAGGGCGCAGCGAGCTTGCGGGAGTGGGGGAAAAGAGAGAGGGGAGCTCCGGGGCGCTTTTTATAGGCGCGGGGTGGAGGATCGTGGCCGGGGACGGCCGGGAATTGCGACGGAGTGGGGGTGTGGCGGCGGAAATGGCGGCGGGGTGGTTGCCGGCTTGACCGGCCGGAGGAAGGAGGAGGGAGGCGAAGCGGACTTGCGGGCACGGGCGCGGCTACGGGCCGAGCTGGGCCGGAGGGAAAGAGGAAGAAGTGGGCCGAGCTGGCGAGCTGGGCCACGGGAGAGAGGGAGGGGTTTTGGGCCGGAAACGACCCAAAACAAAAGGAGACCCTTTTTAATTTGTTTTCCAATTTATTTAATCAGTTAAATGAACTTTGTGACTTTAAAATTACTTCTTTAGCTCCAAAAATTCACGAAAAATTCTGGAGAGTACTTTAGGGCACAGAGAATATTACAAAAATATTTTCGGCCAAGGTTTTTAAAGGAAATTTTAATTTTCCTCACAATTTCACTTGATTAAATTGCTTTAAATTTTTATTAAATTTCTGGAAAATGTATTATTAGGCAATTTTTTATCCCGATCGAAAATCGAGGCGTGACAACGTCGACTTGGCAGCATGGAGCTTAAACACGTAGTTGACGGTTAGCATAGTCTTCTTCCTCGAATATGAACTCAACGAGATTGAAGATAGCTCTAAATCCCTCATGTCGGCCTTTGTGGTTCTAGATTGGGTCTATCTAGGCTTGTATTCTGAGTTGGCCTATGTTGGCATCTCCCCTCCTCCTAAGGGGTCTTGTATTTATACCCTCGGATATCTTCTTGTCCAAATAAAACTAGGAAAATAAGTATGGATACAATCCGAGTAGTCCTTGTAGTGTTCGAGTAGGACTCCGCTTCTCCTTCCTTATCCGGAACACCTTCTATTTTGGAAAGATAATTTCCTTTTTTATCCGTTGTATTTCCTTAAACAAAGGATACCTTCTCGTATACTACTAGGTATATAGTATTTTCGTATACCACGAACCCATGTATAGGATGTATCCCTTATTCTTGACACTGACAAATATATCATATAGACAACGCTTAGGTCAACCTAGATAGAACATCGGATTTAACCGAGAAAGTTCTAGCCATGCTGATACAAGCGAAGTTGACGGAACTTATTTCTTGTCGGAGATCGAACTCAATCGATGCAGCCCAACTCGAAACTAAGAACTCAATGGAATAAAAGGGTGACGATATGCTAAAAGTAATTGTATTAATCCATGGAGATAATTTACAAAGATCCTGAGTGTACATATTTATACCCTTGGATTGATACTAGTCCTAATCGAACACGATACATATTTCCTAAAGATAAAAAGAAAGATATAAGTCCTGATCGGACACTAGATAAACACTTCCTAAAGATAAAAGAAAAATTACTAAATCCTACCTAATTAATATATGAATTAAATTGCCATGCCGTAGTCTTCACAATTCCTTCTTGAATTCGGTCTCTTTTGGATAAGCTTCCATCGACTGATTTACTTCTTTTCTTAACCAAATCAAATTTTGATGTTAACAATTGCATATGTGATTTGCACTAAATAATTTCCCACCTAAAGGAGTCCTATAAATCTCTAGTACAATAGTAAAATGTTTCCTCAATTAGTAAAACTAGATCAATTTATCTCTAAGTGGATTTGATGATAGTTGTAGGTTATGTTCGTTTGTACACCTTTCTAACTTTTACTCTCTCTTTTTCACACGCACGCATTCCGAGCTATTAAACGGGAAATTTTTTTTCAAAAAAAAAGTTCTTTGTGAAAGTTGCTCAAAAAACATATCAATCCATTTTCAAGTCTTTTTAGCTAATAATTAATTAGTCAGGCGCTAATCCATTGCTCGTTTTGTGTGCCAAGGGAACCTTTCCCAACCCTTCCAAATGAACACAGTCTTATACTACATGGCACATGTGCGTTACTTTTGATCTAGTCTTTTATGTTGACATGGTGCTTACATGGCATTTCTCGTAAGTCTCTCTAAGGAAAAAAAAGATCCATCAATTTTTTTGGTGAAATCATGCATCATCCTAGATTTCTTAATGGCATCTTTCTTTCTTTCCCCTTTGTGCCAGCTCCAAATTAACTCAAATACAAATTCAAATACATCCCACCTATACAAAATTACTTTAAAAACCTCTAAAACTAATTCCAAAGTGCATGTTCCCTTTTAGGCCAGCCCAACCCATTTAACCGTAAGCCACACCTAGTGATTGCCCAGCTCATCTGCCCTAGCCACCAGGCGTCGCGCACCGCCACGTTGTCGATCGGAGACCCGCACCGCGCCAGCGACATGGAACAGTGCCACGGATCGCCGGAGCTACAGCCGCCGGGCTGGATAGTCCTCGACCCGTACGTCTGCTACAGCCGCCGGAGGAGGCACAAGTACGAGGAGGAGGACGTCACGGCATCGAGGATCACCCGCACCTGCACTGGCTTTCCCGTTCGCGCCTCCCTCCACGTCGCTGAACCGCCCACCGTTTCCCGCGTCTACCTCCACTACCCTCCCGACTGGCAGGACCTCCTCGAGGTGAGGTACCCCGACGTCCTCGCCGCCCACCGCAGCTGCATCCTCCTCGTCGCTGCCTTTCCCTTCACCGATCCCTGCTTCAACTTTGGCAGGTACTACCCTCTCGACTACTTTGTCTACACGGCCACCGCCTCCGGTGGCGGCGCCTCGCCGCTGCGGACGTCACTAACGCGTCTGCCGCCGTGCTTCGTCGATGGCCTCACTAACCCGAAGGAGGACGAGATGTACGAGCCGTACCACCAGCAGTGGCAGCGGTTTGACCAGAGGATTGCCGCCCGCAGTACGTAGCTAGGGGTCATGAGCTTAAATTTGATTGTATAGCCGAATTGATACTGTGAAATTCGGTTGATGTGTTAAAGACTTTAAGATTACTAATTGGAACTGGAGTATTTCAAAGATCTAAGCAAGATGGTTGATCAGAGAAGGTTTATTGGAGAGTTCAGCGGTAAGCATTTAGGTGCACTTTGTTTAATAAAGAATTATATTGTCGAACCCTGGAGTTAGTACTTTCAAGATACAAGTTTAGGTGCCGGTCAATCTAAAATTGCTATGGATAGAGTTGCTATAAGACATGGTGGAATTTATTAATCGGATTGGGGGGACAAATTATTTAGCCGGTTGATTCTCCTAGTTTGGGTGAGGAGATTTATCGGTCAATGGTTATAAGACCTTAATAGTGATAGAAAGACCGATAGATGAAAGGACTAAAGAGATGAAAAAGAAGGATAGCTAAAGTTTATAATTGGAGTGAAATTGTTTCAAGATTAGGGACTTGACATAAAAAGACGATTTTATTGTTAGGGTCTAAGTGCAAAGTGTTCAGTGGGAAATCATCTAGTTAAAAATGTCTATACTGAGTTGTGTGATCGTTCTTAGAAAATTACTAATTTATTAGGACAAAACAAAGAGAACGATTTACTAGGCACTTGAAATCCCGTGTGTCAAGTAATTAGATTATCGCCCTAAGTCCCCGTGTTCTATGCTTTTAGGTTCACAAGTTCACCAAAACAGCAGGGAGCATGTGTTTACACCCAAATTTGGCACCTAGAGTTAAAATAGGAAAATATTACGCCGGGTTTCCTTCACGGGGCCGGTCTGACCGCCGCCTATGGGCCGGTCTAACCAGGGTGTAGGGCCGGTCTGACCGCAGGCATGTGGCAGATCGGACCGGCTGAGTCCGAGTCCGAGCCAATTTTCATTGGGTCTCCGGTTTCCTTGCATGGGGAGGTATTTTTTGAGTTTTAATTGGTCTCTACACCGAGATTGATGTGGAGGAGGTCTTGTAGGAGGCAAGACCAACCCCTTTATAAGGACCAGGCCGGTTTGATTCTAAAGACGCAATCTCAATCCCTACACAATTGAATCGTTCTTTTACTTCTACTTTCAACCATGTTTTCTACTTTACCTTAGTTTCGTCCATCTTTGTCGGTTTGCGCCGTAAACCATCTGTCCTCGCCGCGAGAGTGCGATTACCCTTTGTAGGTTTGTCCCGTAAACCTTTCGTTTGCCCACGAGACGGGTAGTTATCCTCATATTGATCTAAATCGGCTCTACTAGCCGGTTTAGCTTTTTTTTCTACAAAACCCATCTTGATTTAGTTTTTGTTAGATTGAGGTGGTTGGCGACTCCATATCACCGCAACGCTTTAGGTGTCGTGATTGTGATTGTCTTCTAGTCAAAAAAGTTGCCAACAATAGGTATTGACATGTGGGCCCTACATATTTGTTTTGTTTTTTCTAACCATTAACCCGTTGACATGTGGGTTCCATTGATAGTTTTAATTTTATTTTTCTTCTATTGCCACATAAGCGTCATGTGGGACAAAAACCAAGTCAAACACCACATCAGCCAAAAACCATCTACAATACTGCCGAGGGACGTAATTTGTACCGATTTTACAAGGTAGGGGATGCTCTACACTCTGTTTTGTGGTTGAGGGATTGGGATTAAAACTAAATTCATAACTAAGGGACGTGAAGTGGACTTTTATTTCCCTAAACTTGGCCCTGACATGTGATTCTAACATAGACGTGCCGAGGGTATGCACTGGGCTTTCCCCGATATCCCCATTCATTTCCCGGGAAAGTCTTTTTAGCACCTAGGTGCAGCTGCACCTAGGCTAGTAACCACAGGATTGAATCAAGATTCGAACGTACCCCTATGGGATGAGACAGTATATCCAAAAATGAGCAATGTATTTATATTTTTGGCCGACTGCATGAAATACAGATATGGCCCACCAGAAGATGAGGTGGCATGAGGGACCAACACATCTGTATGGCAGTGACTCCCTTCTGTCCACAAATTGGTTCGACACATGTCCCCTTCCATTCTCTCACTTTTTTCTCATCGCTCATCGGTGGTCTCCACCGCCGCAGCGCCGCAACATCCTCTCTTTATCTCTTGTGTCGGAAGCGGAACTCCGGCGAGTTTGGCCGGCGGTCCGGCCGAAGCCATCCATCAGGTCCGTAAGCGTGGATGAGCTATGCCCCCCCCCCCCCTCCACTGCTTTTCACGCTGCTGGCAATCCCCGCGCGTGGTGGCGGCGGATGGACAATGACGACGCCGGGGGACGGACGACGGCGCGACTAACGCGGGCGATGGTGGACAGAGGACGCCGGCATTGTTGTATGAGATTCAAACAATTGGAAAGGTTATGTGGTAAGAGCCTCAGAGAGAGGGGGTGTTCTTCCATAGAGGGGAGAGAGATAGAGGGAGGGAGAAAGAGATAGTAGGTCTGTGGAGATAGAACAGAGGTGTTCTATTATCTGTTTGTATTCGGAATTTTTTTTTTTGCTTGAACTAGATGAGCAAACATGCTATTGTCCCTTTACATTGGGCATGGAGGAATAGGCTGTCGAAGCTTGGTAGCAAGATAAGAATGTTAGTTCTTCTAATGTGAATAGGAATAAGCTACATGTAAGACATTGTCAGTTCGATCATCATTACGAAATTTTATGAAAATCCATGGCACTAAACAATATGCCATATATAGATACAAATCTACAATTCAGGATAATAGCAGGAGGCATTTTCTATGGCAGTCAGCATGCATTCTTCTTGGCTGCATCATGTGCATGTCAGGTTTGCCCATGGTTGTCATACATGAGTAACTTAAAGTGCAGATCTACAGTTGGAAAATCAGAAAATCAATTCACTCTAACCGTTCTACATCGTTCTCACATAAGTAACGCCACAACTCCAAGGAAAACAAGAAAGTACCTAAGCTTTCAGCTTTAATGCTAACCAAGAATCGCATTGACCTTTACTCCAGTAAAATACTAAAAAGAGCAGATGAATAATTAACCCTGCTATTCTGATCAAATAAATTATACATGTGAATATAGTAGTACAGTCCTGAACATTCGAGTAATCAAGTATACTTTAAGTCTGAATTAGCTTGCTGACTCACTATACATGTCCTTCAATATTCAACATATAACTTATTCAGACTTAAATTTTGCTGAGAGTATTTCACCAATTACTGTTAAGTTAGCAGACCAATGAACTTGCCAACACATGTTCCATTTTGCAGAAAATATATAACTGATTTTTGTTAAATAGGACCATAGAAAAGAATTTGCCAGGTGTTCCAAGGATCATTTAAGCCATAACAGAAATTTCGTTCCAAAAAAGGCAAAACAAATTCGAAAAACTGAAATCAGCATATGTGTTCCATAAGAAATATTAGCCAAATAAATGAAGCTTGATAAATTGTATGACGAAAGAAAAATACTATCGTCTTCAGTCCGCAGAGTCTCAATATGTTAGTATATCAGCTCAATCACTTGAAGCTCATGACCCTGGAAGCTCAATCACACATCCAATTTACAAGCTGAAGCACAATGTTGAAAGTTCTTGCAAGAATATTGGGAAAATCAATTTTTTAGTTGTCCCCTGCTGACCTTTAAAGTAACTGACAATGTGTGTGTATATACATACATACATTCATATTCTTGCTTGTAACAACACAGTTTGCAATCGAGCATCTGCAATTAGAAGAATAAAGAAACATTACTGCTATCGTGATTGTCCCTTTTGGGTCTGGCATCTTAAGAATTTGGTACGTGTAGTAGGACGCCGCTATGAACTTCGTGAGGGCAGTTCTTCCGAGGATCGGTTGTAAGCAGTGTCAAACTCTGCTACGTCAAAAGTGATATGCTCTTTACAAAAGTTGTTGGCCTAGCCAAACGTCACGGCTAGCGTGATCTTCCCCAGCGGTTTTGACAATGATTCCGGAGTGATCCCATGAAAGGGCTGTTCGGAAGCAATAAGCTCGCTTCTAGGGATACCCATTGCGTGGAGGGTGTTGGCGAAGAGAAGATTGATGGAGCTATCACCGTCGATGAGGACTCGTGCCACCTTGATATTCCGAATAGTAGGTTCGACTACTATCGGATACCGGCCTGGCACAATTGTCATTGTCGGGTGATTGGCCTCAGTGAACTCGATCTTCTGGTTGGACCACTTCATCTTGGCAGTAACTCCTCGTGAAGTAGTGCAGACTTCGCGTTCCATCTTATTATACTCTCTTTTAGAGGTGTACGTCGTAGAACCGTCAAAGATATGGGCTACATGCAGGTCGAAGCCTGGGAACACGAGTTCGTTGTTGGATAAGAGATCATCAGTGATCCTCTCGACCACGCGAGCTCGCTTTCCTTTTTTGAGGGACAGCTGTTTTTGCAAATGCTTTCTGAAAAACCTGGCACTCCTTCAAAGTATGTGTGCCAGTCTTGTGTATTGGGCACCATTGTCGTACTGGTTCATTGCCTTGAAGGGCTGGGCGCTTTGGGGGTGGGTTTGCTTACTCTGCAACAAACCGCTGTGACAAGTCATACCTATTATTGGAGATCGAAGCCAATGCAGCCCAATTCGAAACAAGAACTCGTCGAAAAATAAAAGTAAAAGTGTGGCGATGCATTGAGTGTATTGAACTATTGTTAATTTCTTTCCAGATCCAGGGCACATATTTATACCCGAACATACAAACCTTGTCCATATCAGACATGACTCAAACTTGCCTAATTACAAAATAAACAAACAAGTCCCTAGGCGGACTCTTACCACGAATTCCTTTAAGGAAACAAGTAACTCTTATTCCTATAATTAGATACAATTATCTCTTCCGGACTCAATCCTTGTTTGACAATATCTTCATATCTCCTCCCAAGTCCGATATGAATTCGCATTGCCGGTATCGGTTGACCGAGTCCGATTCTGTATCAGCCGATATGGCTTGCAGCCGATGCGTTGCCCTGTTTTTGAAAACAATCTTATCTCCTCGAATCCGCTTCGAACTTATCTTTATCTTTGCATATCTTTACCAAATTTTGCCGTTAACACATGCCCCCCAATTCCGGAGTATAGATAAATATGCTACGAAATTATCTCTTAGATCTACAAAAATTTAGGGTTTCCATAACTTGACCGTTAAAGACGCAAGTTATAAATAGCAACGGCCTCGGCTTTAACTTTCATGCCATTAACTTTTCACCACCGCTTAAACCAACACCTAAGTCGCGCACTGCTTCTCTCTCATCTCCGATGACCACATCGACGACACAAGCCCCTTCAGCGGCAACTTCAGCGAATCTTTGGCGATTCCCGTGCTTCAAGCTCAATGGCGACCATCATCGACGTTCCCGTGGTTAGTTTCTCTCAAACTATGCTTCATCATCTTTATTCACCCATACTCCGCATCAATCTTGGTCAAATTTTGCTCTAGATCCCCTTTTGATGAATTTTTTGATTTCCCTTCTTCTGTCCCTCATGATTGTAACATTTGAGAAACCAGATCGCAATCCCTGTTCTCAAGGAACCTACTCACTATTTTCTTGGGCCGATGGGAGACACGAACCCCTATTATTTCATCAACGTCGAAACCAATAGGATCCCCTTTAGACAGACAAAGCCCAATTTAGCCGATTGGCAAACATTTTTTAGATTCTAGCTTTCGAACATAGACGGATGGAAAGATTGCTACAAGAGCATATCGGCTACCAAGCAAACTCTTTGGGAAAAAATCGGAATAGCCAAGTGCTTGGCCCTCTCCCTAGCCGATATGAAGAAAGATGAACCCATGTTGTCATCGGCCTCCTATTTTTGGTCTGACACACTTAATGCCTTCATGTTCAACCAAGGGCCGATGACTCTCACTCTTCTTGACATCAAGATGTTTACTGGCTTGGATATAACCTCATCAGCCAACCCTTTTGTATTGAAAGTCAAATGTGAGCACAAGTTGTGATGAGGACACAACTAGCTCGGATATAACCATGACTACCTTGTGTATTAATCAGCCAAAGGTTAACCAGTTCTACATAAGATTTACTTGTTATATTTTTTAACATACGTTGCTACACAATGAGTTTTGTTTGTTTTCGTTTGCAGAGGTACTTGCTTGGATGAAGGAAAAGAAGCCGAGCAGAACGAATGCATGGAATATCAAAGAAGTTGATTGGGGACCAAACCAAGACCTTCTCCAAGTCGACTTCAGGTGCAATTCGGAGTCCAGGACCAGTCTGCACTAAAACGGGCGCCCAGGTCACATACGTGCTCGGATTGGGGCATTCTTTATATGGATGGAAAGCTAAGAAGATAACCTTTCCAATGGATCTGGTCCCATGTCCAAATTCGTTACGAGTCATCAGGAATTGGCCGAACAAGCTGACGTTCAGAGTCTGTCCCGGCGCTGCGACGCCGTATTTGGGCCTTTGGCCCGTGTATCGTGTTGGAGCCCATTAGGGTTGCGTCAAGGGGTGCTTGCACGACCCTAAACTCCATATATCAGTAGCCGTCGCTATCTTTAGGTTTTGGGGTTTTGCTTAGATTAATCTATCAAGAACAGTTTCGCCGCTAGATCGATTTGTAAGACCCCAACTTGTGAGCTTAATCATTCATCTGCAATTTTGGTTGTATTCTATCTCGTTCTTGTTTGTGTTCTTCGATTGGCAAACAGGGATTAGCCTTCTCGGCGAGGTCACCTGCGTTTCGACACGGGTGATAACCAGAGGAGACGTGGTGCTGCAATTGCGGGACTCAAGAGCGTGCGCGTTCAAGAAGCCGGATCGATTTGTGTCGCGACTCCGCCCAAATCGTTGTTTATCAGAACCTTTCGGAAGATCGGGACCCCTAGTGCACATCAAGTTGACAACTAAAAACGTAGGCAGCTGGTCTGAATATATAGCCAAACATATCGGCACAGGCCCTGTTTCAGATAGAGAACACATAGCTTTCTTGAACCTTTGGCTGGAGAGATTCGTTTTTTGTGGATCAACCTATGGTCCGACAACCAACATGCAGCATTTGGCGAAGACATAGTCGAAAAGAGAACTTTTCCTCTTGGAAAATATTTTCTTGGAGCAATGTATCAGATGATGGGCTAGGCGACAGCTAAGATCTTTGATGGGAAAGCTTGTCGGCTATGGTGGCTCCTGGTGGTTTTTACAACTTTGGCTAAACTTATATACCATCAATGTTGCCGAGAGAACTCCTCTTTACTCATCAAGTTTTTCTTCTGACCATTTTGATGATGAAGAAGCAAACACCCACCGATGCATGTCATTTGGAGAAGCAACTTCAGTTTATTCTTTTACTTACTCTCTCCTTCCTCTCCTCTGTCAAAGTTCGCACCAACAAGGGCGACATCCATGGGCCTGATGATGAGACGTACTATTGTTGTCCCTCATCCTTGATCCAAAGCGTTGTCACCCCCGAACACCAGAATCTCACTCAAGATCAATAAGATATCAGAAGGAGTGAGAAAGAAGAGGGAAGTGGCGGAGAGCGGGCAGGTGGAATGGGTTTGTCGCTTGTGGGCATGTACTCAAATCGACGTGGTCAGTGAGCTCGGTGCTGTCGGATGGGGTTGCTTTTGTCAGATTCAGCCTCTTCCTCCTCGTTAGTATTGCCAGATCCTATCGGTTTTTTTTGTCTCGTGATCTCCTCCATGGTATTTGGTCTAATTTGAGGGTTTGTTTTGTGAGACTTCTCGGGATTTGGTGCAGTAGACGAATATGGAAGTGACGTATCGTGCGCTTCTCGCCTTGTCGTCCATCACACCTTGGGGTCTTCTTTGAGCTAGTTGCGATCCATTGACAGCAGATCTCCTTCCACGTACAGGCAACCCCTTCAATCTCGAAGTGGTGGGCATCGGTCTGCATGTGCGGGCTTGATGCATGTACATGATTCGGATGTATTGTTATTCCTTTTTCTTTCTCTTTTAGATAGAAAAAAAGATCGGTGCATTGCAACGGGAAAATAAACCTTACACAAACATTAAACTATGCTTGCAGGCTATCTCTCGGTGCAAGGTATGTCATGATCCGATCTATATGTCAACTTTATCTCACCCACATCTTTTAATAAGATCTTGCATTGATGACCATCTCAATACCAGCTTATTAAAAAAAACAAACACTAATATCGCAAGTGTTAATTCTGAAAACTTATTTGATCAGCTTAATTTCATGAAGGGGACGGATGCACATATATACCTGCCTTCATGTACATGTAAGTGTTCTAGCAATATAAGTATATGTGTTGTAGCTGGCAGCCAGTCAGTCAGCTTGGTTGATCAAACCGAGGCGACGCAAAGAGAGAAAGGTTGGGAAGCAAGATCCAGACTCAGCCTTATCTCTTTATCTTTTTTTTAGAACACCTTATCTTTTTATCCTCTGCCTTATCTCTTTTTTCTCTCTCCCACACCGCCACACAACTTCTCTCTCGATCTCTCCTACAGGACCTACACCCACACGCGAGTAGCGGAGCGGGAGCGGCGCCAGAGCGGCAGTGATGGCTGCGGTGGCCACGGCTGACGAGCCGAGACCTTGGCCCCGTCGAGCAGAGGGAGAGGCGACGGCCTCCGCACCGGCGGCAAGCAGTGGCCCTGGTGAGCAGTGACCTTGGCCTCGTCGAGCGGCCGAAGAGGCGACGGCCTCGCCCCGACAAGCAGCGACCTCGGCCTCGTTGAGCGGCCGGAGAGGCAACGGCCTCGGCACAGGCGGCAGTGACCCCGGTGAGCAGCGGCCTCGGCGGGTAACGAGATCGGCGGCGTCCTCGGCCTCGGGTAAGCAACGGCGGCGTCGGTGACCTCAGCATGTTGTGGATTTGAGAAGTTAGTTTCTTTGTGTGATTGGGACATGAATGATTCACATCTTTTTTGTTTGATTCAGTTCTTAGATAGGTTGATTTTGTTGATTTAGGGATCGATCTGGCATGCTGTGGGTATTGATTTGGGTATCAATATGTGATTTGGACAAAGCCAGTTTGCAGTGAGCTCCTTCCTGTTTTGTGATACAGATCGAGGCTTAGGAGACGCTCGATGCAGTCCTGTCAAGGTTGGCCGGTTTCTAGATTTGTGTGATTTTTTTTCTTCTTTTCTTCTTTTCCCCTTCTGCTTGGGTTCTATTACCCACTTGGATTTTGTATCGGTTTCCGGTTTCCAATTTTGTTCTTTGTCCATTGTACGCCACATGCGAGGATGGAGGGCGTCACTCGCGAACGAAAGCGTAAAAAGGATGAAAGTCACTCGCGCGCTGACGGACGAAAACAGGCGAAAAATTTAGGTGACAAACGGATTACTGATTTTTTAAGTAGTTAAGATTAGATCTGTTTTTATTTTGAACCGGCATCTGTATTTTTTGAATTTTGAACCGGCACCTGTATTTTCTCAAAAGTATCGGTTCTTTTTTATAATCCCGTGAAGGTGGAAAACGGTTAATAGGTTTTCTCAAAGGTGTCGATTTTTTTTTAATCCCGTGAAGGTGAAAAACGGTTAAGACATATAGGTTTTAAATTTAAATGAATCGGGACCTATAAACTGTTGTCTACCATTGTCTATGTGTTGTTCTGTAGTAGTATCTCCTTAATAACCGTATATAATGTAAGTCTGACTGAAAGTGCGCCGTATACATTCATAATTGCATATAATAAGTGCATGTAGAAGGTAAGATTGTTCTTAAACGAAGATAAAATAGATGGTACCCACAAGTGCAAGACAGCAAGACATATTCTCACTGTGTGCTTTCACATTGAAGGTATAAATAAGTACGGCATGATCTTCAATCCTGCAAAATGGCCTCATCGCTACTGCCTCCAATCCGGACGAGGCTTCCTGACTTTGTGCGGTTTAACATTTTTATTACGGACGTGTGAGCCATACTAAGTGAATCTTACATGTCAATGATTCAACTGTAAACTGAGCAAAATTTTCATTGGATCTATTGCCATCAGCTTCCAATCTATATTCTCTAGCATTTCACTCTCTTGCTTTTCCCTCTCCTGTCTCAACGTTTCCATGCGTTGCTGACTGCAACCAAAAATTGAAAAGAAGCAAAGTCAGAACCAATGCAACTAATTCCAGGCAAGATGAGGGGAAAAAAACAAATGCAGACAACTTGTTCGATTGTGCTTACCGTTCAATTCATCCAATCTTATGCATTGTGCTCTCTTGTTTTGCCTTCTGCATCGTTTCACTCCGTTTCCGACTGCAGTAAACAATGGAAAAGAAGAGATAAGTCACAAGGCGATCAATGCAACTAGGTACAGACTCTGGGAAAAGAAGCAAATGTACACAAGACACACTAGTTAAGAAAGTCTGAATTGTTCTGTTGGCTGTCTTATTGCCCAACATTATATTTGCTTTCCAGCAGAACAGTTAGCAGATTATGCTATAGTTTTTGATACTGCAATCATGATATTCTCTCAAATCAAGCTATCATGGTTACAGTTGGTAATTGGTTAGATGAAGACTAACTTAGCTGACCAAATTACTTAAGGTCATATGCTGGCAAACCACTAAATGAAAAGCTCTACTAGTTGAACTGTACAAAGAAAGAAAAGAAAAGAAATTTAGTGAAGAGGTAATGTCGAACTATAAAAGAGTTGTACAGAAGGATAATAGTGAGTTACTACTTGAATCACTATTTATAGAGTGCCACGGCATTCAGACAAATATGCTTCATTTTCAACACAGCAAACCAATATAATCATCAAGTATCAGTTAGTCAGTTATCTCATAATAAAGATATGCTATGTTTCAATATGCTAACTCTCTAGCCATTAACTATAGTGTTCTCTGGCTGTTCCAAAATACTACTCCCTTTGTTTCATATTATAAGTCGATTTAACTTTGTCTCAAGTTAAATATTTTTATGTTTGGCTAAGTTTATAAAAAAATATAACAATATTTTTAACATAAAACGTGTTATCAAAATATATTAAGTGCTAGTTTTAATAAAACTATTTTGATGTTGTAGATGTTACTAAATTATTCCATAAACTTAAAAAGTTTGACTTGAGAAAAAGTCAAAACGACTTACTCTCTTAATCCATTATATAAGACATGGTCAAACTTAGCATAGTGTTCAAAACTAATCTTTGACTTATAATTTCTCATATACTGTAATGTTATCAACAAAACTATAACCATCTGAAAATAAATTCAAATGTCAATCCAATGAAACTATTTCCAGCAAATAATTTTAATTTATATTATACTAATTGTTGGTCAAATATTTTTAAAATTAAATCTTAAAATACATGCACGATTAATATTATGGGATGAAGGGAGTATAATATGAAATGGAGGGAGTAGTTCCTAGCCAGCGGCGAGAGCAAAAGCATATATAGGAACACATAAACATAAGACATGCATATCAAACCTTTGGATGAGATCCTCATGCAAATAAGAGGTGAACCAGCTGGGGATGAAGTAATGGCCACAAAAAGACTTCCAGTGCTCGTCACCGCAGCATTCTTCTTCCTCCTCTTCTGCGTTGATGTAGAGGACGGCCGGTGACCGCAGTGCCTTCTTTCTCATGTCGATCTCAACAATCCAGTAGAGGTCCTTGTCATCGTCCTTGAGGAGGAAGGAGATGGCATGTGGATCAACCAAGCTCACCACAGGAAAACTAGGCGGCGCGCGTCGTGGAAGACGATGGCTTTCTTCCTCGGCGCAGAGATTCCAGAACTCGTCGGGTCCCATGGTGAAGTTGTGGATCCATCTTCTGTCGTGGATGTCTACCAGACTCCATGATTTTATGGTGAAATCTCTCGTCTTGCCGCGTACGACAACGCTGTCTATGCAGACGAGCGTTATCGAGCCGGTGCCGGTGACCGAGACGCGGCGAGCTGGATCGGGGTCGTCTTCATCGATGCGGTGGCCGTGCACCATGGCCTCCTCGGGCAGTGGGATGTAGCTGAAGCTTTGCAGATTGCTCGTGTCGATGAGGAGTATGCCCTTGAAGAAGTCGACGCAGCACAGGTAGCGGCCGTGCAGGGTGAGGACGACGTCGTTCACCCATTGGCAGAGCTTGCGGGGGCTGATCTTGCGTGCGGAGACGTGATTCATCTCCAGACGCTGGATCCTCCATTGCTCCGGCGACGGCGGCGGCGACGGCTACGGCGACGGCGAGCGGTGGTTGAGGATGCAGAGCTCGAGGGAATAACCACCATAGCTCCTGATGTCCGCCACCATGAACTCGCCGTCGCCGGAGTAGGAGAGGAAGCCGATGTTCTCGTCCAGCATGATCCGCTGCCGCTGTTGTTGGTACGGCTTGTAGTAGTTGTCCTCGACCGGGTCGGAGAAGCCGTCGATGAAGCAAGGCGGCAGCCGCGTGAGCGACGGCGGCCGCGCCGGCGACGAGGAGGAGGCGGTGTAGACGAAGTAGTCGACGGGGAAGTGTCCGGGCGCGACGAAGTCGGGGTCGTCGAAAGGGACGTGGGTCCAGAAAAGGATGGAGCCGTGGTGGGCGGCGACGACCTCGGCGTGGTGGAGGTCGTAGGCGTTCGGCCATGGCTGGTCCTCGTCGAGGCGATGGATGTAGAGGCGGGAGACGGCGGGCGGGTCGGCGACGCGGAGGGAGACGCGGATGCGGCGGCCGCTGCAGGTGTGGACGATCTCCGACGCCGTCACGTCGTCGACGTCGTCGCCGATGTCGCCGTCCCTGCTTGGGCGTAGCGGTCGAGAATTAGCCAGCCGTGGATCGGATCCGGCGGGCTCCTCCGGGCTCTCCATCGCGACGGCGGCGGACTCATCGGCCGGGCAGCAAGACTAGTTTGGATTTAGGGTTTGCTTGGTTCGAAGATGGAGCCGGTGGCAGCGGCAGGAAGAAGGGCGTGATTTTTTTATTTTACTAGAAAAATACCGGTGTGTTGTAATGGGTACAAAAAAATTAACAATATAATGATGTAGATTGGTATTTTAGTTGTAATGAATAATATAATTCTATTTATGAAGAAAAAATGATATTTATATACCAATTTCATTTGTATTTTTAAGATATGTTTTATAAGCACTATCAATGGATATGGATGTAGAATCTAAAAGTTCGGTGAAACTAGTTACACTAGTACGGTGTGAAAATTTTAATGAAGACGTGTGTAGACTTCTACTAGAGCGGAGAAAAAAGATTAAGCAAGAGAAGAGCGTGCGACATTTTGACAAAGAGTGAGCAGCTGAGCTCGTCGAGCTGTTCGAGCTCAGTTCGGTTAATCAACAGACTTTTGATCTTCCATAAGCCTGTTGATTAAGGTTGATTCTTCCATAAGCCTGTTGATTAAGGTTGATGAAAGCACCACCACCACCACTTGCATTCCATCTTTTAAGATAGTACTACTATAAGCATGACAGCAGCTAGTTCAAATAAAAGAATAGTTCCATTTGGTTTCATTGTATATACATCATACAATTAGCCCAGCAGATACATCAGTAACGCATGGTTAATGCCCCTACTCGCAACAAAACTGTACTGCGCGAGATGCATAGGACCAGGTAGGTAAGTGGTTAGCTGGTAACTAACGAGTAACAAAAAAAATATAACTACCACTATTATGTACAACACTTGCTTCGCTTCTATTTGGGTCAGCTGCGTCATCGGAATGACGAAATGCTTGGTGATCTACACACAGTCGGTGATCTGGAGCGACCTGAGCTACAAGATGACTCGCTCCGGAGCTCCGATAAACGGGACTTTTCATGCAGTAGTTTGCACTGCACGGGTTGCAAAACTTAAGCATTAGTAAGATGAAGGCAGTATGCAAGAGTAACTAAGACTAATTACTTAGTGAAAAGAATGGTATTCGTTTGTTCTGACCTTTAGTTTAAGATCGTCAACCTCACTCTCCATACAAGCAATACGGAGTTGGATCTGATTTAAGGCTTCCAATGCTTTCAAAAGACTCGCATCAGATTCATGGTTTCTAACTCCAGCGACCTGTCAGTAGGAATGTACGATCAAAGTTTTCTCATCTAATCTCGCAAACTTGCATCAGCCACAAAAAGGGTTGCTTCAGGGTAAACATAAACATACCTTCAGAACGGTGACACACAGGCTCGACAGGTTTTCTGCAAGTTTGCTTCTATCTTGCTCGGTTTCCTGTTGACATGCAGACAGAATATTAGTGCCTCTGAGCCTGGCATATTTCTTTGTGAATCGAGAAACGGTAGACGCACTTCTAATCTATTTCTCAATAGCTCTTCCTCCTCCATCTGCTCATATGGGTCCTTCCCATCTGAAACCCTGTAGCGAGCAAGCTCTTCCTTTGTACGGGCAACAACTGCTCCTAGCTTCTGCAACTTTGCACTTAGCTCTTCATTCTGCTTTTTAAGTAAGTTATTCTCTTCCTATTATGTTGGGCAAAACACATGAAAGAAGATCAGACAGGAAAGCATAAGTTCAGAAACACTGAGAAAGTTTGCAGAATGATGCATGCCTTTGTTTTCACGTGATGATTGATTCGCAGTTGAAGATTCTGTTGTCTCGTAAGCTTTTTCACTTCATCTTCAAGATTAAAAATGATGGCTTTGCCATTTGCATTCTCAGCCTACAGTATGGCAACCAATTAATACAGAAAAGACTTAGATTTAACTGCCAAAAAGGGAAAATAAACATGGCATACCTTCAGCAGCTCAATTTCAGCTACCATAAAGTGTTCCTTTTGTCTTAATTTTTCTATAGTAATGCGAGCTGCTCCAAGTTCGGATTGTCGCTGGTTTATTTCATCAAGCCAACTGTATCCAAAAAAAGAACAAAATAAAACTGAGTCCATCAATCACTTTAATATAGAGTTATTTTTAGGTGTGTGTAGATGGCAAAGTATAAATACCTCTGTCTCTCTTCAATGAATTCATCAAGTTGGCTCTTCAGCTTCATCAACTCGTCGGACTGCTGAACAGTTATGTATCAAATAGTTGCCAGAAGGATATGTTGAGCTGTTGCTTAGATGGAGAAGTTACCTCTTTAGATTCATGAGCTTGGGTAACAGCTGACTCTTGCGTGTCCATCTGTTGCTGGTTGTCAACCAGTGCCTGCAATCAATTAGTGGGCATAAGATAGTTTAGAAATAACAGATATCTAAAAATAAAATTGGAAGCATGTGAAATAAGGGAATTTTCTTTCCTACCGCCCAAGTCGTCATGTTCATCTTAACCCCTAACATATCACGAATCACATCATGTGTCATACTCTCTGTTGTAGCTAATCTCGCATTCAACATGAATATCTTCAACAGAAGAGAAAGGATAGGTTAATAATAAGACTAGAAATAATAGAAACAAGAATGATTTAAAGTCTATAAAATCGCACCTCCCTTTGCCGACTAGCTGCTATGCCCTCAAGTTCCACAATACGTTGTTTTGCAGCACTAAGCTCTTCATCTTTCTCAGAATTCATTTGTTGTACAAATCCCAGTCCAATGCACTTAAATGGAGAGCCTGAACCCCGAGGTTTCAAACTAATCTTCTCTGGTCTTGTGGAACAAGCATTTGCAGTATTGTCACTCTTAACCTGTTGTGCCATGGCTTCTAGCTCCATGAACTAGTCAGATCATACTTCATTAGTTTTTTTTCTTTTTAGGGCTGATCATACTTCATTAGTATTATTTAAAACTATCAAATTCAATTCTTAAAAGAACTGCTTACCTTCTGCTTATATTCTCGGGCTGCTGCCTCAGCATGTATGTTTAGCTCTGATATGTGTGCCTTGCACTGAGCAATCTATAAAGAAAAGACAGGTGTACTTAAAAATACTTAAAAGAACAATAATTGGATGTTCTATGGACAATGCAAGCACTTGGTTCTTAGGTGTCAAATGGTTAAAACATATATATTTTACCTCTGTTTCCTTTTCAGCAACATCCTTTTGAAGTATTCTTATACTCTCCTGGGCAGCCAGTAGCTCATTCTTTATCTCTCTAGAGTGCCTGTAAGACAAAAAATCAAAGTGGTTGATTGAGTATCATGTACAGTTATGAATACAGTAACTGGTATCAAAATTCATAACCACGCAAACCTGGATGAGTCTGTAAAATCAACCATTCCACCTTCTAGGGAGCTCGTTGCTTGCCCGGAGGAAGGAACAGCTAGCATTTGTTGCCTGACTTTCTGTAGCTCCAGTTCTCTGTCTTCTCTGTGCATTCTTTGATGCTCTGCTTCTTCCTTAATGATGTCCACCTTAAGGGAAATAACCAATAAAATTGTTGAGAAAGTAATGTTACAGAAAAAAATAATAAACTCGCACTCAAATAGAAAAAGAAGCACCAACACACCTTGTTTTCCAAAGCACAAACAGTACTCTCAAGCTCCTCGATTGACCTCTCCAATAGTTTGACTTCTTCATCCTTCTCTTCAGCATGCGTCTTCCTTTCCTCCGCCATCTGTAAAGGATAGAAACGTTATACAGGAAAAGCAACATAAGAATTCATAAATGAAGGAACCACTATCATGTAGACTATCAGCAGTTCAGCACCTGTTTGGCTTCTGTAGCAATTGCTTCACTTTCTTCTGCCAATGCCTGAGCCATCTCCAGCTTCTCATTCATGATAAGAACCTGAGTTTCACAGTATTTCTTTTCATCCAAAAGCTTAGAAAAGTCTTTCTGCAAATTTTGAAGGAAGCTGCTCCTGGCATCAAGTAAACTTCTCAACTCAATCAGCTCTTCTTCCAGCCTTTCAATGGCTTTAGCTTTATCAGCCAACTCATCCTCCATAGTGTAACTGATCCCTTCAATATGGTTCAGCTTAGACCTCAGTTCATCTTTTTCCACAGATACTTCCTTCAATTCATTTACCTTACTTGCCAGCTGCTCCTCTAAGGCAGAAACCTTTTGATAACTCTTCAAGATCTGAGCTTCTAGTAATTGTCTTCCAGAAACAGCATCATCAAGTTCATTTGATTTAGAATCAAGCTCCTGTTCTAATGACTCTATTGCTTCAGTTAACTGGATAAGTTCATCTGCTTGGTCTTTTGCAACAGATGCTGACTCCTGTAACAAGCTGAGATCAAATGACAAGCCCTTTGCCAATTCATCTTTGCGAATTAATTCAGACTGTAGGAAACCATTGTGGGTAATCAACCCATCGATGGACGTCTGGATGAAGTCTATCTCATTGAAGAACTTTGTCACCATGTTCAATTGGTCGCTAGTGTACATCTGTACTTGATCAGCAACTTGTTCCAAACGACCTTGAATGGTGACAAACAACTTCTCAGCATCAAGATTAGCAACCAATTCAGCCATCGTCTGCTCTTTGCACACAATATCTAGATATTCATGTTTCAATAAATTGTTTTCTGACCTCAGATCATTTTCCCTTGAGACACCAAGTTCAGTGGCCTTGGATTTCAACTTGAACTCTTCAAGTATGGTTGTATGGGCATATTGCAACTCCATCAGAGCTTTCATTTTTCCATCAAGTTCTGTTTGCAAGGACTCGATACTTGATTCCAAAGAACCAACTACAGATCTAAGGTTTAGGTTTTCCTCGCTCAGAGCATGTAAATTTTCCATTAGTTCGTCCTTGTTCTGCTTAAGGTTATCCAAATCAATAATTATCTTATTGCTATCATCAAGCAAAGAAAAAATTACATCACTACCCAAATCCTTGTCAACTCTTGATAAAGTTGCTTCTGTTGTCAATCCATCAAGGGCATCAATAAACATGAGTTCTTGTTTTTGCAGTTGTGCTTTGTGTTGCAGTAACTCTGAAGAAAGAACAAAGGACTCGATATCCTTTGCAATTATGTTGGTAGTAACCAATTCATTGTGATAATCTGCAAGGCGACTGCACAACTCAAATTCTCTGCACCCTTTCATATAATTATTCACTTGAGGCAGATCCATGTCTTCCTGAATTATGTCTTTTAACATAGCATTGCAAAGCAAAGCTTCATCTAATTGGTGGCGTAGCTCTTCCTTTTCCTTGGATTCAGTTGCCAAGGCACTCTTGTTGGTAGTATCAATTTCTTCCACCAATATGGAGAGTTCATTATACATGGAGTTTGACCGTGCCAACATTGCTTCCTCTTGAGCTTGTAAGTGCAGAATCTTCTTCTCAAAAGCATCTAATCTTGAGTTCAGTTCAGTTGCTTCCTGTTCCTTCTTTGCAATCCGACTGAAATTATGATTAATGTCAAGTAGCAATTTCCCTTTGAGAACACTACACATTTCCAGTTCATTCTTTGCTCTGTCATTGTGCTCACGCAGCTTGGATATCAAAGAATTGGATTCAGACAACCCACGTTGAAGGAAACCATTTTCTGCATTAAGCCCAGTAATTCTCTCCAACAAAATCCCCATGTGACAGAGATGCAAAACCGAAACAGCACAGTCCTTTCCAATTATCTCTAACCAGTTCTCCTCTAACCATGTCCTTGCCAACTCGGCAAACTGCTGAAGCTTTGATTTCATCCATTCAACATCAGAAGAAACGAACTCAAGCTTCTCCAATAGCAAATTCTGCAAATGCCTAATGCCATCTTCAAGTTCAAGTGCTAGGTCATTTGCTTCAAACAGGCTTGCCGCAAATTTCTTTTCCATTACCTCATAAGTTTGGTCTTTCACGTCCAGCAGCATCTTCAAACTACTGATCTCAGTTAGCAATCTCTCCTTTTCAGAAAGGAACAAAGCTTCATTTTCTTTGAAATTTTGTATTTGGAGTTTTGCTTTTTCATTTGCATCAACTAGTGCATTGACTGTAGTGTCAGCATCACTTATAGTTGCCTGTGCCTCTTCAAACTTGGATATAAGAGTAGAAGCCTCGAATGATTTCTGAACTGCAAGACTTTTTGCCTCTGAAACCTCAAGTTCAAGTGCCTGAAAGATTAATGGTGTTATAATTCTTGCATCCAGAGTTTGTAGCTAATCATCATGAACTAGGCAGTAAATCAAGATCAACCAATCAACACTATAAAGATGTCAAACTGTTTACTGCTTGTATACGCACAATCAACGAAATTAATTTGCCCCACTATGGCTTACAAGTTAAAAGCATAATGCATAATGTCAATGACAATCAGATCCGCATTACATTGGATAAAAAATCTATTGAAACTAAGCAATGCTGAAATGCATGATAATATGGATATGCTGATTGCAACGTTGGAAAACTGTATTGTATTTTGGTCCAAAATATAAGCCACTTTTGTAAAGATAGATAAGGCATGGATGAGCAATGCTGGTATTTTAGTACCATTACAACAGCACCATGTGATGAAAGAAAACAAGAAGAATACTACTATAAATTATATAATGCACCATAAATCACTCTAATACAAGCTAATCATTTCTTGCACATTATAATCATGTCCCTACAAGCAGGAAATAAGTGTGAGAACTATAGGCATTTTCTAATAAAATCCTTTCACACTGGGATGAGAAACAGATGACCTGTTGTTCAGAAAATATGGCCAAATCTATGGGGGCAGAAACTTATGGAAGTGTTATGACCATGAAACGTTACCTCTCTTTCTTTATTCCATGAAATAAATGATTCTGCAGTATCTTTCTCCTTTTCTTGCATCTTTATCTCCAACTCTTTTAGTCTAGCTTCATAGCCTTTTTCCTTGACAATTATCTCTGATTTCAGTTGAAGGACCTTGGCACTTACATCTTTAATAGTTCTTTGACTTTGGAAATGATATTCTTTCGCATTTTCTTTTTCTTCAAGAAGATTGACCATTTGAGATTGCAGCATTTGCATTGTGTAAACTACACACTCCATTTCCTTACTAAGTTTGCAAAGGACATCACCATTGTGCTTCTCCCCAGCTTCGAAAGCTCCAATTGGATCACAGCCAACCTACAAACATGCAGTTAAATTATGGTCATGCCATGAGTATGTAAAGGCTGCCACTCTTAACTGATGCAGATTGATTAATGTGAGGAACTTACTGACATAAAGAGTGGACTGTATGGTTCACCTTGATACCAAATAACAAGAGCATTAGCTTACCCGATCCTCCAAGTTCAAGTCTGAATTTTGGCAAACGACCTCTTCAGGATCCACAGAAAAGCTTGACTGCATTGCATTGAATCCAGTTTCAAACTCATGTATAACACCCTTTGCCTTTAGAACATCTGACAGCATTTTTAACAGAACAGTGTTTTCTTCATTTTTCAGCTTCTCAAAGGCCTGCTCCTTATCCTGGGTCTCACTCAATAATTGAATCAAATCTCTGTTTGACTGGTCTAATTGTGACTCCAGATGATGAATCACTTCCTCCATCTCCCTTTGCAGAGAAATATAACTTTGTTCTCTAACCTCCTTCTGCACAAAAGATTCAATGGACTCATCCAACAACAGTTGTATCCTCTGAAGCTCTTGAAGTTGCTGCTGATTCACATATCTTTCATTACATACTTGTGATCTTAAAACAGACATAACATTTTCTTGATCATTCTTCTCTTGTTGATGCGTGTCATTTATAGCCTGCATTGCTCCTCTTAAGGACCTTAACTTCAAGTCCAAATCACATCTTATGTCATCTGCCTCTTTCAACCGACTTTGAAGCTCTTTGAGTAACTCATCTCTTTGGGATATTCCTCGACACATCTTCTGGACTTGATCCTCAATCCATTTCCTTTGGGAAATAGACTCAGAAATAAAGGCAACCTGGTCAGAAGCTTCGTCAAGAGCTGCATTTCCATCCAAAAGGAAGTTTCCTATGTCAGAAGCTAATTTGTCCCAGTCATTGGTCAACATCCCAATTTTCTTGTCTTTCTCCTCAATTAGCGCAGACAAACATTCGTTCTCTTTCATCACCTCAAACAGCCTATCATCCAACTGTTCTCTTTCCAGTCGAGCCTCATCTATTCTCTGGTTGGCCAATAATTCGTTTTTGCTACTGGCATCTAATTGCTGTTGGAGTGATACGAGCTCTTCCTGTAAGCACATAATAACCTCAGCCGTTTCAACCTCAACCTGTCTACTGACTTCATCCATTTCTTGCTGAGCAGAACTGTGAGATGCCTGATCTCTTTGGTATCTTGTATTTAATTTGCATGCCTTCTCGAGTGAAGCTTGCATTCTTTTTAGTTTTGTCTGCAAAGGTGAATCATCGTTCTCAAAACACTTCAGAAGTTGCACTTTCGGCTCTTCCATAGCTAAGAATTCTTGCCTATGGTGCACATCAAGTTCATTGTTTAACCTTGATATTTCCAGATCCCTCTTCATTAGATGCTCTAAGCTTTGCTGATTGCTCTCCTTCAGCTCATCTAGTTCATTTATCAACATAATCTGCTGTGACTCAAGAGCTTCAATAATAGATCTTGCATCACTCAATTCACGTTGCATGGTCTCACTCTGCCTACAAGTTTGGAGAATATGAATATTTGCTGCTTTTAGCTCATCATCTAAACAAGTAATTCTTTTCTCAACTTCTGCACGGGTTGTCCTCTCTTCAGCCAGTATTGTTTTAATTATGTCCAACTCCAGCTGCAGGTTTAATATGTCATCCATGTTTATCATGAAACCCTCTTGAAAACACTGATCCTTCTTTTCAGGTGCATGAGAATCATACTGGTTCAAAGCTGATGAAAATTTCTGACCACAAAATGAAACACATTTAATCAGCTTCTTGTCTTCACCACCTCCACAACAAGTGGCCATATCTGATTGGTATAGATTGTAGAAGATAAGAGCATAGATCAGTTCAGTAGAATGTGCATACCTCAACCACATTAGGATGGACCTCTCTATTTGAGCTTTGTATATTACTTAATTCATTCTGTAGATCAGCTATTTCCCTGTGAAGTGATGTAATTGCTTCACTAACAGAGCAAATTGAAAAAAAAAAGAACTTGCCAATGTTTTTTTATGTAAGTATGAAATTACCTTGCTAATTTTTTATTCGCTTCTAGGCAAGCTTGCAGCTCGCCTCTACAGGTTTCCAACTCTTGAGAGGTCCGTTTCAACTGGAGACAGACAGAGAAAGAGATCAGTTAACAACAACTGACATGGCATGGTTGGCTGTTATTTCATCAATATAACCACATGTAAAGTTTCAGCGTTAGTTGCTAAACTTGAGCAATGCTGTTCTTTATGCTGAAAATGTAGGAAATAATGAGAAAATTCATAGGGAAAATAAACAATGGAAATATATAACAGGAAATAAACCTCAAAATTGGCTGGGAAATTATCTTGTTGCTCAGCTTCTGCCCTCCTTTCAAGTATTTGCAAGACCTATTAACACAAGGAACTATGCTTAAAAGGAAACTGGTAGACTGCACTTTTTAGAACTACAAAATGAAAGTTAATATAAACCTGATTCCGAAGGTTGGAAACTTCATTCAGCAAATGCTCCCTCTCCCCTTCATTACAGAATTGGTTGTAACTATAAAAACAGATTAATTTTAGCACAGGGTAACACACTGTGCGTGTTGATGTATATTATTTATATACCTCTTGAGTTTGTTTGAGAGACGAATATTTTCTAGGGCAAAACGGGTCACTTCTGGATTTTTGTCAATTTTTGCACGAAGCAAATCAATCTCTTTCAATAATGTATTGTTTTCTTCAAGTAGATATGATTCAGCTGGCAGTTTGTCACGAACAAGAGCCTCCATCTGGTGAATCTTATCTTCTCGAAACTTCAGTGTCATCTTAGCACTCCTTGTATCATTCTCTCTCTCATAAACCTGAGAACACATACCAAACAGCCATTGATGATGTCCTCTGAAAAAAAATCACAAAAGTTGTTTCTTGCCACCAGAAATTTACCAATCGGTTCAACTGCTCAATTTCAGCTTCAAGTTGCTTTACAGTGGCTTCTGCCACTGATTCTCTCCGGAGTGCTCCTGCTAGTGTTTCTTCCAGTAACCTCAACTGCAAAATCATATGCGGATATACTATCTGTGAAGGGGTTCTTGTGCACTTGAGCACACAGCAGAGAAACAGTGAGAGAGAACCATTTAGTCTAATCCATAAACTTCTAATAAGACAACAACCTTCCCTGAGATCTAAAAACAGTAAAAAAAAGAACACCATGCAGTTGAAGATATAAATTTCATGTTGATGGAATAAACTGCAAAACTATAGTGTAAAGGAAGCCCATGTGACCATACATGAATAGCCATTTCCCCTCTCTAGATATAGCAGTCTTCACGTTTAAGAATAAAAATTGTTGTGTTTGGAAAATAGCAATAATGAAACAGTTCAAAAAACTAAATGGGTAACTTGGCAAGCAAAAAACATGTAGAACTAGAAGTTATGGATACAATCATAATAAATCACAAAGAAGGCTGCATACTTGCTTATTTGAAATCCTTAAATCTTGCAGGGATCTTCTGTCATGGGCATCATTATCATTCTCCTCATCCATATTCATGCTTTCAGTTCCATCATCAACATCAACTCCGGACCTTTCAAAAATGTCAGAAGTGAATGACAAAGATCTAGGGACACGTTGACGCTTGAGGACAGTGAGCTCTTCCTGATACAAGGAACTTACTGTGGGTTAGGATGATGTTATATAGAGCATAAAGTACGACTAAAGTTATCCAGACATTACCTTTAGAAGACGTATTTGATGCTGCAAAGCCAGTACATCTCCTGAAGCATCTTCATTCACAACCGCCTTCACATTTGACAAAGCAAGTTATGTATTAGTAACCTAAGATAGTTTGGAAAGAAGAAACCTGACTTATGAAGAAAATATTACATTGTTCTGAATGAGCCTAGCACGCTGGGCAAACTTGAGGGTGCTGAGTGTTTCGCTAGCGGAACTGCATAACCACAAAGCAAGGAGATATTAAAATATTAACAAGATTCGCGCTTTGCTCAAATAAAGGTCCAGAAAATCATTACCACACTGAAGGGCTGACATTTGCAATAATCATTGTTTTTGAGTTCCCACCAAGAGAATCCTGAGGGTAAAAGAGGACATCAATCAATACAAACACATCAAAAGAGAGTAACAAGTAAAAAGAACTCAATAATATTATATTTCAGGGTTGCTACCTGAAGGAGAAATGTCAATCTTGAGTCCCTATATGGAACATGCCTTTGCTTCCCATGTGCTTGATCAACTAAACTCATTATAACAAGGCTGTAATTCACAAGCATTCATGATTGAGAAATACTACGGTAGTCTCGTCATATAAAAGAATATCACCGTCTAAAAGTTTGAAGTGTTAAGCACGTACCCTAGTGTTGATAATGATTTGTTAATATTAGCAGCTTCTTTCAGCCGCTCACCTTCAGCACCAGATGTCCTCTGTCTGTGTTCAGGTGGATGTCTCAAGGAATTGGGATTACATTTAAGCATAATGTACTGGGAGAGAAATGAAGAGACTGTCTGTTTACCTTTCTGACCCAGCAAGGTCAACTAGATTCAACCTTGCAAATCGTAAGTTAGATGCCGAATCTTTCTCCCACCGACTCTCAATGATGCATGTGAAAACACTGTGGGACCGACTACTCTCACGGTTCATATTTGTAGCTGCCACTTTCCTGTTCGCAGAACCCTGAAATAGGTTTTCAGCAAGCCCAATTGGTTAAAGCACAATGACAGTCTGTCAGAAGATATTCGCAACACAAAAGAACCTAGAATAGATATGCTTACCTGCATCAAAAGTTTTATGATGTCACTGACACAACCAACTTCTAGTTCAGTCAGATTTTCAACGTAAACACCGTTCCGTATATCTTCTCGCAGCTGCACGATAGTTGTTCAGGCAATCAGGCATATTTACAACAAAAAAGGGTATTGCACTGAGAAGACATTTCACTTGAAGTAGCATTATTAAATCATACTGGAAGATTTGTGGATGAAGGATCAAGAAGGTCTGTGATTTGTTCATTGTAAATCTCCAGGAAAGAACACTTGCAATTGTACTTTAGCTTCTCATCCCTCCTGCTCTCTTCTTCCTGTGAGTTGGGAAGCATATACAAAAGATTTGAGAATTGTGGGATTATGATATACTTGATTGTCTAATACACAAAAACTAACAAGTAATGTATCTGCAAAACCATGTTGTAGGGCAATAGTTATGTTCTTTACCGCTCTGATTCTTGCAAATAAGAACTCAAAAATGCGAGGGGTCATCCCACGATCTGGACTAGGCCTCACTTCCAGCTCACTGATCTCGCCAAGCATTGTGTATGTCTTTCCACTTCCAGTCTGCAGACAATTCAAAGGAGAGGAAAAAAATGACTTCACGATCAACAAATAAGAAAATGTGAAGTTGATAACAAATACCTGCCCATAAGCAAAGATACAACTATTGTACCCAGCCATGCAGTTCTCAACCATCGGTAAACCAGCAACACGGAAAAGCACTTCCTGCAAAATGTAAATTCAGCAGTCAATAGCAATCCAAGAATTAGAATCAGATCATAAATTCAAACTGTTTTTTTGCTGACCTGATTCACTGCTTCACAAGCAACATGATCGAATGTAAAACGACTTTCTGGCTGCCCAATCCATGTGATGCTCTGTGCACTCTCTTGTTTCAAACATCGATTGTAGTTATGGAGGTTTCTTTCAGTGCTATTTAGAGGGCGCACACGGATAACAACCTGGAGAATAAAGCATAAATGTCAAGAATGTTCTCTGACATCTTTGTCAATTCTAATTTCAAAGCTCAGTACTTATAAATTGAAATGAAAGACGTGAAAGAAAAATTCCGACAAACTCATGATTGATAGACATACATAATCATTAATAGCATTCCTTGCCATAATCATCGCTGATCAAAGAAAATTTAGCAAAAAAAACGTATTTTCCCCTCATTTGACACATTGATAGTAGTTGATATTAAGGAAAGAGCAAACCATTCCCGAACAATCAGTTGTAATGATTTCGGAAGAGAGCTGCAAAATTGGCAGTAAATCAAATACACACCTGCACATTGTTCTCCATCCAGAAGGAGGGATCCTCCCGGAGCTCGAAATGCGGCACCTCTGCGGTATTCACCACCGTCACCGGAGCAAAGGACACGGGCGTCCCCCTCGCCGCCATCGAGAACCCCAACCCCAACCCGGCACCCCTCTGCCCACCGCTCATCGGCGGCCTCGACGCGCTCATCCCAATGCTGTACGCGGGCTTCGTCACGCTCTTCGTCGGCGTGCTCTGCGTCGACCCACCACCGCCCTCCGATGCCGCCGCCAACTTCCCCCGATGCCTCCCGGGAGTCGTCACCGCGCTGTACGGGGTCCCGCCCACCCGCGGCGGCGGCGGCAGCGGCTCGTCGCCCCCCCGCGGCGGGACCCACCCGAACCGGCTCCGCGCCGCCACCTTCTCCGGCGTCCGGAACGGGAGCTTCGAGGGCGTCGGCGCAGGGGACTCCGGCTTCCGCTTCAGCCCCGACTGCGGCGGCTGGATGGCGAGCAGCGGGGGCCTCGCCGCCTCGTCGGGGTCCACCCCGGCGGCGGCGACCACGGCGGCATCCGAGGCGTCCACCGGCGCGTTCTCGTCGTTGCCGGCCTCCGAGGCAGAGGAGGAGGAAGCCCTTGCCGGCGCGCGGCGCAGTGCGGCGAGATCCCTCACCATTCTACACCAAACACCCAAAAAAAAAAAACCAATCAATCCTCTCACCCCCAACAAAAATCTCCCCAAAAATTCAAAACTCAACCTCCTCGTCAACTCCGGTAAGCACCTGAGCGGGCCGGAGGTGGAAGCGGAGGTCGCGGCGGCGGTGAAGACGAGGATGGCTAGGCGGCGAATGGCGTGATACTTCCTCCGCTTCTAGAACCTTCTTCTGCAACACAGCAACAGAGATCCGCGTCAAAACATCAAAAAATTCAAAATCCCGGGATGAAATTCCCGGGCAAAAACACTCCAATCCGGCGCAGATCGAGGCCGCATTCGACTCACCTGGAAGGGGAGCAAGACGAACCCGACCTAGGATACGGTTGCCGCCGAGCTCCGAGTCGCCGGCGGTGGTAATAGTTCTAGAACCTTCTAGAACTCTCTCTCTCTCTCTCTCTCTCTCCCCTTGGAGGAGGAGGGGGAGGACTGAACTGAACTAGTAATGGCGGAGATTGGTGTGAATGGGGCCGTGGCGTCTTACCGGGATTTGATTTGAATCCGGGTGGAGGCATTCGAAACGGACGGCTGGGATGGGATCGGGAGGGGGAGACCCCCGCGAGGATGGTTCAAAAAATTTTGGATGGCATTCGGGGTGAGAGATAATATGTTGAATTTGGTATTAAATTATTCCCAAGTGATTGCAATTTGGAACACAATCCATGTGTCAATGGAAGGGTGAGCTGAAATTAAGAATTGGTGTTTTGTAGTAGTGGCATTTGTAGCTTCTGTGAGAGAATCATTTGTATGTTTTTGAAATTTGACGGCAGGGTGTTTCTACCTGGGGTAACAGTAAACTCTCAAACCTGTAGGGGCTTGTTTGTAAATATGGCACTATATTCTTATAGAGCTATTGGAATTAAACTAACAATAATATGGTACTAAATGTTTGCAGAATTGTTACATTCTAAAAAGTGTGTCTCCAACTTTCCATTTGTTGTGATTGGACTGCAGTAATGGTTTCACATCCTAATGAGCAAATTTATGCATCATGCGCTAAAGTTTACCTTATCACGGGTTACAACGATAACTGGGCATACCATCGGGGTTTGGTAATGGTAAGTGACCAATAAGCTCAAAACAAATTTAAACAAAATTTAAGTTTTTGATAAATCCCGTCTAGTTTTCTTCACGAGGGGTATGGTAACCTCTCCGATCCCAGTAAGTTAAATCCCGGTGTGCATACATATGGCCTTCAATCTCAATATATAAAATTTGAGAAACAAAGTCATAAGTTTTATGTTTGTAAGTAATGCATTTATAGCTTAAAAACCAGAACCATTGTTACAACGTTTATCTTGAAAACAAATACATAATCATTTTTTGTCTTAATTATATAGAAGACGCATATACATACACATCATCACATACGAAAACCATACTCATACACCTATAAATATGTCCTCTAACACACGCTCAACGAAACGGGAGCCTACAACAAATACCTGACTTCACCTCATGTGTAACCACGTGTATATAATATTTATGGTCAAATTTTATTAATATTGATGTTGCGAAGTACAACATATATCCAAACACCATCAATGAACTATCGAATGTGTTGATACTAGTATTAAAGCGTGCTTGATGCAAAAAAAAACAAAATTCTAAAACAAATTATTTCTTAGACCGAAAAAGTATGAGCAATATATTGTTACATATGCCAGTAAAGTAGATATATAATGCAAATGAGGTAAACAGCACGAGGCAAACAAATATTTATTTTCCAACTAAACCCAATTGGAAATTTTACCTCAGGAGAATGAACCTTGACAACTGAGAAGCCAACAGCACACAACAAATCATTTAGAGCATCTCCAACAATTTGGCAAATTTTACTTGGCAAATCTTGTGTTTTGCCAACTCCTAAAACAATTTGCCAAGTAAAAAAAGAGGCATTCTCCAACAATTTGCTATTTGGGCTTGGCAAAAGAACTTGGCATCCTAAGATTTTTGCCAAAATCACAAAATTGAGCCTCCAACAAGTTGGCAAAACTAGTTGGCAAATTGGGATACATGTGATGCCAAGCGATGGAGGACTTGGCATATTTGGCAAGTGAAGGGAGAATTTTGCCAAGCTCACAAAAATGCCAGGTAGTTTTGCCAACTTGTTAGAGGCTGTTTTTGTGCTTTTGGCAAAAATCCTAGAATGCCAAGTGCTTTTAGCAAATTGTTGGAGATGCTCTTAGTCTTATATCCCAACAAAAAATCAATTTCAGATTCGGCCATGTGGGTCCCACCAACTCCCCTACAGTCCCCGAGTTCATATGGCCCACGTGGTTTTTAAATGCGAGTGCTGCGAAGCCCAACGGCTACGTGATTTAAATTTCGCCGCTTGGGCCTGCCTGGGTTGGCCCATGCACCGTATAGCCTTTTAAAAAAAAACTCTTTTCTTCTCTAGCAACGTTTTCCCATCTTTCTAGGAGTAGACGGATTCCATTTGCTTTCAAGACAAAAAAAAAGAAAAAAAACAGATGATCCATTTCTTCAGCTTTGCTTAAATACGGTCATACGGAGACAAACTCGATAGAATGCGTTTGAGATGAATTTCTCGCACTTGAATTTGAATTAAGGAGCTCTGGATTATACAGCAGTACTATTTTTGAATCATTTGTTCCCCGTGAGCTCATTTTATAGAACACAGCGTCATCACGGGAATCTCTTATATACGAATCTTATCTATATCTAATTAACCCGCGTGGTGACCTGGCCCAACTAAATTATTATGGAAGAAATTGACCGGTAATAAGTTTTGAATTCACTAGCTCTAGAACGATCGTGCCATTATTGAAGCGAACTAGTAGTTAAACTGATCTTATATTAATTATTGAATTTCAAATTAGATCCGTAACTGCAAGGCTCGTATTCATAATTCTACTACAGCCCGTTTGATTGGGTAGAGTTTTTACGAGGAATTGAAAGTTTAGAGGGATGAGGCTATTAAGAGCATCTTCAAGAGAGACCCAAACAAATTTCTAAAAGATAAAATTTAGGATTTTAATCAAAATCAGGCCTCCAACAGATTTTTAACCATGGTCCCAAAATTTACCCACACCTAAAATCAGTGTCAATCTCACCCAGGATTTGGAAACATGTACGCCCTCCTAATCGCACGAATCACTAATTTTTATCCATTTGTGCTAATTTCTTTTCTATCGGCACTATTTTTTTTTCCATCTGCTTCTTTTTTTTCCTTCTCCTGCCATCATCTTTTTTCTCTCGCTAGTACAAGGTGGACGATGTTGCGCACATGCCGTCTTCAACTCCTCGCCTAGGGTTTTCCATGGGGTCTCGCACCGCCAATCCTCCATCCAAGGAAGGCCGTCTCCTTCATGTAGGCCAGGGTAACACCTTCCCTCCATCCAATGCACTGGCTGCTCTCTATCCGGTGAGCGAGGATCGACATGAGAAAATCCTAACATGTTACCTGCAAATCAATGACACGCTCGTGTAGAGGATTAGCCAAACCTTCCTTTTTCCACAGATTAGGGGCGAAATCTTCCATCAATACCATCGTGATCGGCGAGGGATTCTCTGGCGACAGTAGAACCCGGTGACGTCGCTGTGATCTAATCCCTAATCACTGTGCGTTTGTTAAAGAAAACGATTGATAACAACCATGGGCCTATCCAATCCTACGTGGTCTCAACCTACTAATTTTTGGATCCTATTTAGGCATCTCTTGGAGATGGTACATATTTTTGGGCCTAAATTTTTTTAGAATGATCCCAATCCATAGGTTTTAGGAACTAAATTTTGGGTCTCTTGGAGATGCTTTAACTGTTTTGTTTGGTTGGAAGACGTGAGAGTTTTGGTGAGATAGGGATGAGGAATTGAGGAAGGAACTTCCTCTTTTTTAATATTTAGGTAGGGGATGGCAATCGGGAGGGAATTCCTCTTTACTTTGCTTAAACAAATCTCAACCATCCGTTTCATTAAAAATCTAATCTCCAACTAAACTCTTTATCAATTCCCACCACCTCTACCAAACAAGAGATCAGGACTAAATATCAAATTCTCGTGTTAATCTCACCATCAATTCTCTCGTCTAAACTCTCAATCCTCTTCTCTCAAGTTGCTAAACAAGCCGCTAGTTTTTTATGTTCTTATATATAGTACTCCTTTAATTTTATATTATAAGTCGTTTTACTTTTTTTAATAATTTTTTTTAGATTTGATCGAGTTTATAGAAAAATTTATGACACAAGATTAGTTTTATTAAATTTAACATTGGATATATTTTAATACAATGTTTGTTTTGTATTAAAAGTGTTACTATATTTTGCTATAAATTTGGTCAAACTTAAAAAAGTTTGACTAATAAAAAATCAAATGAATTATAATATGAAACGGAGCGAGGACTACATTCATTTCAAAATATAATATATATAGTGCGTTCAACAATCAAGAGTATAGTTCAAATTAATTTCGTACATCTTTTTCCAAGAATTTATCAGAACCGCCGCTGGATTTCTCTATCTGTACGTAAGTACGTACCTGCACTATACGCGCGCGTTGAACTATTGGAGTAGAACACTTCACGTTGTCACGTTGAATTACTGGATGTTTGGAACTTTGGATTGCAGTAGTAAGATTCTAACAAGAATCCCATGAAATTCAAAAACATCCATTAATTCCAATCCTGTTTCTCTTCTACTCCTTTCGTACCTAAAAAAAGCATTAGAGCAAGATTAATACGCTGTAGTAGGCTATAAACTACCTATAAACTTATATGTGGAGGAGAGATAATAAGAAAAATGAGAATTAATTGTTAAGTTTTATGCAAGAGTTAGCTATTCACATGGTCCAAGGTAAATGCATTAATTACATAATGTTAACAACAAATTTTGATAAAGATATACTAAAGATAGAGTTAGATCCGAAGCGGATTTGAAGAGATAAAGATGTTTTCAAAAACAGAGCAGCGCATCGGCTGATGGCTGTATCGGCCGATATGAAATCGGACTCGGTTGGCCAATGCGGGTAACCTGAATCAGGACTCGATCAGCCGATACAGGTAAACTGAGTTTATGTCCGGTTCAGAGAAGAGCTTGAAGATATTACCAAATAGGAATCGAGTCCAAAAGGGATATTACCAAATAGGAATTGAGTCCAAAAGGGGCAATTGTATCTAGTAATTAGTTAGTTATTTTCTTTTATAATTTTATGGTAAGAGTCCATCTAGGATTTGTTTGTTTAGACAAATTTTGAGTAATGCCCGACATAGACAAGGTCTATAAGTTCGGGTATAAATATATACCCAAAGTCTTGTAAAAAAAACAACAACAATTCAATACACTCTCGGTGCATCGTCACAATTTTTCTTTTACTTTCGACGAGTTCTTGTTTCAAGTTAGGCTGCATCGACTTCGATCTCCAATAAGAGGTATGACTTGTCAATAGCGGCTTGTACCGGTGGATTAGCGCATCGTTTTAGATGTTCTAATCTATTTTGTGCAACTGCTAGTTATCATATAACTTAGCTAACCTAAATCGATGGCTCGATTTACCTATACCGGTCAAGCCTTACCTAAGGTTTTGTCGGCATCAGCAAAATCGTCTCATTGGCTTATATTAGCTAAGGTATCCACTACCCTGAAAATCAATCAGAAGCTTGATTGTTTATACCTTATGCTTCTTTTCATACTTTGTATTGCATCAGCCCTAGTCATGTTTAGAATCATAGAAATTAACCTGCTTTTTGATTGTAAATAAGGGTAGCATCGGGGTTTCAGCCGATCTTACCTGATATAACTGTTTAGCTTTGTTTAAATTCCTTTAATAACGTTTTTCATGTTATATATGTTCCTTATACAAGGATACCACGCTATTTAAATATAACAAGCTTGCTTTTGATATATTTACTTAGATTGATATTCTTGTATAAGGCTGTATCAGAGTATTAGCCGATATGGTATCTATTTTTAACCTAAGTATGGTATCATCAACTATGACTTGACCAGATATATTCTTTATCCATAGATTACATGTTTGGTTACATCTACAGCCGATGGAACATATTTTAGGCTTGTTTAACTTTATATATATATTACTCCCAGTTGGGAGGCCACCGGTCATGGGTTCGAGTCCTCTCGAGCGCATGATTTCCCACCAAAAAAATCCCCTCGCTGGCCCCGTGTCCAAAGCACTGGTAAAGAGATCGACCCAGGTCGGCCTGAAGACCGTGTGTGGCCCAGGCAGGTAGTCTCACGGGTAACGTCTCCCAGTGTATGGGCGGGGTTAGGGTTCGGGGATTTTCTGGGCTTGTGTGAGAAGGTCCTCCTTCTTAGTTCAATGCCCGGGGGGCGGCTTGCCCCTCGCAGGTCCAGTTTTTATATATATATTACACTTCACAGCCGATTCGATCAGATTGCATCAGGTAGGGTTTACACGATACGTCATCGGCTCAAGCGGCCGATCGACTATCGTATATTTAACTGGTTTTATTGTATATCTTGTTGGTTGCAGGATCAAATCAACTGGCACTTCCTGAACCCGAACGCAAGATTTGGACCTGCACTGGAGCTAAGCAGAACTCCCAGGGCGTGTGTTTTCGCATCAACACATAATTAAGAGAAAGAGATAAGAAAAAAAATTAGAGACAATTTTATAGCTCATCTATTATACAAGTTAGCTCTAATATAGGCTTATAGCTGATAATTGACCCTACTATTAAACTTGCTCTTACTAGCATCCTAAGATAAAACAAGTGAGAAGTAAAAAATGACTAAAATGCCCTCTATTATTGAAAAAAGTAATAATGATGATGGGTATGTGTTGAAGAGATAAAACTTCTCGATTTATATCCCAAGGATAGGTAGGATGTGGAAGTTGTTTTTTATATATAAAATTCAAATTCTAGAAGTGGATTTTTTGTTTGGATGGAGGGAATACTATGCAAATCAATGAAGCATAACTGAAGTCGGTAGTCATGCAAACTTTACAAGCAAACCATGCAATGTAGCATTGGAGGAGAGGTTGATGGTTTGTTTTGAGAGGCATTGTTTTGTTTTGTTTGGTTTAGAGTGGATTGTATTTTGCACCAGATAAAACATATCGTCTTTCACTTTATACTAGTTTGAGCATATGTTTTCACTTTTTACTGGGTATATGGAAATAAGTTTCACTATGTCTAGGTATGTGCTTAACCTAGTGCAAAGTGAAAGACGATGTGTTCCTTTTGTTTAATTTGGGTTGCATTGTGGAAAACAAAAATCTCTACACTAGCATAACACGACAGAGGCCAAACACACAAAATATTATGAAAGAAGAAGTACCGGTGCAAATAATAAGGGCTCGTTCGGATAACAGGTAGAGAAACATAGGTAGCCAAAAATTTATGATATGATATAGGAAAATATAGGGATAAGAAATGAATCAAAGTGTAAAACAGAAGATTGTAAAAGAACATTCGGATTACAGGATATGAAAGAACAATAATCCATTTACTAAGACAATCTCAAAGCATTCGGATTACAGGATATGAAAGGATAATTAATCCATTTACTGAGACAATCTCGTTCGTCCAATCCAACTTTGTTTTTTCCCGACTCATTTTTTTCCCATTGCTTCACCAACCGAGCTGTCGGCTTCGATCTTAACGAATTGAGTGCATATAGAACACTGAAGTACTGAACGCACCATCACTGCACTACTAAAGATCATGACAAAATCCAGCACCAATTTGTCGACACCAATAGAAGATACCGGCACAATATTTGGGATAACCTAATTTAGCCGTCATTGACTTGGCGACATAGATCTCCAACACATATAAGACGATGGGGTAGTCTTCTTCCTCGAATATGAACTCGACGAGATTGGAGGTAGCACTAGATCCCTCATGTCGACCTCTGTGGCTTCAGATTGGGTCTATCTAGGCTTGACCCTCATGTTGGTGTGTCTTGCCCATATTGGTGTGTGCTCCCTCTCCTCCTAGGGGTCTTGTATTTATACCCATAGATGTCCCCTTGTCTAAGTATAAATAGGGAGACAAATATGAATACGATCTGAGTAGTCCTTGTAATTTTCAACTTGAACTTTGCATCTCCTTCCTTATCCGGAACACCTTTCATATATGAGGCATGATTCCGTATAAGACTTGGTATATAGTGGGTCCCGCCGAGCCCAACCCAAAATCATTGGGTATGCCTTATCCATAACACTGACAGTGCCACTGCCGAGCCGCCTTGCACCAGCTCGCCAAGCCATGCGTCTTGCCGGTTCGCATGATCATGAGCCATGACGCCTTGCGCCTTGCGCGTCGCACACACGTCAAAACGGGTTTGCTGCCATCAGCACTGCACTGTGCAATAGCGTCCGCGCCTATGCCGGTGACTTTCCTCCTTTGTGGGCCCTCGGAGATGACTTCCACGCCACCTTGTACCGCCGCGCGCTATAGCTCACGTCGCCGGCCATGATTGATTCCTCGCCCGGTTCCACACCGAGTCCAAGCTGCAGCCGCGTCACACCTCGTTGCGCCCTGCCTTTTTCTACCCCGACGTTCGCGCCACACCTATGCCGCTGCACCAAGTCCACCACCTCATCCCCTCGTGCTCTAGCCTCCGCGGTCGCTCGTCCATACTGCTCCGATGCACCGCGCCCATGCCGTTGCCGCATCGTCCTCACCCTGTTTTCACACGACAAGTGGGTGTCGGCCATCACCTCGCCCGGCCTCGCCCTCCAATCCAAGCCAACAAGATGAGGCTGGCCATGCCTATAAAAGTCGCTTACCTCGCCCGTCTCGCCCTGTTCCCTATTTCGACCGTATCGAACACCATCGTCGCCCTTGCCTCCACCACTCCGTTTCCGCGTCGAATACCTTCCCCTCCTCACTACCACTGCTGTCCTGGGGCCAAGAAAGAGCAGTCCGTGCTCGTGAGTATAGCTGCCTCTCGTCAGCCCGGAACTGTGGATGACCCGCACGCAAGCTTCGCCGTCGCGCTACCACCATGGATGAACCACGACCGAGCGCGAACTTCGTCGTCGTGCTGCTGCGTGAACGTGAGGATGAACCTCAAGATGAGGAAGAACTGCGAGCTCAACCGTCCCCAACCCATTCCTCTACGCCCATCGTTTTGCCGCCGTCGTAACTTCGGTGTGCCGCTTCCCAGCTGCCACCCGGTGAGCAATCAAGCTGCTGCCCTTCTCTCCTCCCTCTCGTGCCGATCTTCCTGGTTGAGCAGCCCACCACGGTCGATGCCGCCAAAATGGTGTGTCGCTGCACTCGCACCCCACTCGCGCGCACTCGCGGCCGGAGCACAGCCACGCTCTACTCGGCTCCGCGCCAAGCCACGCAAGCCGCTCTGCTGTCTCCGCGTGCTTCCTGTTGCCATTCTCTCGTCGATTGTTAGCCTAGGAATCCCTGAAAGGACCTTGATGTCGCCTAAGGGGGGTGAATAGGCGTTTAAAACTTTTATGAAAAGGCAAAAGCTAGACTTTTTGAAAATTTCTAAATATTTTTGGATATTTTTGAATATTTTTGGATATTTCTGAAAATCTCATATTTACAAGCAAAGTTGCAAGCCAAGCAAAAAGGGATAGTGACACACGTAAGAAAAAGATTGCACAAATAACAACTAAGCTACTAGTAGCTTTAAATAGCAAAGCTAGATGAATGAGAGAGAGATATCACCGGGATTCTTGTAAGACGATGTGTTCCTGAAGTTTAAATCCTTGAGGGATTCTACTCTCTGTTGAGGAGCTCACAATGAGCCAGGTCTTTTCCAACCCTATCCTCGTGAGGTTGCACAAATTCACTTCTCCTTTCATTAAGGGTATCTCTTTCCTTTCAGAGGTGAGATCCGACCTTCACAAACTCCCTCGACACACCACAAACGAATCAGTGTCCCTAGGTTGACTCCTAGCCATCTAGGTGTCCTCAACCAACAAGAGTAACAAATGCAACAAATATTTTTTTGGGATGAATAGAGTGCTCAACAAATCTTCACGAAGTCAACACCAAGCACTCAAACAAACTCAAATCAACCACTCTCACACACACACGAAATCCAAGCATGTAGATTAATGGAGAGGAAGAAGTGAGAAGGCAAGGCTCAAAAGTGAATCTCAAGCAAAGCAAGCGAAGGGCATAAGATATGCAATGGAGCCAACAACCCTAGCTTGTGGGTGGAGGTGGCTATTTAGTCACACCCTCAGATCTGCCCGGTGGGGGCAAAGATTCCATTTTCAGAAATTTCCAACGTGTTCTCAGAATATCCGAAAGTTCTATAGAGAAAAACAACTTTCAGAACTTGCTATAGTACCTTCGGAGTTTTCTTTTGGAGTTTGCTATAGTACTTTCAGAATTTTCCAAATAGTGCAAAATTCCAGCATGAGCACAGCAGAAAACTGGTCAAAATAGCATTTCAGAAATTTCCAAAAATATTTTGGAAAAATACGAAAAACACCAGTACCGAAATCGACCAATTCAACACGGTTTAGAAAATTCCGAAGGTCCTTCGAAAAATTTCAAAAAACACCAGTACCAATTTTCTCAAGTCCACAGTGCTTCGGAAATTTCTGAAGCACCCACGGAAAATTTTGAAAAATAGCAGTACCAATTCTCTCAGGTTCACAGCGCTTCAAAAAATTCTGAAAAACACCAGTGTCATTTTTCTAGGGCAAATACACTTCGAAAAAAATCCAAACTTGATTTTAAAAAACTCTGAAAAAATTCAATCCAGATTAAGGCGTTGTGAATGGGAGAAGGCAATGAAGTATAAGTTTGAAGGAAACTGACCGCGGGGACATCGGTGATGGTCGCCATTGAACTCGAAGAAAGAAAAACGCCGAGGATTCGATGAGGTTGTCGATGGAGAAGCTTGTGTCGTCGACAAGGTCACCGGAGCTGCGCGAGCGGCAATACATAGCTTGAGCGTTGATTGAGGCGGAGAAGAAAAAGTTAACGGCGTGAAGTTTGGGGTTGGGACCGTTGCTATTTATAGCCCATGTCTTTAACGGTCAAGTTATGGAAACCCTAGATTTTTGTGGATCCAAGAGATAATTCTACAGCATATTAATCTATACTCCGGAATTGGAGGACATGTGTTAACAGCAAAATTTGATAAAGATGCGCTAAGATGGAGTAAGATGGAGCTAGATACAAAGCGGATTCGAAGGGATAGGGTTGTTTCCAAAAATAGAACAACGCATCTATCGGTGACATGGGACCGGGGGTGTCGAGACCAAAGGGAAGGGCGGCCACAGGGATCCACGTGGTCGGTTCCCCCGGAGGGGTCGGGCCTAAGGGTGATCTGGCGGCTGCCCTCCCGGTTTCCCCCGGGGTCGGGTCGCTCCCGTTTCGACCCCGAGGGCTGGGGCGCCCCGACCCCCTGTGGTTTTGGTGCCACGTGCGCAGGTTAGGTGAGCATGGCAGAACTTACCTAACCGCATTTATGGTGGTTCAAACGAGCGCACTACGCCACATTTAATGCGGCGTGGCGCGTGCATATCCGGTCTGTGACCGGTCACAGCGAGTGACCGATCGCAGACTGGTCAGATCGCGGGTTAGGTGGCGCCAGGCGGCCTACAGCACGCCTCGCCCCGTCCCGTCGGAATGATGAGAGCCCTCTGTCTCTCGTCTCATAGCCGGAGTTGGTATGTCAGCCCCGGTCAGATGCTTTCCCGACTCCGGCGCAGACGAGACGAGAAAGTCGCCCACCATTTAATGAAAGTTGAAACGGGCGTCCCCCAGATGGGTCGACTGGCCGAGCAGAGGCGTGCTGCGGCGTCTGTCAGAGGCTGCTTCCGGCAGTAGGATAGCCCTAAATGTAAAAGAATGTTTCCTTTCTTAGGCAGCTCGTGGCCCATGTGGTAGCCCCTTGCCATATAAAAGGAGGCCCAGGCCTAGGAAGAAGGGGGCGAACTCTGGCTGACTCGGTCTGGAGGCTGAACTCTGGCTGACTCGGTCTGGAGGCTGAACTCTCTCTGGATTCCATCACAATCTCAGATCTACCAGAACACACAAGTAGGGTATTACGCTTCTTAGCGGCCCGAACCTGTCTAAACCACCTGCGTCCACGCATTTTTTCTCGCTGAGATCCAACAGATCAGGGGTTAAGAATTTCACCTCGCGCCCCCGGTCGAACCGGCAAAGGGGGACCTGCGCGGTCTCCCGGTGAGGAGTTTCACACTCCGTTAGCATCGGCTGAAGGCTATATCGGTCGATATAGAATCGGACTTGGTCAGTCGATACGGGCAACATGAGTCCATGTCAGACTCAGGATGAAACTTAAAGATATTGTCAAACAAGGATTGAGTCCAGAAGAGGCAATTGTATCTATTAATTAGTAATAAGAGTTAGTTGTTTCCTTTTAAGATTTTGTGGTAAGAGTCCGCCTAGGGACTTGTTTGTTTATTTTGTAATTAGGCAAGTTTTGAGTCATGTCCGATATGGACAAAGTTTGTATGTTCGGGCATAAATATATGCCTAGGGTCTTGTAAGAAATTAACAACAGTTCAATATACTCTCGGCGCATCGCCACACTTTTACTTTTACTTTTCGACGAGTTCTTGTTTCAAGTTGGGCAGCATCGGTTTCGATCTCCAATAAGACGAGTTCTTGTCACAATGGTTTATATCAGTGGTTAGCGTATCATTTTAGATGTTCTAATCTATCTTATACAATCCTTGGTTATCATATATCTTAACTAATCTAATTCGATGTCTTGATTTACTTGTATCGGCCAAGCCTTTTCCAAGGTTTTGTCGGCATCGGCTAAATCGTCCCATCGGCTTAGATTAGCTAGGGTATCCACCACCCTAAAAATCAGTCAAGGGCTTGATTGTTTAGACTTCATACTCCTTTTCAACCGATCTTACCTGGTATAAATGTTTCGTATTTATTAATCTGCTTTATATGTTATATCTGTCATCTTATACAAGTGTATCAATCCTTTAAATCTATCGAGCTTGTTTCAACTATCACGCTGCCATCGGTTAGGTCTAATTCGTCGAGGTTTAAACTTGTTTAACATATTTAATCAAGATTGATATTCCTGTATAAGTATGTATCGGAGTTCTAGTCGATACTTACCTAAAATACCCTAAAGACATCTTATCGGCTATGAAATAGGTTCATGTAATCGTTGATTTATCTGATCTTGGTTAGAAGTAATCAATACTGTCTTGGTTGGGTTCGATCTATAATTACTTGCATCCAAGAGAAAGATTAAATGAGCAATTGCATGCTATTTACTTCAACGACTGATCATGATTGTTTTGGATTTAATCTACAGTATCTATTCATCAGCTAGTTATTTAGGTTTTATAATCATATGACAATCGACTTTAAAAGACATCAATCTTGTGCTACATCGATTGGGTTCGACCTATAGGATTGATCCTGTTAAGGAAAAAGTTGTTTATGATTATACTTAATCTAAATTTGGTTTATGTATCGCATTCTTCACCTTACAGCTGATTCAATCCGTGCATTGGTTAGGTTTCTACGATACGTCATCGGCCCACCAGCCTATCGGCTATCGCTTACTAATATTGTTTTCTTGTATATCTTGTTGGTTACAGGATCAAACCAACTGGCACGCCCTGAACCAGAAAGCAAGATTTGGACATGCATTGGAGCTAAGCAGAACTCCGAGGCCGTCGTGTTTTCTCATCAACAATCATGTTCTTTCTTTGCCTAGATCAATGCTAATATGGAATTTGGCTTGATGTTTATCAATGAGTCACATCCTCTTGATGTTCAACATTTCATCTTGTGCTTCTTCTTCACCAAGGGTTGATCCTCAACAACTTATGACATCCTATGGCCTCTATCGGTTCATCGGTATTCGGCCAAGCACTTGCTCCTTCACCACTATGTTGGGTCCTTCGGCGCCAAGTCTCCGCTTGCCCTTCTCCCATGCACGGTCCATCGCGTAGCCAAGTTTTGTCAATCCTTCACTGCATCTTGCCATCTTCCGTCACTTGTAGCTTTGCATCACAATGAAACCATGATTATTACATCTTCTTCTTTCTCATCTTCATCGGACTAATCCCTTGCTTATACACTCAATAAGGGCATTAGTCCCTTAATCGTTTGTCATCAATTAACCAAAACCCACTAGGGGCATAGATGCTCTTTCAACCCCGTAGCCTTTCCTCGACCCGTGCCCCACTTGTCATTCACTCAGGGATTTTCCCTTTCAAAAATATAATTGTTTTACTAAAGAAAAGGTTGTGGGACCCATCTGTCAGTGATACAAGATATTTTGCTATACAAAATAGTTTTAAAATTTTAGTAAATGGCTGAACAGGAAGGATTCATAATTAATTTGATTTATTTCAAATTTGAATCTTCAGAAAGCCATAACTCTCTCATTTTAAATTGGATTTCGATGAAACTTTCACCAAAATTCTTCTAAAATCAAGATCTACCCAATGACACTGTCTTTGCATTTTTGCCCTTTCTCTAGAATTTTGCCCCTTTGCGTTAGATAGGAAAGTTGGTCGTTAACCCGTCGTTCACCAAGCAGGCTACGTCTGTGAGGAAGAAGAAGCCGCAACAGTCAACGAGGAGCCGTTGACTGAGCAAGACAAGTCACTATGCTCCCCTCCTTGAGCATGTTGATCATATTTTTATAAATGTATTGATTGCAAATAAAATTGCATGCTAATTATAAAATATGTATCCAAACTTGATTGTAAGTCATCCTTGAAATTGTTATCCATAATCTTTATTGCCTGAGTCTATTATTTATGCATGGTCAATTATTGACACTGCTTAGCATTACTTGTTTAGATGATTATACACTCCATGCTTGGTGTATGGATGTGAATGCGGTGATCACTATCGGAAGACGGATAGAGACGTGAGCACCACTCACAATTCAAAACCTTTGCAAAAACAAAAAACTTAATAAAACAAAATAATTTTGACTAGGGAGGTACGGATAGACTATGGGTGGTTCTATGAAACGGTAAGCCGCTGACCTGGGTCAGTTAAGGACCGAGTCAAGAAGCTATGTAGGAAATGAACCGAGTATGACCGCATTTCTCGAATGGGTATAGACCTAGTGGATTAGGTAACCCAAGTGGAACGGCACCTGTCATGGTAGTTCTGCAGTTGTTACTGTTGTCAGGGAAGATGTGTTGGATTGATCGAACGTCATGACGGAAACCTAAAATGCACCTAAGTATATATATTATGTAACCCCCCTAGTACCTTGGAAACATCAGGACTCCTCTCACCACCGGCTTGAGGTAGGGTTGGCGCTGGGGGTGTAATGGGGATCCATAGTTTTTGGAGCAGGCAACCGTAATGCGAGGGTAACCGAAAAATCTTGTCATGACAAGTCTCATGTGTTGGGACTAGGCTTATGTGTTGGGCACGTCACGGAGTGCGGGATTAAAAGCGTACATCCACTGGAGTGTGAGTAAACAAATATATTTGAATAGCCGTGCTCACGGATAATTGAGCGCCGGGACTTGTACTACTCTTGACTAGCCTCATAAGTTTTAATCTTGCTTAGAATAGGATTGAAAGGGAATGTGTGACCTTGCCCGATGTGCGGGAAGGTCAGAATGATGGAGAATATAGAAAAACTGGATGCGAGGGTAAGCCGGACCAAGTGACGCTTGAGGAAGGTGGATGAACCCTGATTAACGACAACTTCAACTTAATGTTGTTTTTAGTTAAAATTGCTAAGTCAATGGTTTGTGAAATGAATTGTGAAATCTAGCTTTATGCAAATAAACCAAGCATCCTTAAGCCCTTATGTGCACTAAATGCATTTTGTAGTAGTGGCTTGCTGAGTATGGTTGGTGCCTACACTTGCTTAATTAACTCTTTTAGAAGGAGGTGTTGGAACCGCCCCATACGCGTGCTATGCTGACGAGGAGGTGTCAAAGACGGTAGAGTAGGGACCTAAGTTCACCAGTCGCTGCCTGTGGAATAAGATGGATCTCCATTGCTTTCTTCCGCTATCTTATCTACTTCTTTGGTGTTTGGTAATGTAATCGGTCATGCTTGGTCTATTTTGGGTCCCACTCGGACAACTCTTATATTATTAATGTACTATAAAACCTTTATAACGATGTCAGCTATGTGATATATAACTTTGTCATGTAAGTACCATCTACTGATCCAGAAAATGGTACCATAAACACATGAGATTTCTGGTGTATAAAACCGGGGACCAATAGGGAGAGACGTACAAAAATTTCCGGTGGAAACACTATGACCTTTATAATAGGATATAAAGATAGAGAGAGAGATTTTAACCATGTAGATTTAAAAAATAGCAATATATAGATTATGATTTTTCTCAACAGGATTAACATGACCATCTCTCATCTCAGCACGTAATAATAATACTCCTAGCACTAGCAGTGGCCAGCACATAGGACCACCTGTCTACCAACACACTGAAATGTCATCATGCATGCATGCAGCCCTCCTCGTACCCAACAATGGCAAACGACACATCACCACGCGTGCTTGCTTCCTCGGACCAATGCCCGATCGCCGCCGTCGAGCGTGCGACGACGTGCATCGCTGCATGTGTCACATCAGCTGCGGGGCGCCGCCGCCGTGGCGTAGCAACCCGCCGGCAAGCTCCACCGGCGCCGCCGCGGCTAGCTCCTGCCACAGCGCGGCCGCCGCCGGGAACGGGGAGTACACGCCGGCGGCCGCGGCCGACTTCCACGTGTCTCCCTCCAGTATCCTCGCCGGCCACAGCAACGGCGCAGGCGCCATCGCCATCGCCCCCGCCCCGAAGCCGAGCTGCTCGCTCAGTGCCTGAACCTCGCCGGCGGGCTGCCCGAGGCCGAGGTCGAAGCCGATGCCGCCGAGCAGCCCCTCCAGCAGAGGCGCCGCGCCGAGCAGCGACACGACGAAGCCACCACCACCCCCGCCGCTCGCCGCCTCATGCTGGCTCACCGGCGGCGCCGCGCCCGCCGCCTGCTGCTGGCCGGCCTGGACCTGGGAGCTGCTCGCGGTCGCTGCGGCGGCGATGGCGGCGGCGACGGCAGCGCGGGTGGGGCGAGCGGGGCGGGGCCGCTTGCGGGTGGAGCCACCGATGGGGACGTTGCGGAGCGAGCCGCCGAGCGTCCAGTAGCGGCGGCACGCGCGGCAGAAGTGCCGCGGCTGCGCCGTGTTGTAGTTGTTGTAGTAGCAGAACTTGGTGTCTCTCGACGCGCACCGCGGGCACTGCTCCCTCCCCCCCGCCGCCGCCATCGCCGGCGCCACCACCACCTCCTGCTGCTGCCGCTGCACGCCGACGACGTGCAGCGGCGAGTGGAGCAGCGACACTGGCGACTGGTGCAGCGGCGCCTCCATGGCTCGATCGTCGCTGCTGTTCTAGCTAGCTAGCTCTAGCTCGATCTTGGTGGTGATGGAGCGTTGGACGTTGGGGATTGGTATATATAGGGTCTGTTTTGAGAGCTTCTAGTGGCCGAAGCTTATAAAAAATCTTCAGCTCTCAAACAGTTTAGATTGGGTGATATAATTTTTCTGTTTCAAATTAGAAGACCTATATTTTTTTACACAGCCTTTAATAATATAATTTGACCATTTATTTATTCTATGTTTTGTTTCAACGAATATAAAATTAGCATCACATGAAAATATTTTAAAATATAAATCGAATAATATAACACGTATAATACTTAGCATAGATATAATTAGTATGATTATTAATCAAAAGTTACTAAGTTTAATTTTTCTTAAAAATGGAACATCCTATAATTTGGGACGGAGGGAATAGTTCAGACTGGATGCAATTGTTAGAAATTCTATAATTATAGAATCCAAAAAAAAAATATAAGTTGAAAGCTAGAAAACTCGGTTTCTCTGTATTCTCGAAATTTGGCTATCAACAAATAAATTCTACGAATCTTAAAATTCTAAAACAAAGGTTAGTGCGCGAGACGGAGTGGCCATTGGAGGGGAGGTGAGGTGAGGTGCAGAGGTTGTCGAGGTGGGGAGGAGAGGGACAGGTCGGACCGCAGCTGCGCCATTGGTACGGAGGTGACAGTATGCCGCAGACAGAGCAAGAGGGAGGGAGAGAGAGAGAGAGAGAGGGTTGTAGGTACGTAGCTTTCTTTTGCAGGGGTGTCTGCAGAAGATGAGAGGGAATTGATTCTTGGACGCGTATATCTATTCGTCTTATGAATGGATGTGATGTGTTGACGCATGCGTCGTCACGGTCCCTGCTCTCGTTTGTTAAAAAATAATAGAAACATAAATTTGAATTTTGAACAAAAATAAACTGAATTGGAGAAACATAAATAGTTTTTGAATTTCTGTTCGATTTCTCAGTCTTTTCGAAAATTAGATTATCTAGAAATGAAGACCAAAATGTATTGGAAAATAATGGAGACCAAGCAATTCGATCTTGGTCATTGGTTCGGTCTTTTGTCATGATCAAAATGTTCAAGCAATTTCAGGAGATCCAATAAAAATCACCCCAAAAAAATAAAAATGACCGAAAAGGAAACGCCACGGTAGTCATCGCTAAGAATTAAAGCAAGGGGCCAGATGAGGCACGACGCGTGGCACATGCGTCAGGTGGCGTGCTCGATTCATCGCGGGCCGCTGGACTACAAGCTCATTGTGACGCCGACGCGAGTGACAGGGAGGAGAGGCCCGAGACCAAAGACGGAGGTGGTTGTGTGGCGGCTGGGTGAGTTGGTGAAGGGAGATAGGGACTTAGGATTTTGTTATTGTGCAGCAGGTGGGTTGTGCTACACATGATGTTATTGGTCTCAGGTAATACTTTGGCTATTTCGTCGTCAGTTCGGTTAACCGACGTCAATGACCGAAATGGTCGCGTTAAATTCAGACAGCTAACGTCGATGACTGAATTTCTCGGTCTTGGTTAGTACGGTTTCAGTCACAGACAGTACCGAGGTAAATAAACCAAAATGATCGCATTAAATTCGGTTAGTTATAATTCATGACCGATTTTATCTCTCGGTAAATACTGTTTCAGCCTCATGACAGTTTGGTTTGGCCTTGTGGTTTACAAGGAGCATTCATATGATACACACCTTGAACAGAAAGGCACGCATGGAAAAAGCTACTCCCTGATCTTTTGATTTTTTTTCTCCAGTTAAACTTGGTTAAATTTATTTAAGTTTATAAAAAAATTAATGACATCCAAAATTTCATTAAATCTAATATTAAATATATTTTGATAATATATTTGTTTTGTGTTAAAAATGTAATTACATTATTTTATAAATTTAATTAAACTTAAAAAGTTTGAATAGGAAAAATATCAAAACAAACGGAAGGAGTAGTACGTAGGCCGGCCGACCGGCCCGCGAATCTCGAGGCGGCCGTCGTCGTCGGAGGGA